>JAYRBT010000139.1:14703734-14757304 GCA_036023395.1 Myiotriccus ornatus
GCCCGTGCCCTCTTGTCCTATTGCTGATTGCCTGGGAGAAGAGACCGACCCCCACCTGGCTACAACCTCCTTTCAGGTAGTTGTAGAGAGTGATGCTTTGCTATTGCAAGATAATAATGGGTTTAAAAAGTTAGAAGTCCCTCCTGTTCAACTAGTGGCCACCTGAGTCCTGTGAACAAAGTTTGAGAGGGCTTAGAGAAGAATGGGGAGGGTGATCAAGTAAAGAGCTTGAAGGTGGCAACAGCTGGGTCCAGATCACAAGGAACTGATCCTTAATCTAACAAAGTTGGCAGCACCACCTTATTTAAGACTATTTCAAGTCATCTTTAAAGCAAAGAGCAGTGGCCAACTGCAAGATGAATCGTTAAAAACTCACAGTAGGAGAGTGGTAAAAACCCATGGTAGTCCCACAGGGAAAATGGAGAACAGTGTCTACAAACTGGCATCTCAGGGTTGACCTGGGCATGTCTGTGGCTCTATATTTTGGGAAAACAGGGAAAGATGCTTTTCTGATACTAGTGACGTGGAGGGTTAGCAGAAGTACTGGCAGGTTCTTCCCCTTTTATTCAGATGACTACTCTTGCTGTTCCTCTACAGATTTAGTGAAGTGTGTCAGTGATTAAAATGTTACTACTGGGAATGAACTGACATATGCCTGCAACATATAATGTGAGACTCTTTTCCTTACAAATTCAGCCTAGAGAAAAACTGAGTTTGAGGGATTTATTAAAAAAAATAACCTTTTATTTTATTTGATAACTACTGCAACCTGGGCAGCTGTTCTGCACTAGAGAAGGGGGTTGAGGAGAGGAGGAGAGAGAGTGTAGGGCCCTTTCTGGGTCTCAGTAAGAAAGGTCTAGCAAGAAATAGCTTAATGATTGTTTTACTAAGACAGAGTAAGATGATGAATACAGACAGCAAGTAACATGAACATCCCTTCAGATGCTGGGCACCCCACATTTATGTAGCATGTCAGAGCCCAGATGGATTTTCCCACAGTGTACTGCACAGAGTAGATGCAAACCCATCCATGGAGAGATGCTCTCCCTTCCCATCACTTGACTTAGTTTAAAATTTCTGTACATCAGAACAACCCTCTGTTCTAAAGGATGTTCTCATGAGAACTTGTTGCTGCTCTAAGATAAAGGCAAAGCCAGGCAGGTGGGAGCTGCCTGTGAGCTCTGCTGTTTGGGTGAGCTGACAGAGATACCCTGCAGCCAAAGGGGTCTGTGCAGACCTGAAAGCCGTGCTGGACATGCTGGACATGCAGCCCAGCCCAGCCCGCAGCTGCCGTGGTGTTTGGCTGCCTCACCACGCAGTGAATACTTATTTACCTCCTCCTTCTTCCAGGCTTGCTTTCTCTAGTTTTCACAGGATATGCTGTGCTGCTCCCAGCTAGGCTTTTGTTTAAGAAAATGTGGCTCAGGTTGTCTTTTCAAGAGCAAGAAACTTATGCTGGCTGAGGAGATGTAATAAATTCACAGCTACTGCTCTTCCTGGGGTCTGTCTGTGAACTGCATGTGTAGCTGAGGGTGGGGTAGTGATTAAATGGCCTTTGCTTCATGATGTGCATAAAAGTACTGACTATCTGCATGATGCAGCTTCAGTCTTTGAAATTCAGTCATTTTTGTTCGTTAGTTTTGGATTACTTAATTTCGGATACATTCTTCTAGGAAAGTGATGGACACATGCTTGAAAGTTGTTGAAAGAGTGTTTCATTGTCAGTTCTGATCTAGTTGAGCTTGATCCCCAAGCAAAGCTGTTTGATACACAAGTACCAGGATAAGAGCATCAGGATGTGGTAAATGAGGTGACATGAAGGATATGAGTGCTAGTATCTTGTGCTGTCTTTTGTGTATGAAGATACATTGCTTTTGTAGGAGTGCGTTTGTATCTCCCAATGGGATAAAGATCTTATACATTAGGTTGAGTTATCAAGAGTTTGGGAAATATATCGTTCTACTTTGATGTTTATGTACATATATAATGTGATGCAACTCTGGATAGCATTCCATTCTGAAAGCTGTTGATTTACTTGCAAATGGATTGTTGTCCTACAGAATATGTAAGTCAAAATCTAAAAGATAAGGAGAATAAATCCAATATAAATGTTTTATCCAACCAAAACCAGACTACATCTAAACACTGGACCGCCTGATTGAAGTCGAGCTTAAATGTCTACTTGAGTTAAACATGGGTTAAAAATTGAATTAAAGGGGGTAAAACTGTGTAAAATATACTAAAGGCCAGTGATTGTAGGAATTAAATGCTTAATTTCTTTTACTACTTTTGCAATTGAAATACGAATTACAACAGCTGATCTTCAATGCAAATTTTCCTGTCTACCTCACATAGTAAATAGTGACTTCATGATCTAGAATACACTAAAAAACCCTTTGGCACGTAAGCTACATAGTATTTTCTGTGTTCAGTTCAGTAGGTGATTAGCCCATAGAAGTAGCAGATTACACTGAAACATATTGTATAGCTAGACTTGTAGAAACAGAACTGCATTTGAAAAGTCAGCAATGCAAGCTCTTGAGAGTAAATCAAAGCCTATTCAAAATGTGTTGCTATAGGTGAGTAGGTGTGTGGGGAGAGAAAGGTGGAGAAGGAAGGGGGGGGGAAATTTAAACCTGTATTAAAATTTTAAAAACTCTAAAAATAACAAAACCCAGACAGTCTCCAGGACTGAAAGCAGACAGTAACCTGCCAGCTACACATAGATGACAAAGCAAATGAGAAATTGCATGTCCCACTTGGAGGTATGTCTTCATTTTTAAAAAAAGAAGTCACTTACAGAAGAGCAAGTTGGTGATTTGTCTTACATCCTGGACCTTTTTCCACCCTTGTCAGAAAATGATAAATTGCTGAAGCATATTGTACAGTAGAACTCTATTTGTGTGTTTTGTCATGGCTTCTGAAGTGCTTTGTGTGGAAAGGTTAACTAATGACTGAAAAATAATTTAGAATTATTTACTGATCTTAAAAAACAGTAAAATTAAAAATTTGCAACCTGTATTCTCTCCCTTTGATAACTGAGATGTTATTATTCCCTGCTGCATTAGAGCTAATGTTACATTCACTCAATTCTCTTGTGTTGATCCATCCACAACTAGAAGTACTTTTGTTCCTGGAGGCACTATAAACTGTCCAAAGAATAAAGCAGGACTTCAGAAAACTCAGTTTAAAAGACTGGCTCAATAACCTCACCACGAGGTATATTACCTTAACTTAGAACTTTGCCATGAAGAACAAGAAATTCTGAGTATGTGGATATTAAGTGCAGGAACACTCAGGTAAAGAAACATCTGAATGTTCAGAGTTGTTTTTTTCCTTGGCTGACTGCATGTAAAAGGAGGAAACATATGTTATAAATTGGAATAAGTACCCATGTAAAATTGAGCTGGATTTACTCACTGTGCTTTGATTATCTGGGAACATTGTTGAAAAAGATACACAAACAAGTTCTGACTCCATGGTTTGCTCAGAGACTTCCCCTCTCTCATGCATACCCCATACTATAAGCTTAATGCATTTGTTCTCATTTCTGGCTAGCACATTAAAAAAGAGAATATATAGATAGTACTAGATCTGGAGGGGAGTGGATGGGAGAAAGATTGAACTGTCTGAAGAGCATATATATGGCATGTTTACAAAAGCTTTTAGATTCCTAGTCTGTTTTCAGAGTAGCTTTAGGTATTAGTTAAAATTGCTTTTTACTGAAGAAGTCCATTGTGTTTGGTAGAGAAGCACGAAAAAAAGGTCACCACAAGCAGAGGTAGGGTGGGGGGTGCACAGGCAGGAGGTGAAGCAGCTACTTGCTGTACTGACACACCAACTGAGAGCTCTTCACCTCTGACTGACTTCCCCAGCTGGCACAGAGCTTTCTTTTCACCCTTAAGGCTTTTCTTCCATTTGATTCAGTTCTTTCTCCACCCCTAACTGTTGAAGTGTCACTGTTACATCCCTTGATTCAATCCACAATTCAAGATTTTTTGGACAGCTGAACTTTTTACCCGATGACTCTTACTAGACTGGCATTTAAAGCTGACCCTATGTTTTACAAAAGGGACAGGTCATTGTCACCAAAACATTAGCATTTCCCTTCCCAGCATCAGTCAAACTATTGTTTTGCCATCAATGCAAGGCTGTGATTTGCAGTTACTCCATGCCTGCTTACCTTCCAATCAGTATTTTTGTAACTGTTAGCATAATTAAACGAGCTGTTGCTTTGAATTAGACTTGTGGCACTATTGCATGCTTCTCTTTTATTTTTTTTCTGTACAGTGGAACAAAGCAATGCTTTGGGGAAGAAAAAGAACATCCAGGAAGTTTACACTGGTTTACATTTATTAAAAAAAAATATTTAGACACTTCTGTATTTCACCTGTGGATTATGAACTACAAATCAAATAGGGCTCATCACTTCAAAGAGGTTCACAAGTACAAAACAGCCTCCTTCTGGCATCTTCACATCCTCCTCTTCTGAGTGCTTATGTACAACACTAAAAAAGAGAAAGTGGCACACATAAGAGGGCCCTGGTAAATAAGGTGCAGAAGCCTGTTTATTTAAAACATCTTATTTCCATGGCTTGTAAATTGAGACTGTAATGAATCTCGTTCAGCATGAACAAAGTCAGTAAACTTTTAAGTCCAGGTTTCAAAAAATGCTATCAAATTTAGACATTATGCATTATTTTGGTTCAGTATTTATTATACTCATAGCCAAAACATACTCCAGCAGATGGAGGCTGAAGAGAGGACAAACAAAGCCAGAACCCTGCAGTATTACTGAGGGGAGCATGAGAGAGTTCCTAAGCAGCAGAATTACAGGTGTCAGACACTAATGCTGTGATCTTTCAACAAAAGCTGTAAATCCCAAGCACTTAAGGCAAAGCTAATGATAAGCTCTGAAGCAGCAGATATCTTCCACCTGCATGGCTTGTGATATCCCCAGAACAGATCCATTCACAACACAAAATGATATTGTGCTCCTAAACCTTGGATGTCTTCAGCTCTCTCTTCAGTCCGTTCTTCAGCCTTCGGCCTCTCATCCATTTGTTTTAACTTTCATAATAGATTATTTCCTTAATTGATTCTCCAGCTGTAATACCACTTTATTCCTTGGCATAACACTCCAAATGCCTTGCAAAAAGCATTTGGCCTCATTTCAAGGATTATTTCTCCACCCAAAATCCTCTTTTATACGGGTGCCACATTCTCTTTGACTCTTTTCATAACATGGAATTCAGTCCTTGTTTCTTTTTATTCCCTCCCTCCTTGCTGACCTCCATCTTCTTCTCAAGTAACTTAGTCAAACTCTGCTTCATTTACCTTCTCTACAAGTCTCTTCACATCTAACTTGCGAACCTTTTCTATTTTTAGATACTCTTCTCCCTGGCATGCCCTGCTATTACAGCCTGATACCAGAGAGTCATTCCAGGAGCCTGGGATTGTCCTTGAAGTGCACAAAAATCCACCTCCTGCACTGGGATGTTCAGAGGCTCAACAGTAAAGCATGAGTGATTTTCTTGACTAGGGGTAAAATCTTTACTCAGAGATGAAAATAGCCTCCAGTACTAATAAGCAGCATTCACTCAGTTCTGGACAACTGCCTCTCACCCCAAAAATATTACCGTATCACTATAATATCTGCACTGTTGCATAAATTTATGCAGTAGCTTGCCTAGCAAAACACAAACTTCTGTGGTGCAGATGCCAACTAAATAAGCAGCAAGTGCAAAGAGTAAGCCTGTCAAATGATAGAAAATAAGCTCCGAGGAAGGCTAGAAAAGAATGTGCTTCTCTAAATGAACTTCAAGTTCAGAGGCAAAAAAAGGCCACAGGAATGCAGAAAAGCACAGACTGTGGAAAGTGAAATTGTAAAAAAATAAATGTGGTAAGGCTTCCAAGAGGGCCTAAAACTAATATTCTTACAGGCAGCTTGCTTATACCCCAGCCACCGCTGAAATTCAGAAGTAAATATCAAAGCACAATTTTCTAATGAACAATAACAGAAGGAGTAGGAATTACCATTATTTCCTCGGATAAATGCATCCCCATACTTGTTCTTTAATTGTCCATTTACATATTCTTCAGTCTGTTCCAGAGCTATATTCATATACCCATCCAGGCAAGCCAGGACACCTGAAAAGCGACAGTTTGAGAGAATCAGCTGAAACTTATTTTAAAATAAACAACAATGCATTGTGTTTGAATAGTACAGGAAAAAAAAACAAATCGGTATCTTTATAACAAACCGAAAGCCCAAGCCTGGCCAGGTATATTCTCCAAATAATTCAGCTGGGAGACAAGAATCCCAGGCACTCTAGTAGAGATACTGTCAATTGATGTAAGAGTTGTGGGGATAAAAAAAAGAAGTCATTAAGGCATGACTTTGAAAAGATGGACAATTTCCACTTTGAAATTTTAAAGTTATCCCCTCTCACTTGTGTTTTAAGAACCTGTGACATTATGAAAAAATGGATAAGTTAAGGACAAGGCTATGTAAGTTATCACCAAACCTTGTGAGGGATATAGCTGAAAACCAACCCCTTTCATACAGGACACCATACATGCTTTTTCTCATATTTATCTTCACGCTTACAGACTTAGAATAACATTAGCTGAAAGTCTCTGTTTTGATGCAAACAAAATTCTACATGTTTTGACAAAGGGCTTTCAAATGGCACTGAAATCTTCCCACAAAAATAAAATTACACTGTTTAGTGCAACTAAAGAAAAAATGTCTGTAATATTAGATGTTCTTTTGATCAGGAAAATATGCATTTTAGTAGCACTTATTTTAGACAAGTATTTATGTTCTCACTTCTAATAGCACCTGTTGAACCATGTTCACTCAGAACTTGCTAAGTACTGGCAGTGTGGTGGCATTTTTTCATTCAAAATCTCTCCTCTTTGTCTACACCCAGAATCACAGCCATCTACAAACTTAACTCACCTGATCAACAGAACTGAATGTGAGGATTAAAAGATGTAAAGAATGGCTTAGAAAATGCAACCTGATTTGTTAATCATGCACATAATTAATACAGCTTTTCACAAGTTGTTTTATCTCCTTTTTGGATGTGTGTTTTCCTGACTTTATCCTTGCATGTGCAGACAATATACTAAAATTATTTTTTCCTCTGTTTGAAAAACACTTATTTACCTGGCAGTAAAACTTGAAATGTAGTATATTGGCTGTACATGGGGAGAGGGAGAAAACTGAGAATCCTCCTCATTCTCATTTTTCGGACGTGTTACTGTAGTATCTTCTTATATAATAGGAATTCAAGTTCTTCTGCCAGCTTCTCATGGTTTAAAGATTATTATTTTCCTCTGTTTTTCTTTCCTCTGTTTCCACAGACATAAGAAAAACTGCTCACAAAGTACCACAAAATGCACCAAAAAACCCAAACCAAACAAGGGTCAAAACTCTCTTCCATTCCAGTAATCCTGAGTGCTCCATGCAACAATAGAAAACAAAAATATGTTTGTCCAAAATTAAAATTGAACCATGAAGATTTACCTACGCCCCAAATGCGGTATTTTCAAACTCTTTGGGTCAGGGCTGATTCATTCTCTTCCTCCTTTTCTTTGTGTTTACTCTAAGGCCACTAATGGCATTAAATATTATCGCTGTCCACCCTGTCCAGCGTTTTATCTGGTTTATCTGTTTGTAGAGATGTTGTAATGTTCAAATCCATATCCACACACAGAAATGGTACCTTAATACACCTCTGATTAGTTTCTCAGGGCATGTGCAGGACTGGGCAATGAATCAAGACATTTCACAGTTACTCATCAACACGTGCACTATGCCACGCTTGTGTGTGTGGTGGATTGGAGGGTGGAGGTACAGACAAAAAATCAGCAACACAGCCTGGGGGAGAATCTAAACAGATCTGCAACAAAAAGCCTAAGACACCATTTCTTAAGGCTTTTCCAAGTGTTGGCCACATTTCTGCAGAAAATAAAACAGTGTCTATTTTTTCAAATGAAACCAGCATACAGATTTTCCAACACAGGTCACATCAAGTGGGAAGGACGGAGAGCACAGAAAAATAAGGAAGGGAAGGCAGGGTGGGAAATCCAGTAACAAACAAGGGTGTTCAAGGAAATATGGTTCAGTTCCTGGTAGGTCTCACTGTAGGCATGCTAAACTAGCTTTTTGTGGAGCAAAAAGCTGAGTAGCCCATCTACAGCATTTACCAAGCAGAAGATAGCAATGAAAGAGAAGAAAATAGGAAGTGCATCAAAAAAACAAATCTGGTTTTGGCCCTGCCTTGTGTGCACCTTCGGGTAAATGATGACTTGCTTTAAGTGACTTTAATGAGCTCTCTCTACATTCTCCTGCAAGAAAGACTGACAGAGATGCAGTCAAGTTTTTAAGACACCAACCCTACCTGAAGTGTTCAGACAATGTAGTTCTCAAAGAAATGAGAGACTGCAAATTCTGTCATCTGAGTGACACTAAAGAGAAACAGGAAGGGATAAGGAGGCGCTGCTTGCTCTGTCAGTGAACAATAACAGTTTAGAACTGTCATAACACAAAGATTCCTTGTCACAGCACAAACAAATCTCCTCTCACAAGTGCCAGGCTAAGCCAATTGAAGTAAACCTATCTGAAGCAGTGATCTGTAGCAGAACCACAATGTTTAAGTTACTACAGAATGAAATCTCTAAACTGTGCACAATAGAAGTTTTAATTAAGTCTGGATACTACTCGGACAGGTCAATAATGGGAATAGGACCAGGGCATTTCACTGCACAGAAAAGTTTTTAATGTACTAGTTTAAGAACATCTACAATCCTACATTCAGTGCATGAAGGGATAGAGATAGGCTGAAGAGTTGTGGAATAAATCTGCTGGACTGTGTTAAAATGAATACAGCAGCAAAAGCCACACTAAGCTTTCTCCTCTATCTCTGCGAGTCTTGGTCCAACACAGGTCTGGGCAGTTTAACCATGGATGTCAGTAACTCTTTCATCCCTCCTGTAAGAGCCACCTTATGACTGACAGCACAGTTAACTTTGAAGCTTTTCTGGACCAAGATCCATACTAGGAATTAGGGAACAGAAAGGTGAAGAAAAGGGTAGTTCCAACAAGGTTTGCTATCAGAGCACTGAAAAGGGCCATTTCAGGAGCTGTAATTCCAGACAATCTTAACAAATGTCAGTTTAGGAATTTGGAATAACTCCAAGACTCCTGTTGAATCATTTGTGACCGAAGACACTAATGATTTAGATCAGTAATTTTAAACTCTAAATCCCCTGTCAACCTCCTTTGTTTCTCCAGAGCTGATTTTCTGGTTTTTATGTCACCATTCTGAGATCTGTATTCTCGTACTCCAAGATTCTGGATCACATGGTTCCGCTTTTCAAAATCAGTGCATCTATTCTAACTTCCCCAATCAATTACTTTACTCAGTGAGGGACAGATGGAGACCTTACCTCGATAATCAACTCCAGAATTTAATTTTACAACAACTGGCCTTCCGATGATTTGTTTTAGGAAGTCACTCGGGGTTTGCTTCCGGAGACTCATCTTGGTCTTCTCTGGTAAGCTGAGAAGTTAAGAGAAAACACCTGGATAAGAAACACACTCCCATATTGTCCTAAATACTCTGTACAGACAGGCAGACCCCTGATTCTTAATGCTTTCAGTAGGAGAGAATATCAAAGGAGATAAAAGCAAAACCTTAAGGGTGGAGGCAGAGAGACAGAGCTCCTAAAGCCACTGCATTAAACCTTCCCTGTGGCATTTTTATAACTTCTGAAATAACACTGAGGATCCTTGTTTGCCATGCTGCGCATCTTTTAAACTTCCAACAGTGCCAAAGGATTCATCATCTCTACCACCTTTTGCTAAAATGATTTTTACTAAATTTAGAGAGCTAAGCCGTAAGTGTTTAATGTCTTCAGGGGGTGAAGGGAGATGTCAGAACCTGCTCCATACACAGGAACAGCAAGAGCAGTTTTTAACTTGGCTCGCAAATACAAGCAAAGAAAAAATTTGCAAGGATTTCTTCAACTGAATCTGTTACAGTAGACTAAGTTAAGGCTTGTGATTAAGTTAGAGAGAGACCTGAAATGACAGTGTGATTTAAAAACCCAGCGCAGAGACACCCCACCCGCAGCCCGTATTCGCTCGACATCTGCTCCAGTGTCTCCTTACCCGAGGAATGTCAGTTCTGCTCTTCAGGCCGATGGCAGGAAACCCACAGGGCTCCGCCGGCTTCTCGTCGCCGCTTCCTGCGGCAAATCGCGCCGGGCCACTCCAGCCGCGAATCCAGGGACCCTTGCTGGTTTTCCCACCAGCACCCACGGCCGCCCGCGTCCCGCAGCCCCCCACAGCCCAGCCCTTCCCGGAGCGAGCGCGCCCCGGGGAACAGCCCGCACGGAGCGAGACCGCGGCTCCAGTAACGCCCAGGACGAAGCCGAAGCGACAGCCGGAGCCGGAGACACAGCGCCGCCCCGGAGCCCCCTCCTCGTTCCCCCGCACACCCAAGCCGGCCCGGCTCTCACCGCCCGCCGCTTCCCGGCCCGTCCCTTCCCGGCCCGTCCCTTCCCGCCGCTTCCCGGCCCGTCCCTTCCCGCCGCTTCCCGCGCCCCTTCCCGGCGCTCCCCTCCCGCGCGGCCCCGCCCCGCTACGGCGCGCCGGGCGGGACAGTCCGCGCCGGAACGCGCCTAGCGGGGCGGGGCCTGTGGATTTTGGGAAGTGGGGGTGATGCTTCGCCTCTCCCCTCGAAGCCGCCGGCTGCGAGGGCTTCGATCTGGGACCACCCCCCCATACTCCGGGCGGCCGAGCCGCTGGTCTCTCTGCGGAGATGTGTTTTCGTGCGTCTTTGATTTGCGGTTCCAGGCGAAATAACGCCCCGTCGGTTTTCCAGGGAGAGAAATGCTATAGGGAAAAAAAAGATTTCTAGTGGGGGAAAAAAAAAAAATCACGGAATCAGTTAGGTTGGGAACTCTGAGATCCTCCAGTCCAACCTTTGAAAACCACCGTGTCAGCCAGACCAGGGCACTGAGCGCAGCATCCAGTCTTTCCTCACACACCTCCAGGGACAGTGACTCCTCCAGCTCCCCGTGCAGCCCATTCCAATGTTTAACCACCCTTTCCGAGAAGAAATTCCTCCTAATGTCCAGTACGATCCAGTATATAATCGTATTCTGCTCTAATGGGATCCTGTTAATTCCCAAAGGATCTTGCCTTGTGGGGGCCTTATCACAGACGTGGGGAACACCTCACACGTGTCCTGTCCAGGACAGTTTGCACAGAGAACTTTGTTCTACTGAACATAGAAACCAAGATTGGTTGGTTTTGGTTTTTATCGGATGTCACCGGGGAAGAATGTGGCACAATAAGAAGCCAAGGTCATCTTCTGTTTCCCCCCATCGTCTCACCTGTCTTTTCTCCTTTCCTCCAGCTAAGTTTTTTTTTTTTTTTAAGGGATGTGGTACTGTGACAGGAGTTAATCTTCTGTGAAAGCTCCTGGACCAGATTTTTTTTTTCTTTTTTTAAATTCTTCCATTATTGATTTAGTATCTTGCCAAAACTCTCAATTCTCGTGATACAAAGAAAACGTACCATGGCTTTTCAGAATACAGGTTTCTATTCTCTCTTCGTTCCAAAGTTATTTATCTTCTCTTTTTGAACACGTGTCCAGTGACAATTGTTTTTCCCCAAAGCTTAGACTAAAGGGCTTTAAGAGGCAAGGACTGCAAGCCCAACCTCATTCACCTGCCTGTCCCAGAGTTCAAGCACAGGCACAGACAGGAAAGTTGGGCCACATTGTGCCCGTGTTTCCAGGCAACCGTCATGTTAATCAGGAGCATCCAACTGTGCTTGATTATATCTAGTACTTGAAGCAGAAAAGGAACATAAAATAGTTACTCTGGGGAGCAGGCTTGCAAAGTTTTATTTGGCTGCCTGGCTTCAGTGCTTAATGTCTTGATAAGGAAATATCCTCGTTTTCGTTGTTATCAATCTCCAGTATAAAGATTGGGCAAATAGAATTTTCATGCCTGGGCTGATAAACTTGCAATTTCACAAATCCAAACAGGGATGTTTTATGTTTTGTGAGTCTTCCTCTTTATTTCTTATGAGTTTGTCTTCAGAGCTTGTATTTCTTTTTTTTTTTGTTGTTGTGGGGTTTTGTTTTGGTGGGTTTTTTTGAGCCATTAGAACCTGATGAGCTATTTTGCCTTCTGCTCAGTAGCCCATTTTCTAGCTAGCTGAGGCACGTGCGTAATTACAGATACTTTGCTTGTCTGCTGTCAGTCAATAAAATCCTTGTACTTTCCTGCTTCATACCCTATTAACCTCACAAACGTATCTAATTTCTATCACAGACATTGAGATTGGCAAATCTTGTATCCTTAGCTCCCCTTTTTTGTAGTTTGAGACCAAGTCGTGAACCCAAATCTTCGTTAATTTTCCTTCGTTTGCCATAGGTTTTGAAGCAGTCTCACGTGCTGTTCCTGGAGGTAAATTACCCTTCCTGCAGGAAGGCATATGTTGCTGAGCGTTTTGGGGTAGCATGAGTTGCACCTGGAAAGACAATTCCCACCTTGTACATTCAGGAATATTATGTCATCGCAGCAGTTATTAGGCAACCTAGGGAATGTGTTATTTCCTGAGTGACAAAACCCCAGTGACCTCACTAAGGTGGTCTTCAAAGGATTTATGTAATCCACATGCAGTGGACTTCTTAGGGATTACAAAGCTTCAAGAGTGAAAACAGAATTCAAATGTCATTGGCTAATAATTGTCTTTTGGTTTTTGTCATCTAGATGAAAAAGGATTTTGATCTAAACCATTGCATACCTGGCTGTCAGTAGATTCTTTTAAACGCTGCATTGCTTTATCCTTTCCTAGTGCATTATGACAGAACTTTTTCAGCTGTGTAACTTATGGAAATCAGTGAGATGCTGCCCTTGCATTTTAATCAAGATGAACTTGAAAGGTGAACATTGTAAGTGGTAGAAATTATTTATAATTTGGTAATAAAAGTTTATGTCTAGCACTCCAAATTTCACACATCTGCCATGTGCTGGCCTTGAGATATAGAACAATTGCAATTGCCTTTACATTTGGCCTCAGATGAAAGGTCATAAATTACAATGATAGAGTTCGTAGCTGTTCCCAGCTCACAAAATTTCCATATTAACATCTTCACCTCAAACATAAATGGTTACAAAGTTACAAAGAAAAGAGTTGTGTTGGCCTTTGTCAACTGAACTTAATGATGGAAGTCAGTGGTTCGTGTACTATTGCTAACTCTTAAACATAAAGCATCACGAAATCCTTGTTCAGAGGACTTAATTAAAACTTTACAGTTAACTTTAAAAATGAAATGGGATTTTACACTCTCTCTCTTTCTCTCTCTCTCTCATCAATGCACTAAAACCCACTTCAAAGTTAGGAAGGTTTTTCCCTACTAGCTACTTGAAATAAAAGCATTTCCATAGAACAAGGTGGCTACAGAACACAGAATATGTCAAGAGTGTCCAATTTTTCTATTTCTTGTGAGTTGTACATTGTTTATGTAAGTTAAATGCAGATGAAAAACAATCCAGATGACAAAAGAGTTCTGTGGGACATTTTGAATTCAGCCTAAACAATCCCCAGCTACAACCAATAGATGATAAAGGGTCACAATCTTTAAACAGTCCTTGCCTGAAACTTGTGTCAGACAGGACAAACCCATTCTGGCTATAATCCCAGCATACCCCATGAATTTAACAATCAACTTCAGTGCCTTCCTAGACTAGAAAAAAGAAAAAAAAAAAGTATTGAAAATTATGCAATAAAATAAAAGGTCAAGTTCCAAATGCAGGGAAGCTTTTCTTGTCCAGAGCCTCTGAGAGTGAGAGAGCAGAAGGAGATATCGCGTTCCACGAAATAGTGTCGAGGTGGAGAAGCTCTTCAGTTCAAGATTAGCACTGTTATTGCAGGGTTTCCTGAGGGCCCTGAAGTAAACACAATAGTATGTTTGGGGTTTGAGAGGTGGAAGGAGAGATTCTGCTCCCACTGAAACCAGTAGAAGTTTTTCTAATTACTTTTCTGTACTCAGGTTGCCTCTGTAAGTTACTGAAAATACTCCTGAGATCTCAAAAGTAATCTATCTCAGTCAGCTAGCAGCAAAAAATACAAATGTTAGACTGACAGTTGTCACTGCTTGGCTTTGTGCTTCTTGAAAGTCTTCTTCTGATGCTCTGAAGGTGAGGAATAGGACATTAAGGAACTGAAGGGTGCAGGGAGAAGCAAGAGAAAGGAAATATTGGGACCTCTCTCTTTTTCTTCCTCCGCAAATTTCCTGGTGAGCAAGGAACTGTCAGCAGGTCTTCAGGGAGCTGGGGAGAATAATGTGAGAACTCAGCCTGAGGCTTTCTCTCTGTCTCCTAAACTTTCAGTTCTGTACAAAAGAAAAGGAAGATCCTTAGAAACTTTCAGAGTTCACTTCAACTCCATCTGAGTTCCTGGGAATCCACTCTTTGGCTTTCCCAAGGGACCAGCTTTTTCATGAGCTTTAAGAGGTTTGATATTCCCCTTTCCTTGCATTTAGATGGGGAGTTCAAGCTTTTCAGCATTTGAATGATAGTCTATCCGTACCTATACAGTAAAAGACCAAAGATGTTTTTCCCCGTAAATGAAAGCTTAGTTATCCAACATTATTTTCCATGTCATTCTTAGATCATCAGAACTGCTGATTTCCTACCATGTGCTCAATTTTTATTGAGAATTTTATTGAGAATAATAATAATAATTATTAATGCATTTTTAAATTGAACTTTTTTTAAAGTGTTGGGTTTGTGCTACAGATTTTAGACAGAAGAGCCTAACAAAATTTTGTCTTCTTAAAGTTCTTGCACTGTGATCACCACCCTGGGATGTCCATCTCCTCATATATGAATTAAGTGACATGATGATCTTTTGTCACATGTTTATCTCTTCTACTTTCTGTCCAGTTAAAATATAGTTTTACGGATCTTGTCAAAATTACGCTTTCTATTAAGTAAAGGCTGGAAGCTCCACTGAGTTCTTTTTGCACCACTTAGCTAGATGTTTTTCCTAAAATATGGTGGAAATGGAGCTTAGCCTTTTGTGCTTAGACTTTCTAAAATATTTACATCAAAGTAAATACACGTTCTCTGGTTTTTTTCCATTAGAATTTCCAGTGGAATATCAATTCCAATATCAATTCTGGAATATCAATTCCGGAATGTCAATTCCAGAAGACATTTCAATGTAAACTTTTCCACAGCCAGTTCGACGTTAATTCAGTACCTCAGGCTGCAAACTCAGGTGTTAAATTTAAGCACAGACATGCGCTGAAGTGGTTGCTTTAAATTGACCTGCTGGTGTAAAGCCATCTGCAAGGTTAGTCCCCAGCTCCCCAGAAATGCTTCTGACCTGGGGATGTAAAGTAAACATGAGGCAACTCTAATTTGTAGTGTGGTAAAAACAATCCATCCCATGTCCTGAAATTCAGTGAAGGGGGAAGATTAGAAAGTGTTCAGCCACCTTGCTGTCCCTTTCTCTAACCCTTTCCACTTAAGGACAAGTTGATACTTGGGAGAAGTATCATCTGACTCATAGGATAATTCTCTTCTTGGTAAGTGACTGGATCTGCCATCACCCAGCTTCTTCCAGCCTCTCAACTCAATTTTTCCATTTATCTGACCCTGCACAAGTATTTCATATATGGGGGAAATTTGTGTTTGCTACTCCCCAGACAAATCCCAAGAGCCTTTCCGTGGATTTCTGCAGGCAGCAGATTAAGGATCAAGCCTAAAATAAATTGAGCAGGTTTTTGCCATCCACACATTTCAGTCTTCCAGAAATTTTAAGATGTAAGCCTGAACCCAGCAGTGTCACTTCTCCTTATGGAGCAGCTAGCAGAGTTTAAGTAATAGTTGTAATAAGAGCAAAGTGAGTTTTAGTGACACAGACCACAACATATATGAAAAAGAAGTGTAAATAACTGGGAAATCCAAAGCATTTGCTGACACAAACCAAGAAAAAATACTGAAAAATGAAGACATGAAAAAAGAGATCAAGGTTTCAAGCTCTGGACTTGCAAACCTTTGTTTTTTTTGCTATGATATATTTGTCCAGTACGTAGAACCTCCTTGGACATAACTGAAATTCAAGTAACGAAATAATAATCAAATGTTAGAGAGAAAATAAGTATACAAAGATAATTCAGTTTGTCTATGTGAGGAGCACTTTCCTGGATGTTAGCAAGACTGGAAAGCATGAGTGGAGGCTACCAGGTCCGTGCTGATACACATTACTGTTGTGTGAGTGCTGGAAACAGGCAAAAATAGTGTTTGTTGTAATTCAAAATACCTGGGTTCCCATGTGCCTCTGCCAGAGGCTTCCAGGGTGACCTTGGGTGAATCACATCCTCAGTGGCTTGGTTCCCACACTCAATTAACAGAAATTTGATTAGATGGAAGCAGCTATTTTTATTAGTATAGTTTTTTTTTTAAGTGGAGGGAAAAGAGGAAAAACATATGCAGAAAAATCTCAAATATTCTAAGTTTCAGTGATATTAAATATTTAATCTACTGTTAATCCACGATGTGAAGCAATTAAGTATTTAAAATAATGGAGATTATGGTATAATCACCGTGTTCTTTCTGTGCCTTTACTAATAGGAGAGCTCAATTTCTTTAGAAATAAAATGCAGTTTGATGTCAATGTTAGGTTGCTCCTGGAGCATTTGTGAGCTGATAATTTCCATTGACTAAAAAATAGTTATTTCTGAGGTTAAAGGGTATGAAATATAATGTGATTCTTTTGTAATGTAAAAACAAAACTGGGTAAAATCAAAAGGGAGGACTAGAAACTGTATATATATGAAATAATCAGTTTTGTTACGAGTGGAACAAAAGCATAAAGTTTCATATTAAGTCAAATGTTAATTTTTAACGGACTACATTTTACAGCTCTCTTATCTTTTTAACTCTATTATAAATTCAGTGAGTACCCTAGTGAAAATAAAGATGCTATCTATAAATATAGATCTGTCAATCTGGTGTGACTGCCTGTGACCCAGTCCCCAGAGCCTGCAGTTTCAGAGGTAGCAAAACCTCAAACACAATGTTCAGATCTGATTCCCTGGTGTTCACACGTGCAAGAAAATATTCCTAATATACTTCAGCCTCGTCTGCTTCTACAAGAAAATATATATTACTAGAAAAATTATATAAAACAATACTGAAGTTTAGGTACTAACTCTTCCAGATCTGCAATAAGAGGTATGAAGGAATGTTATCTTCTAGGAGAGGGGAATGATGCAGGGCAACTGACTCACAGTTCCACAGCCTGGTTTACGCCTTTCAGGCAAAACTGCCATCTGTGCCATCAGTGCAGCTCCACTAGTCCTAGGAACTGTAGGAGCTTTAGGGCAAAACCCCACCTTTTCTCACTCACCTGATACTACCTAGAAAATTTAGGGGCCAGTAGCATAAAGTGCCTGTAGCAATCCAGACCACCTGTCATTAGAAATTGCACCCTTGCTGCTGCTGCTGGACCTGCATGGATGTAGAAAACAGTGGAGAATGCTAAGAAAGCACTCAGCAGAGACAAGGTTTGTGACTGGAACTGCAAAAGTTCAAAAGGCTCTTCTGAGCAGAATGACAGATGATACAAAAGCCTGGTCAGTGTAGCTAGGAAGGTGTTGGCAACATTGCTGTAAAATGGATTATAAATCCTTATGATTTGGATCATTAAGAGCTATAGCTCTCATTACTTCTCTCTGCTCTGCTCTACATCAACAGAGGACTACACACTACAAAGCAGAGGAAGAAAATCCCCTCTGCATTCAGGAGAAACTGGAAAGTGAAGAAGCAAGCTGTGCTTATACCACGCATCGCTTTTCTGCGGTTTCTTGTTTCATTTCATTTCCAGCTCCGCTGAATGACACATGTTCTTGGTTTCTTCTTGACATATGTGCAATCCTCTGGTCTCCCCTCATCAGACCATATCCCGACCAAGTCATGTCCTCAGCTACTATGTTTTTCCTATGCATTCACCCTCCTCATCCAAATAATTTTCTTGGGTTTGTTTCTGTTTTCTTGGGAGAGGGTTGTTTTGGTTTGGTTTTTTTGCCCCGTGGCTTTCACCTGGGTGCTACTCTACTTGGAACTGACATTACCAATTGATTTCACATAATACACAGAGGACAGCCTAAATATATATTTCAGTCCTTGGATATAGGGTTCTGTCATTAAAGTTGATGCCTTGGAGGTGAAAGGCTTCATTGTCCATAAATAATTCCTGAGCTACTCATTTCAGCTCCTCTAACAGAGTATCAACAATGGAGTGTGGCATTTGGAAGATGAAATTTGAAAACACATGTGCTATGCCCACGTACTGAAGTTTCCTTGATTGGAGGGAATTCTAATGGAAATGGGGAAGTAGCAGTGGGTTAGTGTTTTTGCACAAAATGGATAAGGAGAATTTTAATTTTTTTTTTTAGGTAAAGAAATACCTGTGATAATTTTAACTGATTATTGAATAATGAATAATAAATGAATAATCACATCCTGTGTAAACAACTCGTGGTTACACCAGCAAACAATGCAAATTTCCAGTTTTCAATGACGAAGTTCAAGTGTTGAGCAGCCTAGTCCAGAGATGGAGGATCTCTTCTCGTTTCTGTTGCTGAGCTACTCTCAAATGTTAAGACAGGCCATCTCACCTCTCTGTGTTTCACTTCTTCCTCTGTAAAACAAGAAGAAGGATATATCTAAAGTGCTCTCAGATCAATGGATAAAAACTTTATATAATAGCAAGGTATTATTAATATCCTAATAATGTCATGAGGGAAAAATAATCAATAATAATTTATATTTTTCTTCACTGTTTGGGAGGTATTTATGTACTGACTGTATTTTCTAAAGTCACATGCACAACAGCTGACTGTTGTCCCATTCTTGCAGAACATGCAAGTCTTTTTGTATCTCTATGATATAAAGATGAAAAACGGGTTAAGTTTCTAGTATGTCATTTCTCTCAAGGCTGGAGGACCAAAGCCCAAAGGGAAAATCTAATGATTTACTGCATGAGCATGTGCAAAATCTATGTATTAATAAATTCTACAGGACTGTATATTCATGCTTTACTTTTTTTTTTAAGCTTGAAATTTTTTAGGAACTAAAATAAAAAAAGATTGCTCTCAAAAACTGCTCCACATCAAGTAATCCATGTTTAAGGAATCGTGTATTTATTTTTAAAGTAACCTCATTACTACCAGACTACTTTTTCCTTTTGACAGTAAAGCAGAGTGCTTATCTTCCATATTTTCATAATGAAATCTCCCAAGCACGGGATACTGTGGCAGATTTACAGCCTGTGAGCAGCAGAACTGACAGGCATTTTAATATGAAAGGAGATATGATGTCTTTAATGTACAATGATGTCACTTCTAACAAGGTAGAAGCGTGCTTTTTGCACCGCAATCACCATAAGAAGTGAAACCTGTCTGCTTCGGGAGTCACCTTTTAACCCGGGAAAAGGTCACAAATAATAGAAAAAAGACAGGACTCTGCTTACTCAGGTGGAAGGGCACACTGGTGTTGGAGGAGCAAGGCTATTGTGGATGTGCATTATCTCCAGGAAGTTGAAGCTGCAAATAGTCTAGCTAGAGCTAACCTTGAGAACAGAAAAGGAAAGGATAATGAAAATCCTCAAGGGAGTGTTAAACTGAAAGCTAGATTGCCTGCTGACCACCTTTTTTCCTTTTATCCAGCATCGATTGGACCTAATAACTTGAAAGTGATATTGACAGCAATATAGTCCACCATTAACTGGACGCATGATTATTTCACCAAGAGAAAGGACAGGAACCCAGTACCAAAACCTAAGTATTTTGGACTACATTAGAGCAGGGAATTCACTACTTTGGCTAGGAAATATTTGCCAGTGATATTTAAGGCTGATTTAAAAGGTACATTTCTTAAGCCCTTTCTTAAATGCGCTTCCAGCCCCTGACTGAAGGATTTTACCACCTCATTCTGCAGATGCACCATTCTTAAACATCATATACAAGAACATTATATTAAAAGGCCATAAAACAGCAAGAAATCTCAAAGTCCAACTTGTACATTGTGTTAGCATTAGACTGGTGACTTTGGTTAAAATCAGGAAATTAAAATATGTGGTCACATCTATAGATTTAGATATCCCCTCAAGAGAATTGCTTCCTCTGAACTAAAATTTCAGAAAATCAACTTTGGATACCATGTCTTTTGGTATTTTGGCAGTGTGATCTTGAAGAGACTGTAATAAGGAGGAAAAGAACAACATAAGAAGTAATTCTGTTGTTTTCTATTATCGTTTTAGAAATCTGAATTTTATATGGAAGTGATTTTCAGGAGGATCTGAACCATCATATTCTCCTAGCTGGGGTGCTGAGGCACAGAAACAGTGATATTCAGGTAAGGTAAAACAAGGAAAAAATCATAGTGTTGCCCAATCTGTATAGTGTTATCCCCAAAACGAAGCATGGATGTCAATACAGCTGCATATCTGTGTGTCTTACAAAATCAGAAATCATGGTTGACCTCTGGAAGATGCCTGTAATATTCCACAGCTAGTCTTGTATTGGTTTGAATTAAATTTTTATAAATTAGTATATTCTTAGTGGTGATGTGATTGGTTTTAATTCACTTTGAAACAGGTAACTCTCTTTATACCTCTTAAAAATGGAGGGAAGAGAAACTGCAAATTCAGAAATAATCTCCTCACGTTTCAGTAGAAAATGTGAGAAGTACTTGCAGTATCAGTGAATTCTTCTCTCCATTTTGAGCCTGTTGTTCTGACAGCAAATGAACATTTCAAAGATAAGCCCTGTGTATGCTTAGAGATATGATAATATTTTAATTATATCTTCCAAAAAGTAAAAATACTGGGAAATGAGATACAATGTGATACTGGTGTAGATCCGTAGATCCCTGGAAAAAAAACCACAAAACAAACAAACCTGATGTCATTAATGTAAGGTCCTGTAATAGTTTTTAAAGATCCTGTGTCTGGAGAGGAAAGCAGCTTGACAGACACAAGTCGTGAGCTGCTTCACTTTCCACACTACCTAATGTCTGTCAATATATTGGTTATGGAGCTGTGCCGAGGCCAGTCTCAAAAGGCAGACTGTCACATTTCTCAAAAGATGAAACATCCCCCAGGGTACAAAGAATTCAGGGACAGAAGCTGATAGACAGGAGCAGCACTGCAACTCTAACATTTTATGGCTAAGTTCAACGAGTGAGTCCTTTAATGGATAATTGAATTGATGAAAGGCTTACAGTTGCCCCGATTAAGCTTGTTCTTTCTCCATATGTAAGACTCAGGGTAGTTTAAGCAAAAATTGAAGAAGAAATTCAGGAGAGAGACATTCACAAGCTCTTTGAAAATTGGTCTTGCATGAAAGGCTTGCTATTTGTTATGTTACATGTGTCGTTTGTCCACACAAAGAATCCTGTGGCCCAAGAAATGCTATTTGCAGCAGCCTTTTTTTTTTTTCTTCTAACTAGGGATTTGTAAATATTTTTAGAATATGTCTCGCTGCTTCATGACTCATTCCCCTTATGATCTTTGGTATTTTTCCCATTTGTGATCGTGCAGCATCCCTGTGGCATATGGTCACCTGGGAAAGTATTATTAGGGAAGAAATTAAGGGATTTTAGCTATTTTTGACAGCTCTTAGAAGGTAGAAATATGTAAGAAGAGCCCCATCAAAACTATTTTTCAATCTACTGCATTACATCAACCAATATCATTGTTTGTGCTTTCCATCCTGTATTCCTCTATTATATCTTTGTTCATAACTGAATCATAAACTATCTGGGGAATGTGCTTTGCCTCTGTGTGTGCTTATCCAGTGCCAGGTGCAAGAGGGTGATGGTCTGTGACTGGGATCATTAGGTGCTATGACAATACAATTTTTAAAAAATTATATTTTGGACCAGGAACTCATAATTTCCTTCTCATGAAAGAAAACGTAAGGGCTACATCCCTTTGCCAGCTACCCTTGCTGAACAGCCAGGAGATGTCTAACCAAGTACTTAGGCAAGCAGGACATACCTTCTAGTGTAACTAGACTTAGGAATTATGATCTAATTCTTCAAGCCTACACTTGGATTTAACACTGGAAGTATTAGTGGAATGATGTCATGACAGCGTGAGGGTACAGTCAGGAGCAGGACTTACTTTTTAGGGTTCAGCAGTAGATCGTGTGCTGGGTGAAGTTATGAAAGCTATTGCGAGATTTCTTAAAGAATCTTAATAGAAATGACATTCCACAAACAAAGCTTATTATTTAATAACCCTAGCCATGGTTTGGATACTGCAGAATACAGCTGACTGATGTAACAACTTACAGATTTCTGATTTGTCACAGGACCTACAGATTGCTGTCGGGTTTAAGGGCAGTGACTGGAGATAGGCCAATTTCAATCCCTTCTTATACTGAATTCTTGTTATCCTTCAGCTGTTAAGACAGTAAGGGACAGGGCCAGGCAATTTATACCTGAGCCTATAATTGATCAGTAGGATCTATAGGATGGCAGCCACTTATTTTCAATATAAACTACATGGTTTGCCTGTACAAAAGCTTAATTTTTTTTTAGTATTTCATTCCCCAATTGGACCTCTAGAGACAGCAAGATACCAAGCAAATCTGATGCTGACATCTTAACTTGGCAGTGCCTATTGTTTCATTTGTTCTTGGCCTGCAGTCAGACAACATCCTTGCTGGACCAGAACAGTCAGATGTGGCCAACTAATCTACACTAATCAGTCTGAGTCTTACGTAAGAAACTTAATATGGCTTAAAAGTTACAAGACTTGGCTAGCATGCTTACACTCTCTACCTAAATATATATAGGTATATGCTGAGTATTCTAAAAGACTTGTTTAGAAAAAACAAATATATTTAATCTACAGTTTCCTCTTTTTTATATGTACATTCTGAGCAATTACACATTTACATTACTCTCACAGGTTAAGGTACATGAAATAATATACCATATGCTTAAATATTTATTTTTTTCTTTAAATAGTGTTGGGTTATAACTGCAATTTTTTTCCTTCACCCAAACTGTTCCGGGATTCCTTCCACAGATGTGGCATCATTCGCCATTCTGTTTAGTTAACCAGACTGGTGAGAATGCCTGACATTTTAAAGCCCCTTCTCTTTATGGAGAATTAAAGGTTATAGCTGGAAAACTGGCCATCCAAGCTTGGTCCTTTCTAAGTATTTTGTTAATTTTTCCTGGTTAATGGTCCTTTCAAATTCAGACTGCATGATCCGTTCAGACTTGCATCAAACATGCCTTCGAAACAGCAGCTCACAATGGGAAAAGACAACTTATTTCCTTCAAGCACTGTAGCTCTATCTGTGAACTTTAGGCATCACATGAAGATGGATTAAAGTTCTACTGACACTTAATGCAAAAGAAAAAAAAAATAAAAATTGCCCTCCTTGCTTGTCTCAAAGGATGGCTATCTCAAATTTTGGCCACTCATCTCTGAGGTCTGTAACTGGCTGATTCTGTTTATCATTTAAGGTGCCTGTGTTTAGAACAACATCCAGAGGATGATGGTAATGAGGGACCACAGTCATGGCTTCTGAGGAACGCATTAGTATTAACCTCAATGCCAGGTCACACACTACCTCCTTTAATGAGTGATGTTAGGACTCCACAGACAGGTGCATCTTGAGCTGAAGAGCAACATAACCTTTTCTACTTTACCATGTCAGGTGGCAAATTTGAGCAACAGTGGGCTGAAAAAGGCTGGCTCAGCACTGCAGATAATTTATTTCCTCAGTTATCTTTCCTCTTTATCTGCTGTTGATATGCGCCAGACTATAAAACAATAATAGAAACCATGCTCAGATAAATATAAACCTTATGAAGATGTAGAACGGGCTTTGTTCCTTTCCCCTTGTTCACCTCTGTGAACTGCAGAATGGGGTGCTGTTGGTGAAGAGGTAAGGGATGAAATCTTGAGTGCACTTTGGGGTCCACGTGTATGTGTCTTCAAAACATGAGGACGTTTTGACTTTTTCTGACCACCTTCAAAAGCCTCTGCAACCTTGCCCTGCCTAAGTGCAAACCCATGGGGTTTTCGAGGGGGGCTGTTGGCTGTGGATGGGTATATATGAGTTTGACCTAGTCCTTCTTGTGATTCTGCCAGTCTCTGTTCCCTTGGAGTTTCTATTTTTAAATATTATATGCATGTCTCCAGAAAATTGCCTATGTAAGATTATAATGAAAAGTTTCCCAGGAACCACCACCTTGTTAGTTGTTCCACGATGGGTTCACTCATAAAATAAGCTTGAAATATACCCTATTTCTCTTCAGGTTTTGGAGGATAAAAGTCATTGATTTCATTAGCCATCAGTCAGGGACAAAACAGCCCATAGATCTGAAAGTGCTGAATCCAAGTATCATTATTTATGCTTAGGAGGCAGCATGATTCAGTGAAATATGCTGCTTCCCCCAAGAGTTACATAAGAATTACCACTTTGAT
This sequence comes from Myiotriccus ornatus, assembly GCA_036023395.1. Classification (NCBI taxonomy): domain Eukaryota; kingdom Metazoa; phylum Chordata; class Aves; order Passeriformes; family Tyrannidae; genus Myiotriccus; species Myiotriccus ornatus. The sequence continues at coordinate 14,728,291 of JAYRBT010000139.1, forward strand.
GCTGCTTTGAATCTTGGATAAGCCACCTAAACATTTTGTGATTCAGCTTCCCCTTTTATAAAATGTGCAAAATGGGACTTAAATATTGTCACTGTGAAGCACTTGGAGGCAGCAACAGGGCCCCTTTGCTACACTAACAGTAGCAGTGATCTTTGAGGCAGGACAGCAGCGAGCTGCAGGTGAGTCAGCATTGTCTGTTCTTGTGGTTTAACCCCTGCCACCAACCAAGCCCCATGGAGCCTCTCACTCTCTCCCTCCTGGTGGGAGGGGAGAGAGAACTGGAAGGTTAAGAGTGAGAAAATCCATAAAAGCAGTTTAACAGGTAAAGCAAAAGCCCCATGTGCAAGTAGAGCAAAACAAGGAATTCAACACTTCCCATGGGCAGGCATGTGTTGGGCCATCCCCAGGAAAGCAGGGCTCCACTGTGTGTGTTGGTGGCTTGAGAAGACAAACACCATCACTCTGAACATCCCTCCCTTCCTTCTTCTTCCCCCAGCTTTATATGCTGACCATGACACCATAACACCATATGGTATGGGATAGCCCTTGGGTCACTTGGGGTCAGTTGTTCCAGCTGTGTCCCCTCCTTGTGCCCGTCCAGCCTCCTCGCTGGTGGGGTGGGGTGAGAAGCAGAAGCCTTGACTCTGTGTAAGCCCTGCTCAGCAGTGATCAAGCTCTGTGTTATCAACACTGTTCCCAGCACAAATCCAAAACATAGACCCATAAGAAAAAAATTTAATCCACCCAAGCCAAATCCAACACACCGGCTCTGCCAGGAGCAATGGAGACAAGCAAGTCTGTTGAGGGGCAGCCAAGGCTACAAAACCTTGGTGATGCCAGAGAGTACCTGTAGCCACTGGGCTATCCAGGATGCTGGACTTCTGCTGCCTCTGGAAGGCCAACAAGATGTAGTGACCTGACAGTAGGGAAAGGAAAGCAAAGGTCTCTCCTAAGAGCTAAGATCATTAGTGGGTACCTAAAGGGGAATACCTGGGGTGACATTGATTTATGCAGTCTTTTAATTGCATTAAAATAGGTGTAGCCAGTTAGATGTTTGCATTAGAGAAAGCTTTTGTGAGGCCAGACTAATGAATGAGCCCCTCTGCACCCTCTAAAATCATTTGAGTCCCTCCCTTGTGTATAGATCGAAATTGCAACAGCAGCCACAGCGCGAGTGTGGCAGTACCTAGAGAACCTACCAGTGCAGGCCCATCAGTCAGTGTCCTATTGATCATACTAACAGAAGGGGAGTAGCTGTGTGTCAGTGCTAAAATGTTGCCTGGTTTTATATTTGTGCATTTTTCTAGAGCTAATGTAATTTCAATGATATTCTCTACAATTAAATATTATTAATAACCATGTGCTTTATTAAATTAAAAATGTGCTGGAAGTGTCAGTCATGTTTTTGCATCTGGTACAATGGAAAGGGCTGCAGTAGATCCCCATGGAGCCCAAAAGCCTGCTGAGAGAGCTTGAAAGAAGTTTCAATTAGTGGACAGATGTCCACAGCAAGAAAAATATGCTGATGCTCTAAACTTCTTTATTCTTACCCTCCCATTTACTTACACATGTTAGAGACAGACCTACAGTGAAGTCACTGTTGAGACTGAGGAGGATAAGCAATAGCTTTTCAAACATGATCTATTCCTGGTAGCTGATGATTGATTTTAGACGTTTGAATAAATGCACCTGCCTTTTTTTTTTTTTTTTTTTTTTTTTTTTGTAGTGATAGAATCAATTTCTGGTGCATAAAAGTGTTGCATTACATTGCCACACTTCCAGAGTGCAGTGGCAGCAATAGCTATATTTCAGGTGCCCCTCTTAATCATTCAGGTCCAAGAAAAGAATGTGCCTTTGAACTGCTTGAGGGACAGGGTGATTGCCATCAAGTATAAGCACAGCTCCTGTTCAGGCTGTGGGGCCGAGGTCAGGGAGGAACCAGCGCTGATCGATGCCACCCGGACAGAGCCGTCAATAATAAAAGAAATCTATGACAGAAGAGGGTTGTGTCTCGTACAACAAAGTGCCTCTTGTCAGCAGCAATGCTGTGTCCTGAGTGGACAACTCATGGGCTAATGAATGAGATGGCTTCCATTTTTGGGATGATAGAATGGAATCGTTTCTCAGAACTAGGGGGCTGTGTGTTTGGCTGTTTTACAAACGGCGGTGTCAAGTGTTCTGCTCGTTATGATTATGTTGCACAACACCAGAAAAAGTACAAATTTGTTTTGCTCTGTGTAACTGTGATCCAAGATGTGTTTATCTTGCCCAATATCAGTACTTTATTCACCATAAAACTACTCTTTTGCTATGCAGAATTACACACAAGCACTTTTTCCTTCTCCTACAACTATAGAATACTTTACAGAGAGCAATATCAGCAGGACTGTATGAACAGGATTCAGGAGTGACAGATACCTACTCTTACCTCTGCTGCTGTAATTCTTATGGGCCTGATCCAAAACCACTTAAAGTTTTTACAAGACTTCCATTTGTTTCAGTGATCTTTGCAAGAAGTCCCAAGAGACATTTGCCAGCTTTTTATATCAGAACAAAATATGTTAATTTTTCAGTGAGAAAAGCCCAAATAATTTATATTATTATTAAGATAACTGAAAAAGTTTTCACTATTATTTTATGAAAGGCAGAATTTCCAAAGGTACAAAAATATTCAACATGCACAAAAACTGCTTGCCTAAATGTCACTCTAAAATTTTGATATCTCCTTCACAGTTACCTTTCTTTTCTCTGTTTTATGACCTTAGGACAGAGAACATGTCTATTTAATGTCTACATTAAAATGTAGCATGTCTACATTGAAATATTCAATTACCATTAGCCACTATAAAATCAAATGATCATAACTTCCTCATATCTTGCCACTATATGAAAATTAGTATCATCCAGTTATCCAAACAAATATTGTTTTAGGTGAACATCCTAAGGCAATATTTAAAAGTGGATTTCTTCTTTATTTTTAATATATACCATTTGTTGCCTGAAGACCAAGTAATATTTGGAAAAGAGGCACAACTCTGTGGTGTTGTCACCTTGTTAATATTGCCATAACCGGCTTACTCAAAAGGGAAAAAAGTTAAAGATAATAAAGAACACCACAGAATATAAAGTCCCATTGCCACACAATAAGAACTCTCATATGTCAGTCACTGAGTTAACATGAAAGATTTCCAAATGAAACCGTGGTGTAAGAAGGCCCATCGCAACCACAAGAGTTGGAAACATTCTCCCTTGCCATTTGAAAAATGTTTACAGGAGAAAGAGCTAGAGTCTGTCCCACCATCAGCTCAGACATGAGTTCACCACTCTCCAAAGGGGAGTGCAGTAGAAATAACTCAGTTATGCCTTGTCTTCTGCTATCACAGGAACTCGGTCATCCTACTGGACTTAATCTACCAAATCAATGTGGTGAGTAATCCATACAATGGCAGCTCATGGAAAGAAGAGCATTAAACTGTTTGATCCATGGCTAGAGCAAAGCTCATCTAGAAGCTCAGTTCAAAAAATCACCCAAGAGGAAGTGAAAGAAAAGCTCTGCTTGGGTAAAATTAATGAAACAAATTAAACTCAGAGCTATGCCTTTTGGAAGAAGGCAATGAGATGTCTCTGCAAATTCTATAAGGCCACGGAATCCTCATCTAGAATATTTTTTTTCATTTAAGTGTGTGTGGGTGTATTGTATACATGAAATATATGTATTTGTGTATGTGATTATATTAAAAGCACAACATTTGCATAGTCAGCAGTAAAACCCAGTTAGTGCTGGCATATAGGTAACAAGAAGAAAGTGAGCAGTTGACTTGCTCCTAGCAATGTCATATTTGTCCCTTTGTCAGCCTGGGCTATAGCAGCAGCAGTTTACTGTCACTGCCATCAGGGTCAGCAGATCTTATGGGCAACTTGCTGTTCATTACACATGTTTCGAAACATTAACATGAAAGATTAACTTTAATTTTAAAAGCATTCTGTAACCTTTGCATCTGAATCTAGATCAGCTCAGTGTCTGTCATGAAAATAATACCTAATACCTGATTTTGTCAGATGAGTGAACTGATCTTAGCCACGTTGGATCTTTGGTTTTGAAAGCAGAAATTGTCGAGTCTTTCAGTCCACAACAATCTGACACAAGAGAAGTACCTCTGGCAAGTTGATTGTATTTATCTATCTTGCAAGCAGCTACCCAGCCTGTGGATTTCATCTCTTACTCTGCAGGAGCGTTTTGCAGCCAATATACACCTGCAGGATGCACAGGCAAAGAGCTGGTGAAGACTCACCAGGTTCCTGAACCTGAAACCACACATATGACTGTAGACCTACTGAAGTAATTGTGACTTGTTTGCATAACCAAAGGCAAGTGTTTTCAGATTTGGGGTGGTACTGGTTAGCATCAAGTTTAATATTACAAAAGCAATAGATTAGTTTGACCCCAGATCTTTTAAATGTTGAATTGTGTAGTGTGAAGTGGTTTGGACAAAAAAGTTTGAAACCACTTGCAATAACACATGGAAGAGCTCATGCAACTTCAATCAGAATGAGGAAAGATGACCCAAATAAAAATCACATAGTAAAAAGAAAAACACCTGAATAGAATTTTCTTTCAGTTCATCATAACCAGATGTGATCTATAGTATACCATAGTTTCCATTCTTAAAAAAAAATTTGTGGGCTAGATAAAATTCCATTACTGTACTTGTTCGCAGTACCAAAAATATGTCCTTGATTAGATAGCCTCAGTCACAAACAGTAACATATATTTTCCTGCTACTTGCTGGTACAAACAGTGCTGTGTTAGGACCAAATTGGAACAAAAACTAACAGACAAATGCAATTATAGTGGAAATGATAAATTTTCCAATTATTTTTTCTTTTTACCAAATAAGTGCAGTGTTAAGAACTTATCCAAACTTTTCCTAAATTTTTTTTGCAGTGATTTTGTTTTTCTCTTCTTAGTCAAAGTGGTTTGAGGTGGTCCTGGTATCCCCAGAAGCCTTCATAAAGCATGCTAAACAAGACATGTACCTTTCTTGTTTAAAACTCATTTAGGACGGAAATGTTAGTTCCAACTACGCAGTTTGAATTTTTGTTATCTATTGTTTCTGCTGATGCCATAATAGAAGGGAAAAAATCCCTAGGTTTCTGACATTTTACAGGCAATTTCAAAATTCTATTGCTATTTAGAGGACATTTGGGTTCAGACAAGAATCTTTGTCCTGGACTTTCAGAGACACTTGAAGCGCACCCTGAAGTATGAAAGAAGAAATGGAAATACTTTCATAAGGAATTACTGCCTCTGAAACAAGAATTCTTTGCATAAGTTTGTTGACATTTGGTGGATTATTTGTGTCTGTCTTAGATTGTCTGCAGCTGGAAATTTTCCTCTATTACTAGTCTGCATGTAACGCTGCCGGAGGCTCAAATGTAGACAAGTCATTTGTGTCCTTACCAAGAGATAGCAAATTTTTTCAGAGCAGATTTGGGTTGTACAGTGATATGAATGACAGCATCTGCTGGGCCATCAGAAGGACTAGAGACTGAGCTAAGCTGTCAGGCAAGCTGTAAGTACCTCTCCTCAGGCCTTGGGGGTTTTTTGTGGCAGTAGCCACCATAAGAAACATTGTCACGTAGGAAGGCAGGGTTCATGTACTCCGAAACTGTGTGTATATCATGTGAATAGAAATAATTGTGTAGAAGCTGTATGAAAAATCTTACTAAGGACTCCTGGCCAACTGGTTGAGGGAGAATGGGAGAGTTGGTGGAGTGTGTCCAGGCCTGTGGCTGTCTTTGCTTCCCACCTGCAGCAAGTGTCTTGTCCTGCCCTGCTTCTCTGGTGTATCAGAGCTTACACCACCACTTGGACAGCAAAATCATGTGATACAGATGTTCTTAGCTAACTCTTGGGTTTCTTCCCTGTTTGTGAAGGCAACAACTTTATGTTTTTATATCTGTCTGACCATGCAGGGTGTTTGCCACGCCCCCAAGTTACATGCAAACAAAAGTGGTGTACCTGGGACAGCAGAGAACCTATCCAGGCTTCCCATACAAACAGCTGTTTCTGATCAGCCTGTTGTCACTAAGGAGCAAGATCTCAGGGTTATCAAATGTCATTAGTGAAAATATCAGCTCAATGCCAAGCAACAAATGAAAAACAAAAGAGAAGGCAAATTACTCATGAGGGATTGTTAGAAGTGTCATGGGTGAAGCTGTTACAGTGCAAGTGGGGAATGCAAAGTAATTTCTGAACACATGCTTGGTACTGCACTACGGTGCATGTTACACAGGGAGAAAGCACCCTTGGCTCCAGGGGAGGCTGAACCGTAAACTGTCAGAGGCCAGAGCAGTTTCTGGCAGCATGCACACCGTAACAAGGACCAGACAGCCCGGTCATCACTCTGCTTTCTGGGCACTTGCCCTTGGCCACTGCTCTGGGCAAGGTGGCCCTTGGTCTGACCTAGTAGAGCTGTCTGGTGTTCTTATATATGCACCTTTTTTCTCCAATGTGCAGCTGCTTCTGGAATAGAGCTTTGAAGATGTACGGGTACCCAGAGTTCAGCCTGGTGGTCGTGCCTGGGTGAACGGCAGCTTTGGCCATTGATACTTGAGGATGCAGCTTAAGAAATGTCTTCAGCAGTGTTTCTAGCTAACAACTTCAGCATATCTCATGATATTTGACGTTTCCCAAGTCCCCAGTTCTCAGAGTTATGCGAGAACACGGGAATATCCTTGCAGAGGTTCAGGTTACACCAGCTCTTGGGTTTGTAAGCTGTTTGAGAGGTCAAATCCAGTCAAATGCTTGTGTAGCTTATCTTGTATTAAATATTGCAGTAGTCATCTTATCTATCTGAGAAAGGTGAAGGGTTCAGTGACCCCGAGACTTGAATCTGTGGTGCCAGGGAGTCAGGGAATTTTTCAAACTTGCTGTATTATGCTTATCCTCTTAGAGTCTGTCCTTTTTTAAAAGGTGGTGTTAAAGATTGCAATTCAGTTAAAAAGGTACTGTAAAAAAACCCTCTGATTGTATTCATTTGTAAGCTTGCTTATGCTCTGATCCTACAAAGCACTGAGCTCCTCAAGTAAAAGGGATTTTAACTTCTGTAGGCTTCAGTGGGAATTCTTGTACTGTATGCTCAGTCAGAAATCGGAAGAAGAGAGGGAGCTTGAACAACAGTTCAGAAAGGTCTTTGGAATTCACTCATGACAACATTCACAACCTTATCACAAGGTCATGATTTTTAAGGGCTTCTCCAATTCTCAGCTCCCATAGCTGTGGTAATATGAGCATGTTTGCTATCGTTATACAAACAAACAAATGTCTAACCTTTGTGACTGAGAAAAATGTAAAAACATTGAATCTATTTATCTCAACACCAGCAGACTGGCCAGACAACTGAAATATCACAGGACTCTGAAATACAGTAATTCTTGAAACAAGTCTGTGGTATTTTTTACGTGTTTATAGTTATCAGTCTTTGGATTTTCAGACTTATTTCCCATTCCTCCATTGTGTTTCTTATTTTATGTTTTGGATGACAAAATTCCTACATCTGTTTGCACGTGGGAGCAAGCTAATTCTCTAGAAAATTCTGAGACCAACACTGCTCGTCTTGATCGGGGTTTTTGTGGGTAGCTTGCTGACCCTCTCAAAGGTGGTACTAATGCTTCCATGAAAGGGCTTTCACTGATTGAACAAGCCCTGCTATGTGTTACAATATTTTGATGTTTTCTGTGTGTCTTCTGATACATACAAAATAATTTCACAAGCTGTTCCCACAAATAGTGGGATCAAGTTAATTTAAGAAACAGCACCTTCCCTGTGAGCCCTGAGCTACTGTTTTATCCAGGACCTTCAAATGCTTAAAGGATGAGCAGTAATTTTGTTCAAAGCTCTTGGCTATTCCTTTTGGACATAAGGACTCTAACTGCTTAAAATGTTTCCAAGGAGCTCTTCTAAACAACACTGATACACAAAAAATTCTTTTCTGTTTGCCTGCCTGGAGTGCGTAATCTCGTATCTGAACAATGTAATTTATTATCAATATCTGAAGTGGATTGCTAGAGCTTCCCCCATATATTAATAGCTGAAGCCATTACTTTCTAAAGAAGAATCTCCGGGGCCTTTCTTGTGATATAAGCATTGCTGCTAACTGGTTGGTTGGCTGGAAGGGATGAGAGTGTCCCCTGCTATTATAAATCTAGTGAGCTCACCTTTAAATGTCTGTCTCTATTCTCCCTTTGGGCATTGTTCCAGCCACTTTTTGGCCTTTTTATTTTAAAGGAAAATCCTGTCCATATGGTCGAAGGAGGAAGTAAACTTGCCCTCAGATTCAATTAACATGTGCTTGTTCTATATATTTTGGAACTGGACTGCCCCTGTGCCGAAGATAAAAAAAGGGCCCTCTTCAATGAAAAACTAAATTAGTAGCCTGCATGCATCAAACAAGAATAAAAGCCTGTGCTAGAGGATACAGTAGATCTAAATATGCATGCCCTGATTCACGTAGACACCAAACTCTTTCAAACAGAAACATAATTTAACCTATGAACAATTAAAACCATGATTATGGGGAGGGAAGACACCACAGTTCAGGCTGCAGCCGGACTGCTTTCTATTAATAGCAAGCTTTATTATCCCCTTCCCCAACACACATACTTAGCTTTAAAAATTATGTTGGCTACAAAATTCCTGTCTGCACTGAAGGCATAGCAGATTTTTGAGGCAAAATTTCAATAAAGTTAGTGTGAGTTTCCCAAGTTATCCGATTGTAGTTTTGGTCCTCTATTCTCTGCAAATGGACGCTCACTTATTCTGCAGTCTTGCCATATAAATCCCTTTTACCAGATTTTTGAGGAAGACAGATTGGCTTCAATTAAAACATACTTCTTGTTTTTATTCTAGGTAATTCTGAGACCAATCTCCCACACAGCAGTATCAATGGATTTTTTTATTTTTTTTTCCTGCTGGATTTAGCAGAAAGAGGAATGCCAGCTGAAATCTAGAAAGATCATGAAAGGTGGGTTTTTTTCGCACAACCTGTAATTAGACTGTGATACTTATTGCTACAGGATTTTGTGAATCTCATTTTTTTATATATATTCAAAATGTACTCAGGCAACTTAATGAGAGAAAAACCTCTGAGGGACTTTCAAATATGCAGACAGTAACTCTACTTAAAAAGAATGATCCCTGAATCTCACACCACTAGAGACTATAGGACTATACTGAGGATATGTCACTGCATGTTTGACACTTCTTATTCACTTCCTTAGGTATTTGCTGTTGGCTTCTGGTGGAGGAAAAGTACCTGGCAGCCTGGACTTTTGATTTGATCAACATGGTCAGTCCTAGGTATGTCAACAAAAAATTAACCTTGATTCAAAGGATCATATTCTATTTTCACTTTTGATAATCATAAGGAAGAGGAACATGGTCCTGGGATAAAATATATGGGCAGTTAAGATGTTATTTGAAACTTTTGCATTATTTGAGGAAATACTATGTCAGAATAAGAGCCTGAAGATTGTTGGTTTTCTTTGTTTACTAAGCACTTCCTATTTCTTTGTATTCCTGAAAATTGTACCAGTACAGATTGAAACGTAAGAATCCATAAAGGGCAAGGGTAGTGATTTTTTAAGAAATTGTCATTATTTTTATAGCTAGGTGTCTGATAATTTTTGCAAAAGTGGTGAAAAAAATTAGTTTTTTTAATTGAGATTTTGAGCTCTGCTGATCCCTTAAAAAAAAAAAAAAAGGAAACCAAAACCAAAACCACAACCCCCCCTTTTTCAAAAGTATCTTTAAAACTTGAAAGGGACCTCTAGGATATTATTGATGGCCATTCTATTCCAAACTGTTCCTGAGGTACAGGGCCAGGCCCAGGACTCATGCTTGGGTTCTTCCACTGAAATTCTCCATCCTCTGTAAGCCTTACGAGGACTGTGTTCATACCAATTCCAAAAGGTCAGACCCATTCCATTATTCCTGTTTTCCAGTGAGGTAACTGGACATCTTGCCAAGGGTCACTAGAGAAGCCTCCTGGAATGCCAAGAGCGGAAAAGAAGTGTCAAAGGCTGCACCGGCATCCTTGATAGAGCCTCATTTGTAAATGGTTCCTATCTCTCCACTTAGGACAGCTATAAAACCAAGCAAATAATGTTTTTACTTAGCTTTGAAAGGAGCTTAGAGAGCTAGAAATAAATGCTTACACTGCAAAGGCAAAGATTTATTTTTCACGTGGAGTGATTGCAACTGTGTAAAAAATGGGAAGAGGATCAAAAACATTTGGAAGACTCATGATCACAAATGACTGTCAGTGACACTAGTTTTCCTAATGTTTTAGGTGCTTTTGTACGTCCTCTAGGGAGTTTAATATACGTCCAAGAAAAAGCTTTGGTATTATGTACCCTAACTTTTTTTGCCTGGCCCTGACATGCAGTTCCAAACCTCATGTTAGGCACAGCATTTCTGACTGTGTGAATATTGAATAAGTTTTGCCAACAGGAGAGCAATGGGGCTGCCTCAGAACACTGAGCTTGAAGGCAAGAGCCCTCTGCTAGGTGGAAATTAATTCTTCAAAGGAGCATAGTCTCTACTCATATGCAGATTTTGCTGGGATTTAAAGATAGTCCTTGTTTCAGGGAGCTACTTCTTCATTTAGGGCAGATTGATCCCAAGAACTTCGGGTATAAAAGAGTCGAGATCCTTGCAAGACCCCATTTTATAGTAAAACCTCTATAACAAATATTGACTCTGGCCTTAAATGAAAAAGGAATAATTTATTGTTAGAATTTAACTACTTTCCTTGAAGATGCCCAAGGCATAAACTGGGCATCTTCAAGGCCTGTTAGGGCAGAGATGAATGAGGAGAAGGCTGGCTCTGAGCCAGCAAAGCTGACCACAGCAAGGGAAAAGTATGATGCATTATACCTTGGCCAGCCCGTGCTGTGCTGACTCCAGGCCGTTGTACGGAAGATGTGTAAGGACAGAGTGAGGATTTTGAAGAAGATGAGGTGCTGAAATTCAGCCGGCCCAGGACCACCCCTGCTTTAAATGCCAGCCTCTGGGAACAAACAAGCTCAGCTAGACACAAAATCAATCTTTAGTTAAAATCCATGATCTTTCCAAATCTTTTTAAGCCCAGTATAATAGTAGGGTCCAAGAGCTGGCTCTGAGAATGTAATGGTTTAACACAGGGGTCCAGTTAAAGTACCCTGGAAGCAAAGCACTGGCTTACAGAACGGTTAATCCATCTTCCCTCTCTGTCTCTGGTGCCTATAGTTCCTGCTCATTTGAACTGTCATATCCTTTCTCCATTATGTAATAGCCTAGAGGTCACACATGTTCATCTGCTTTGAATAATACATCTCTATGAAGACTCAGTATCTCTGTTTGAAAATTTATTTCTTTCATTTTAATATTTTATCAATTTTGTCCTAAATGGATGACCTTAACTGGTTGCAGTTCATTTCATTTCTTCTCTGCTTAAATATTTTAGAGGTTCCAAAGTACAAACATCATTCATGCGGTGTGTAACAAAAATGCTCAGCTTGAGTTTTGGATTATTTAATTGTAATTGCCAGCCTATTATTAAAATGGATTATTTTTTTTTTCTTTTTGCAATTTCTTCCCCCCACTTCTTTTCCCCATTTCTAACTTTGTTTGTCATATCCTTTGTGCTGGTATTTAGCTGCATTCCAGTGCTTATATAAGAGCTATGCAATGCATAAGCACCATTGCGTGAAAACAACAGACAGGCAAAAGTCAAAATCACTATGCAATGGGGACAGGCATTGCACTCAGAAAATACTTCAGTAACATAATTGATGCAGTACCAAATACAGTATTTGGTGTTCAGTACAAGTAGAGCCTTTTGCCCTATATTTGAAGTTAAAAAGAACCAGACTTATATTTTATGAGCTGGCCATCTTGATGCAGTGACCAATCTGGGTTTCATTAACCTGGAAGAGGACTGTATTTGAATGGTAAATTATCACAACATATACGTGGGCAACTGGATATAAAAGGAGTTAACAAATACCTGACAGTCTTAGCTCTGAAAACAGGTTGTGCTGCTAGAGGTGCCATTTTGGGCAGGTAAGGTTCTTTGTAAAAGTAGCAGTCCTACTCCTTCTCAAGCCTTTTTTGGTAATTAAATTCTATCTTCATAAATTTCAGTATCATCTGGATTCCTGTCCTGAGCAGGTTGATGTCACTACAGGCAGCTTCACATTGTCAGTTGCCAAGTGCCTGGTCTTACTGACCCTTCTGATGTATAAAATGCTTTGTGTTATTTAGATGTGAAAGGCAATAAAAGCTAGTAAGCACCATTTGATTTTATGATTGTTATTCTGTACTTATACTATGAGAAAGCAGAACTAAGATATGTGCACTTCACACCATGGCATTTTTATTAAAAATAGGAATAACAACACTGAAGGAATCTGACTCATGTCCTTGAATGATTTTAAAAGAACTGTATCTGTTCTGTGTTTGCAAAATATAAAAATGAGTATACAATCCATTTTTTATATTTAAAAGATTTGATTATTTGGAGCAGGTCTGCATTTATGCTGATTATTACCTTTCTCATTTTCTTTTGTCTTGCTTTTGTTCAGCACCAATCTTGTACAGCTCTAGCTGTATCAGCAGTGTTAGTAAGATATGGATTCATGTTTCATTTCTGACATCTCTGTGTCATGTTACAGTGTCATAACCTGTCTAGTGGTTTGGCTATGCAGTATTCCACATAAAAAAGACACATTAAATCGTTTTCTCTCCCACTAAGTCCTTAACTGCCATATTGAGGACATCATGAAAGAAACGGCACCACCTCTCTTCCACTGGCTAGTAGGATTTTGTTTCACCTTGTGTCACGTCGCCACAGCAGATGTCATTCGGGTCACCGAAAGCAGGTATCTCTGTGCCTCCCTGTGAACAAATGGGGATGTCTTGTTTCCATGTGTGATTCCTGGGCTGTGTACAGAGGTGAAAATGAGTGGAAATGAGTGAATGGATAAGCAGATTGCCTCTTGTTCGCTCCTGGATGGAGATGTGGATCCTTGGATGTCAGCCAATTAGTCCTGTAAGGCTTTTTTGTTTTCCTCCAAACCATAGAGTAGATGTGTTAAAACCAGAGTAAATGCTCTGAATAGTTCTTTAAAGGACGCTTGAAACAATTCTTGCATACTTTTTGCCCTGTACAAATAGGTCTCCTGATTCCTGAGAAAGTTAATGAAGGTAACCAGCGTTGCTTCTGTAGCTACAGGGGTTTTCTAATTCAGGTGGTGTGGCAGGTGAGGCTATCTTGCCTCAACAGGGAGTGTGTTAATATAATTCTTCAGAAAGTTTTTACGAACACATCCTCCACATCCCTAATTATATAATTAAAAAGTGTAAGCATTGAAAATCCTTCTAAATACATATTTAAATCCTAAGGGATCTCCTTAGACTGGAGCATTACACAAGATAGAGAGCTTAGAAATGAGTTGTACTAAGGCCTGACACATTACAACAATTACGAACATGTTCTCTTTATTAACTAAATATCAGTAACAGTACTGTGAGTAGTGCACCTCATACTTAAATTTATGCAGGATTAATATACTTGTAGACTGTATTTCTGCCTAGTAGACAAGCCAGACAAAACACGGGGGAAGGAAAGAATAGAGTGTACAAGGAGAAGACCAGGAACTGAGGCACAGAGGCAAAAGATACTGAGAAGTTCAGTCTCACTCCAGTATGTGCTGTTCGGTAGTATCCAGGCACAGATACCCAAAATACCATAAAGGAACCATGGCATTTTTCCAGAAGTAGATTTCCCTGAGCAATATGTCGCTTTGCCCAAAGCGAGCACACACGGCTACTCTTTAGCTCAACAGGGTAAACATCCTCATGAATAGCAGTATTTTTGCGTGACTACAGCTGCTCTTTTAACTCTCTGGATAAAGACCTCTATTTTAGGAGCTAAAGGTTATGAATTCAAATCCCAGTTTGCACTTGCAGAGGTGTGTATACATTTGGCTGGAAACCATGCTGTCTGTATGTATACAGCCATGGATCATTGCAGCAGCACAAGTCAATTAGCCTTTGTGACACTCCATTGTCCTGTGAAATAATTTTATGGATACTTCAGGGGATGTTGTCAGAGACAGTGCTGAGAACTACAGGACACAAAGGGTAAGGCTGGCAAACCTTTGGCACAGGTTTCCAGACGTCGCTGTGTTTACCGACACCTGAACCTTTCTGGGCTTCTTTGGTCTCCCTTGGGAAATTCCAAGGATCACAATTAACCTTTACTTATTACCAAGCACAAAAAGCAATAGGAGAGCCTCTGAGGTGACACGTCTCATTTGACCATTCCACTGGTGTCTGCAATGAAAGACACATCGTGGAAGTCAAGATAGGGAGAGCTGAGCCTCCTAATTACATTGCAGATTTACAGGCCCTGTTTTTATTTTAAAGGCAATGATACACAGTATTCTGTGTATCTTCAGCTTTGTGTAGGAATGGCATAAGATAAATCTCCAGTCATTCTTCAGTAGTTCCATTTCACTGGAAGATATTCTGTAAAATCACTAAAGACTGCAGGTGGTTGCTCTGTATTACCAAGTAAAGTTTTGGGTTGGTATTTCATTCTGCTTTGGTTTTTGGTGGGGTGACGAGTTGGGTGGTTTTTTTGGTGTTTTTTATTGTGGTTTTTTTTTTTTTTCATTTTTCTCTTTCCATCCCCCCAGGTACTCTAAATGAATCACTCTTAAGAAGTACCAAAATTTTGTAACTTTTTTTCTTTTTAATTAAATTGAAGAGACCTCTTGTCTGTTTTTTGTGTGGTTTGGTTTATTATGCCTTGCCCTTTTTGGAAGGCAAAAGACATGTGTGACGAAAACCTTTTATTTTCTTTTTAATATGACTTGAAAATTAAAAAAAATACCAGGCTATTAGTGTCTATTTTTAAAATTTGTGATTTCAGTTTCTCCTGCATGAGAGATTATTTTTAACCTCATGGCTCTGTGTTTTGCTTGGTTTTTTAGCTTTTTCTCCCCACTGGAGAAGTATAAAAGGAATGCTTTTCTGAATAAAAGTAAGTATAAGTAAAAGAAAGTATAATTTTTTTTTCTATTATCCCTCCTGCTCAGTTTTGAAATGTAAAAGAAAGTTTTTCATTTTGCAGAAAATTTAAGGGAAATTATAGTGATTTTTATTCACCTGTGTCCACTGTGCTTTCCTTCCCTCTTCAACGTTTTTCACTTTGTTAGGAGGTGAAATTAATGTAGAGACTAAGTGTTAGACATGTGGGAGGTTTAACAGAGGGCAACAGATGAGAGTAAAATTAGAGGAAAAGAAAATCCTTGAGGGAAAGAGCTAAGGATATAATTGTTTTGTTACTATTTGACATGTCTTGGAAAGAAATCGAGACAAAAAATGTAGCATAAAATTAAATGCAAATATACACTAAATCCAAAAAGAAGGAGTATTTTTTATAAATTAACACACCCCCTAGTGTAAGAACTATGCCTTTTCCTGCAGGAGGCTGTGGGATACCCACTGGGCACTGCTCTGCCCCAAGCTCCCGGTTCCCATAGATCTCACAGAGGTCAAACATTAGGCTGGGTTGGCACTGGGAACACCAACTTTCGAATTAATTCACTTCATGGTTGCTTATACAGGGATCCTATCAACTGTTCCCTGCACCCTCACAGCCTGTCAGCCCCTCTGAGTGCCCAGCTCTTGCTGTCTGCCACCACAGCCGTGGTTCTGTCCGGCCAGACCTTCCTGCAGGTCTGCTTACTCCTCTCTTCCCGGGATTTAGGCATCTCCAGCTTCACAGCTTATACCTGGATTATTGCTCACTGCCTTAACTGTGTATTCTTGACCAGCTTCATTTCTTGATATTGCTGAAGCAGGCAGTGTCATCTAATTCTGGCCCACTTTTCCAACACCTTGAGATTCATCACTTTTCAGAGGAAAATATTACTGCTACCTCTTCAGCTTTTAAAATCTTACTTAAGCAAATAAAGGCAAGCTAAACAATTTGTGTGCTGCACACACGCCACAGTCCAACCATGAACTAAAAACAAGACATTGTCATTAAAAGCTTAGTATTGTGCAAGTTTTGGCAATGAATTATGTGCAGAGACAAGCAAGGTAATTATTCTATTTGGCAGTCCTGTGCAAGCCTCATTTGCAAGGTTTAGTTCAGTTGTGGCAACCAGGTTTGAAAATTACCACAGTATGTTGGAAAGAGTTCAGTTGACAGCAACAAAAATTCCAAAAGTTGAAAAATTAGGCCTATGAAGAGAATCTAAGAAATTTAGACGTGATCTGGCTATTAAAAACAAGGCTGAAGGGAGATATAATAATTTTTAAAATAGCTAAAAAGGCATGTTATAAGAAAAAGAGGACTGAGAGTTACTAATGAAGAAAAAAAAGACAAGTCCAGTCTACACTGTAGATTTAGGTGAAGTGTAGCTGACTCCATCTGAAGGCTGTGCCAGGGAAAACTGAGTACAATGTTGGATGTTGGGATGAGGACTTTTTGGCAGCAGACAGTCACCTTCTGTCTATCAACTCAAACAGGTGGAGGAGGACACCAGGAATTCACCTTTTGGGGCAGGATGAGAACAACACTCATGCCATGGATTTTTTTGTGCTGATACCCCAAAGTTATTCCTAGCCAGCAAAATCTAATTACCTGATTTTTGTTCTTATGAATCCACAGGAGACTGAGGCAGTTTTCACCGGGCCTAGCAGGTACAGCTTGACTCTGACCCCACTTTATTTCTGTAGAACCAGAAGAGGTTGTCAGGGAGTGTCCTAGGCTGTCCTAGGTATGGTTGAGGTGAGATTTGGTATCTCTCTAGTAAGAAGAATTTAGACGTAATGAAATCAACTGTGTTCCTTGCAGAAGAATGCAATCAACTTACTAACAATCCTGTGTCACAGTATTGATTCTGTTCTTACATTTTCAATGCTTTGAAGCTGCTATGGTCTGTTGGTTCATTAAGTTACATTTACAGGTTGTCCCTAAACACTGGCTTTTACATAGTCTGCATTTTAACACTCTTTAAGTGCATATTGATATGTTCTGTCCTCTGTGCAAACCACAGTCAAAGAAATCCCATTTCTGCAATGGCTAATGAGGTACCAGAGTGGTAAAATAAACAGAAAAAGGAATTACACAGTGTCAGGAAGTTCGACCAAAGAAATGTCACCTTCAGAGAAGCAGGAACTGAGAAAAGACCTTTATTGCAGTGAGCCAAATTTGGTTGGGTTTAGACAAGAAGCTACAATTACTAAATATTTAAAAGTCTGCATTCTTACTCGTGGGGAAGCTGAAGAGAGTTGGGGAGGCTTATGTCACAGAAGCATATATTATGAAAGATGTACTTGACACACTGACAAGTACCATGACTGAGATTACAGTTGAATTTTGCAATTAGATTTTATTAACTATACATACTATTAAAGATTTTTCATAACAGAGGAAAGGGTATCAGGGTCCTGGTGATTGTACTGACCTCTTATGCCACTAGGAAAGATGCAGAAAGGCTTTCAAAAGGGCAATATAGTTCCTATTTAATCTTTAAATAAGAAGAAAGGTCAAGAAACCAATGCTGCTACTTTATTTCTTTGAAGTCTTCATCAAGGAGATATCCCATTTTAATGTGCATTGCCTTAAATTTATACATATCAGGAAAATATACATCACTGAATCTTTAGCATACACTGAATTTATAGCAGACCTTAAAAGGTGTATTATGTGCATGTATATGAATCTTCAAAATTATGTAACTAACCTCTGGAGTTTTCTTACTTTAATTCACTTCTGCTACAAAAATTAAAAAAAATAAAATAAAACCCCTCCAACAGATTACTTAAGATCTCCATAAAAATGACATATCCACACAGATATTCACTTATCGTGCCAAATAAAGAAAAAGAAAGGTGGCAATTTATATTTATAATATAGTTTAATTTAAAAATTATATTAATAATTAAAGATAAGTAAATGCAGGTGACTAGGCAGAAAACAGCTAGCTCAAGACAGGGAGGGGAAAAAAACAAACAAAATTGGAAGCACTGGTGTAATTACAGGGACTTCTTTAAATCTGCTAGTTATGCTGCAACTTTGGCGGAAAGCCTAATTGTTCCTTAAAATTTTTACTTCCTTTCCAAATTAGGAGTGACCCTTTCAGAGTAAGTGCAACCCAGTCTTCAAAGGGCAAACTGCTTGACAGCAACCAGAGCTGGTCCCTTATCACCATCTTGGGCTGGCTCATTTCAGTAGGCAGAGCAGTACAGCCTTATCCTCCTGCAGCCTCCATGGCTGCTACAAGCAGAAAACTGCATTAAAAGCATGTTCAACTAAGTTATGGAATGAAGCCTTCATAATTTAGGAAGTGCCAGAGCAGTGCTGCTCCTTATCTCAGTCCTTTGGGAATGTATTCCTTATCTTCAGTTATATGATTGTTAATTTTTGCAGTGGGATGCACCAAAGGAGCACCGATACGTCAGTGGAAACTGAGTTCACCTCTGGGCAGTGATCAGCAGCATTCCAAAGGGCACACAGGTACTCTTGCCTGTCTTTAACAAACTTCAGCCCCTGCTTGTTTCACTTCTTGTATACTGTCCTTGTTCCAGTCTTGTCACTTTTCCATTTATGGCCTCCTTTCCTGTACTTTCTCCTGAACCTTAACTCACACCCATACACATGAGGCTTCTCATTCTAATCCCAGTCTTTTATCAAGGCAGACCTAGTTTGTCTTCTGGGTCTCCTTTCAGAGTCTGCCCCTGACATTCACTCACCTGTAAATATATGGGATATATTTATCCAAACAAACAAGTCAGAAATCAGTAAGTCCAGTCCATCAGGACTGGACAACTTCCACCCAAGAGTTCTGTAGGAACTCAGATATGAAATTACAGAAGTGCTGGCCGTGATGTGTAATGTAACAACAAAGGGCCACTGTACTGGAGGGCAGGCATATGGCCATCTACAAAACTGCCAGCTTCCATCTACCAAAAGACTCCAGATGGGATCTTGAGAACTACAGACCAGTGAGCCTTACTGTCATTCCTGCATAATTAATAGTGGATTACCATCAATAATAATAATAATGATAATAAAAGCACATGGATAAATTTGACTCATTGAGAAGGGCTCAAGTTGGCTTCAGTAATGAGAAATCCTACTTTACTAAGTTGAAGTTCTTTGATAGTGACAATAAGAATATGGATCAAGAGGATCGACGAGACATAATTTATTTGGATTTTCAAAATGCCTTTGCCAAGGTTCCAAAGAATCAAATAGTATAGAATAGTTCCAGTTGGAAAGCAACATACATCATCTAGTCCAGCTGTCTGAGGTTATTAAAGAAAATAAAGCTGTCAGACGGGAAGAAAGGTCCTTGTATGGACTGAAAACTGGACAAAGGAAAGAGTAAGGATTAATGGGTATGTCTCAGGGTGGAGAAGAATTGGCAGTAAAATCCTCCAGGAAATGGGCCTGGGACCAGTTTCGTTCAGTATCATCATCAAAAAGCTAGAGAAGAGAATGAATAGTTTGTCACCTTACAAACCTGTGATGCACCCGTGTATTCAGTACTGCCAGTTCTGTTTTCCACCTCTCAAGAAGGAGGAAAACATTAAGTAGACATAAAGAATATACGGAGAAGGTCAGTCAAAAGGCTTGTGATGATGGAGCAACAGCCTTGTGAGGGGAGACAGAAAAGCTGGTATTCTTCAATTTGGAGAGAAGGGTGAGGGAAATGTGATAAAGGTTTACAAAATCAGAGATATGGTGGATTAATTAAGTCTTCCTAGTATCAGAAAACTCAGAAAGGAACTAGGCACCTTCATGGACAGGATGGGCAGAGAAGGGTGCTAGAATAATTGTGCAAGAAAATAACCTCTAAAATCTCTACAACAGTGGATGCTGGAGCAGTAGAAGAGGAATGCATTGCCAATAGTTGCCAAAATCACATGCTCACCTGAGATAGCTTTTCCTTTAGTGGTTATCCCCTCTGGCTTCTCTACTGCGGCCCAGGCACTAGCGAGCTCCTTCCTCCCTCCCTCCCCTCCTTGCCCCCCTAAAACTTACCAGGGAGAAAGATCTAAAAAAAAAAGTTTAAAAAAAAAAAAAAAGAAAAAAAAAGCAGGAAAGAAGCCTACTGTTGGAGGGTGCAAAAACAACTCCAGGTGCAACAGCTAAAAAGGAGAGAAGGGGTATGAGGGTCAGAATATGAATAATATAGAGATAGAGAAGCGGAGGGAAACACAGAGAAAAGCACCCAGATGTGCCTACCACTCCCTGTAGAGCTCCAGGGATGGAAAAATGGAAACAATTACCAGAACACCCCTTCCCCATTCCTTTCCCTGCTGTCAGAGACACAATACCAGGCTCGATGGATCATTGGCCTTACCCCAGAGAATGTTTCTTATGTTTAAATGGTCTTTTATTGTAGGCATTCTTGGCTATCCTGGAATTCAAGTAAAGAGCTGTGACAGGTTCTACTGAGACTTACTGCATAATTTGTTTCTGCTTTAAAAAAGAAACTTTAAAGCATAGTCCCAGTTTCCAACTGAAACAGAAAACTATAGGGTATTGGATAGAAGGCAAGTAAGATATGGAAAAAACGACTAAGGGAAATATTTAGGATGGATATAAGAATGTAAATCTGTATCTCACATAAATCAGTGCTTTTTAATCCTTTTTGATTTCCAGTGTAGGTGTATGGCATATTTAACCTACTTAGAATAAATTTGCTTCTTTGAATTTCCTTTTGCATATCCCTTAGTTCTCTCTGAGTTTTGCAGACCACAGGTTGATAACTACTGCAGAAAAGATACCATCTTGGAAGTTACCTATTTCTATATTCTTTCTGCAAAGTGAGAGCAAATCTGCATGGAGACCTACCAGATTATGATCCCAGTGTTCATGCTGTAGTAATATTTCTTCTGTAGAGCTGAGTAACTGTAAAATTCATAGCTGACTTTGGGGGTTATGTTTTCTGGCAGATGCTCATCTGTTATGAAAAGCAAAGAAAAGGCTCCAGATATTCCATATGATCTCCCCCCATGGTGCATCTCCTCAACTCAGACTTGCAAGGATTGTCATCATCTGTGAAAGTGGGTCACAAACAGAAACAAAATCCTAGACTGTGAGGCTTACATGCCAAGAAGTAGTTTTGTATTTTTTTTTTCTTCAGGGCCTAATAAGAATCACTGTACTCTTTTCCTTCTTTGTGGTTCCTATGTGCTAGTGTCCTGAAATAATGACTGAATCTGTTTCCCTGTGTCTGATAGCGATCAAATGCCACATTGTGAAAAAGATCTTCAGCTACGATAAATCAACATAGGTCTGTCAAGAAAATTTCATTTACAGGGAGTGAGAATTTGGTTCTGTATTTTGTATGTGAGAAGTAAAGGCACTTGTTAAGGACAAAAAATTTTAAAAATTTAAAAAAAAAAAAGGAAAATCAACCCTGTATCTTTTGTTATCCAACAAATATGCAAATATTTCTGATAAAATAATAGAAGATTGCTGCAGAGCATTTGGTCAGAAGAAGAATTAGATAATAATTTTCTTCTAAAGCTAAATTACATAAAGACATGCCATACATTAATTATTTTACATCACCCACTTTCCCCTGATTAGAGCACATAGGTCTAATTGTGAATGTACTAACATACAGTCCCATCAGTCCTCTTAAGAGACAAAGAAAGAGAGATCTGGTTAGGCCATTTTTTTCATCCTAATAACACTGTCTGATCACTTCATAATTTTGAAAATAGAACCTTTTAAGTGAAACAATACCACACTGCTAGAATAAAAATCTCCAAAACTATATGATCCTGATTCCAATCTGTCTCAGCCCTTCTGCAGTCATTTTGGCCCTGAAAAACTTCATGATATTAATTTGGTAAATCATTATACCTTCTTTGTATAAGCATTAATGTCCTCTCCAAAATCAGATGGTAAAATCAGGTCCCATGGGCCCATTTGTTTCTATAATATATTGAAAAGGGGGGGAGTGTGTGAGTGTGTGTATGCCTATAATTTTTGAATACTGAAATCAACATTGTAAATTGTGGAGAAGGGGGAAATTCTGTCCCTTTTTCTACTATCCTTGCCACTCCAACTTTTTTTCTGAACTTTTTTGTTTCCTTTCTTTCCACCACATCTATTTTTATTCTCTATGCTTATTTTTCTCTTCCTATTTCTTTCTCCATAGTTATCCTGCTCTTATCCCTTAGTATTGCAGTTGTTTAGAGTAATTTTGAAACTGGACCCTATGCTCACTATTATATCTCAAATCATTTTAATTTAGGACCCAGCTTGGTCACCACTGAATCTGAACACTACCTTGCCTTACAAGAGCTGACAAATGCAGCTCAACTCTGCATGACTAAAGTTATTGTAATCTGGACCTTTGTGTTTAAACAATTATTTTAATATTTTTCAGATTAATTCAGATTAATTGTAATTTGTGTGAGAAATTTTATGGACTGAAAATGAATAAAACACAAAAGATGTTAGAGGGGGCTAATTGTTCACAGCCCTTCCCTTTGTTTCATACATTGGCATGCACCTTTTGTAATTAAATATATGAAATTCCTTTGAAATAGCATGGGCCAGGGAGTATATCCCTGAACTGCCTGTCCAGGAGCACATCCAGCTAAGTGAGATAACCTGGGACTTCTGAAATCCAGAGAGGTTTTTTTGTACTTGCTATTGACTGGGCTGCTACTGTTTAGCTCCCAAACCCCTTTTCAAAGTCCACATTCTTTTATTTGACTCACCCCAAAAAGCACCTTGGTTTTACGTAAACTTGAAGGCAGTTCATTGCCTGTGGGAAGTCTTGAGGCAGACACACAGGGGCTGGGACAGAACTGTCCAGTCTGTGCCTGGAGCTGCCTGTGGCTCCATAACTCTTTAAGCACAGCCCCTGTGCTGGCTGGAATGGGGGCTGTGGCATAATCCCTGCTCTCAGAAGCAGTGACTCAGCAAGTCCAAAGCCAATATTAGTGGATTTTCCTGGTCTCTACCTGTTTGTCTAGCTGAGTCCCATTCCTTGGGTAAATTCTGCAAGGCCGTGTCATCACCAGCTGCCTTGAACCATTCCCATGGCCTCATTTCTTCAGAGAAGGATAGGTGTCTTGAAGCTTTCAACACAGTGAGGTTTCTGATGAGGTGTTTAGAGGGCTGAGGAGACCAGAGATTATGGAAAAAGACTGTGAAATAGTGTGATAGGTTATGTTTTTAAATTACGTCTTTTCCTCATCCACAGTAAATTTTTTCCAAGCCATATGATCTTCAAATTACCAATACAAATGGGAATAGAATTAATAGTGGTGCCATATCTTTATAGGGAGCATCACATTTTTTGTGCCAGGAAGGCATACCTTTTATTCTATGAAACTGAGCAAAAGCCTTCTCCTGGGCCTCATCTTCTCTGCATGGTGCCATCTTTTCAGGAATACATCATCATCAGAGTGCTTTGTCCCAGTGATGTATTACACTAATACATCTGTTGCTTTAATGATATATTAGTGTAATACCTTATCAGAGTGATGCATACCAATGATCTATTACTCAAAAGGTGATGCCATTCAGGAATGAAAGAATTCACGGACATAGTCTGTGTAATTATAGAGATAACAGCCGATATACATTACACTTGAAGCTGTTCTCATGGAACCAAGAACACCAGTATTATTCTAACCTGTTTGGTGCCATTTTCTAGTGCCATTGCACTAGATTTGTAATGCTGAGGTTGTTACATCTCTTTTAAACCTTTTAAATATACTAAGAGCAACTACCATTAACCTTGGGTCACTGTGAAGCAGACTGTATCCAGTTACATTATTTTTACTATATAGTAGTACAGTACTCACTTACCCATAACCATATGAAACCAAGTAACATTAACCTCCAAATAGTCTGAAGAACATATCATATCTCATTGTAATAATCTGGGCTTCATTCTTTGCTTGACTTTAATTATTGTCCATTCTCAAACATATTCGATTACATGACAGTTGAACTCCAGCCTGTCATTAACTGTAGGCCCCTTTAATCTCAACCTTCATTTTCTTTATCATTACATTTTTTTCGTAATTTCAGCCACTGAAAAACGGATGAAGTCACTCTGATTTACATTGTTTTGTGTAGCATGTTAATTAAACATTTCAAAACATCATCAAGAGATTGTGGAAAAAAAAAACCAAGTTCTGTTTTTTTAACTTTTACTGTAAAGAAGGGAAAAAAATGTAAACCAATAATTAAAGAAAACTCAAAACTCGAATCTTTTTCCCCTCTGTCTTAACTTCCTCACTAATTGGGCCCAAGCTTCCTCACTAATTGGGTTTCCAAAGAGAAAGAGAATCAGAACCACATTTTGACTGCTGGTAATTTGACTGAGATATAAAGTATTGATTAGCTTATTTGTGTTTCCTCTAAATATCCCTTGCACCAAAGTGTGAAGGATGTTGCACAGCAGAAAATTAAGGCCTCCAACTTGTTTCAGATCATCAGAGCAGGGAAAGGTGTGTAGGTTCCTCTAGAATTTTTGCCAAATAATCCATCACAAAACAATCAGTAACACAAATGAGGTAGGAAGGGACAGGCAAAGTATTTTTAGTATGTAAATACTGGGATTTTTTTCCTCTTCACTTTCTCTTCTGTTATCTTCAGCTTCATTGCTGGTGACAAGTATCATTTTAATTTGCAGAGAGGGTTGCTAAAGCAACTTTCAGGAATGTATTTAATCAGGTGGCAAACTGAATTCACAGAAGCTGTAATGGGGATACAGTATGATGGATGCAGAACATCCTACTCTTTACATTGCTACTAATTCCTACTCTTTACATTCCGTGCAAGATCCCTCAGCTGACATGTGACCTTCCAGTTTAGAAACTGCTGACCCAGATCCTTCTTCTGCCCCATAGGAGGATGATGGAGCAGAAGCTCTGTAAGGGTCTGATGCTTGAAGTAAACTGCACTCATCAGGAGCAAGACTGAGTAGTAGAGCTCGTGTAGGTGTTATGGGAGGGCTAAAGCAGGAGGTGGCATAACAGGTTATAGTAGAGGGTGAGACCTGTGGCTGTGCAAACCAGGCAGCAAGAGACAGATCAGTGCAGAATGTCTGGGGCACCAGGTGACAATGATACTGATGGGGGTCAGAAGGCTTGTCACAGCCAAACTAAACCTTGGTTTGTAAAGTGCCAGGGTTTGAGAGGAGCTTCCTATAGCAGAGTGTCCCAGTCATTGTCCTGTGAAACGCTTGGTATTGGTTCTTTTATTTCAAGGGGGGGGGGGGCTGTTTGGGGTTTTTTTGTTGGCTTGGTTTTGGTTTGGTTTTGGGTTTTTTTCTTTTATATGAATCTCACTTATAATCTAGGAACTCATGGGTGGGGCTATGCTATCTGATCTCTGTCGGAGGTGGAAGCAACCTGTTAGTAGTATGGCAATGCAGGAAGTACGGCTGCAGTGAAAAGAAGTTCCTTCAGCAAGAATCTGTGACAGATTTATTCTGATCAAGAAACCTGCAAGTTACCTAATTGCATCTTGCAGGTGGTGGAAGGGGAAAGGCTGAGAAATGGCCGGAGAAACCATAAACAGCAGCAGTGCTGACCTCCAGGGCAAGGCTAAAAATTGGTATTTTACATGAAAGTAAAAATTGCTGTCACTGTACTAGGATATTTGCAAACTTTCCTACACTTCTTATCTGAGGAAACTGGTTGTTTCATCAGTCCTGAAAATCTTTGCTTTCCATAGTGCTGGCCTCCTGATTGTGGTGGGTCTAGTATGCTCCTTGTAGAAGGCTGATCTATGATAGAAGCCTTCCAGAGTGTTATTAGGAAACACAGTAACAGCTAATTCTGATAAACTGCAGGTGAACAAATAAACTTTTGTGTAACTTGCCTTGTGTGCTGAGCACTTGGAAGGGACAGATTTGGAATGGGAAGAGAGACTGGCAGGTGGGCTTCTGATTCTCTCTTCTTGTGTACATGGTTGCAGAGCTTATGCAATAACATACATATTAACAGCTCATGATGTGTAATATATTTAGGATCAACAGTCAGTAAGGCAGGGGGTGTGTTAGTCTTTTCTTAAGAGATGGGGATTTTTGTGGAGAAGGAGAATAGAGTGAAATGTTTAATAGTGTTCAATGGCCTAGAGGACTGCAGGCAAAGTGTGTGGTCTGAGTCGGCATGGCTTTAATGGCCATTCAGTCATAGGCAGCTTTAGAGGTGCAGTTTGTGGGGTCTTTGGGAACCCATCTGAATGATGAGTGACTTTGGGGTTTTGTTTTCCTGAGTTAATTTTACCAACATCTGTTGTCCAATCTTGTTCACTGTGTGCTGCACAAATGCTTTTGCTAGTGTGGTGCAGAAAAGAAGGAATGATAGACAAGGTGGGTGGCAATTGCTTACATTTGCTCACTCTGTACTGCCACTGAATGTCAAACCACACCATGTTACTAGGCTGTGTCAGACTGTGTGTGATGGCTTAGGACACAGTGCTCCTGTTAGTTAAATGCCATCCATTCTAGCTAAATGGCATTCCTTTAGTTAAAAGAATTACAATCGATTTTTCAAAGTTGTAGTTTGTCTTTAAGCTGAGTTTAGGAACCTACATATTTGATGTTTTGAGTCAAACCAGTCTTTCAGTTCCCCCTGTAGTCCATGGAGAGAGAAAGACTTCTCCAGAGAAGAAATTCTACCTTCCACAGGATGGGGAACAATTGCCAGCTGGTACTGCTTAATTCTCTCTTTTGACAACAGGTAACCTAGAAATCTAGGTTATGTTAAATGACTGTCTCTCTGTCATAGTGAAGATTAGCAGAATTTGTATTTGTTCCCTACTGCTTAAAACTCCCCAAGCCTGGTATGTTCCATTAGTTTCAAAAAGCTTTGAAACAAAACCTGACCGTGTCTGAAACTCTTTCAACAGCAAAGTGGCCAGATTAGCTGGAATTGGTTTGAGAGGGGAGAAATCTGTGGTGACACTCAACCTCTGATCTGTGTTCCTTTGGTACAGGCTGCTGTCTACACAGCACAGTCCCCAGCAAAAGCTTAGTTTATCAACCTAAGTTTTGTGTTTTCAAATTAAAAAAACAACCAAACAAAAAAACCCTTTAAACAGTAAGATTGCAAATCTGAACTGCAAAATGGTAATGCAGAAAGTGAAATCAGCAGAAGAGAAGGAGGAGGAAGGGGTGCCAGGGCATCAGAAATGGACCAGCAGCCACTTAATCTGGATCAGGAACAGCTAGCTGAGTTTGCCTCTCTATGTCTTAACATCTGGACTGCAAAATGTAGTGGCTAAGGTGAAGGTATATGATTAATTCTGATGACTCTGTTATGGGAAAATTGATTTCTGGCAAAGGGATAAAAAGAGCAGTTGGGGGCAGTAAAATGGCTCAAACCTTGGAACAATTTGCTTCCATGCATGAGAGCTAGAATCGTTAGCCTCCATGAGCAAGACCACAGCTATGAGCAGATCAGTGAGGATTTTGTCATTGATTGAATTGGGACCAGGATTTCACTGTAATTACTAATTATGGCAAATGTGCAACAGTTGAGTTTCTGCTTCGAGCTGAACTGATTACTTCTGGGTAGGGTTTTCTCAGCTTTTCAGCATTGGAAGTAGGGCTCATAAATCCCTTTGCTAATTGCTTTTGAAAGACGTAACTTTAAAAGTAGGATTTGGCTGTTGAGGACAGATGCATGGAAGGACTATTCAAGCAAATGAACGGTGAGTTATTTCCCCTTCAAGCTCCCTTGCATGCTGACTTAAGTGCACTAAATGACTGCATAACATATTTGTGGATATGTAGTCAGGTACAGTAGAAAAAACTGATTAAAAAAAAAAAAAAAGGAAAAAAGAACTTGTAGCAGAAAAGGGTCTTTCTATAAATGCTGGCATTATGTCAGTGATAAATACAAGCATTCTCTTCTTGTGTTGACATGATAGCCATTTCTGGTTATAGATACTTTTATAGATACTTCTTGGGGATATTTTTTTTTTTTTCAGAATAGATCTCTTCTATTCCCAGTCTAACTGGTCTCCAGAGAGCTGTGATAGCCAGTGGAAGATATATAAGCCTAGAAAACAAGTTCACGGAGCTGGCTGCTTCATCAGGACAATTGAAAAGAAACATAAAAGTTGAGGTTATGCCTATGAAGTTGTCTGAGAAACATCTGTTTTTCACTTGGAAAAAATTACCATTTGAGAAAAGGGTGCAGAGGGCTTTTGATTTATCAAAAGTTGATTTTCTGTAACAGTGTTGACATAGCTGACCAGCTGAATACCCCAAACCGAGCTGTATATGTACTGGCTAGTGGGCCCATTCTCTAAGGCAAAACATGAACATACTTGTAGTATTTCAACATCAGAATTTGATCTACCTTTTTCCCTAGCCCCTACTCCTGCAGCAGGGAGGTTGTGGGGGAAAGAAAAAAAAAAAAAAAATAGTCAGGATGTTCCACCAAAGGGAGGAAAAATAATACTTTGATCAGCTGCACCCGTTAAGTCTTGATCAGTGGATAAGCAGCCTGGCTGCCACCTGAGTCTGTCTTGGAATGCCCTTTGGTTTACATTGTCTTCTGGCCTGCCTGGTTTCCTTCAGAAGGAAACATACATGGAGAAGCAGAGAGTCTGGTCACAGGGACAACTTCCCTAAATGGAAGAAGTAGACTAAAACAGACTGACAGGAAGGTAACTGAAGACTAATTGCAAAATCCCATTACTTTAGCTCGTTAACATTTGTTCTATACCTTTACAGGATGTTTCCATCAAACGAAAATATTTTCAACAAAAGTAAACTGAATTGAACTGAAAGTGATGGTGAGAAAGATGCAAGGAGTTGCCCCACTGTCAAGGTTCAGCTAATTTCTTGGCATTTTTTCCCTTCCCCCTGGCTATCAGGTAGGCACTTAAGAACACAAAAGACCTAGCTCCTTGGCTAATGGCTGAGAGATTAGTCTCCTAGGAAA
>JAYRBT010000139.1:14757404-14785267 GCA_036023395.1 Myiotriccus ornatus
AAGGAGAGGAGAGAGAAGGGGGAGAGGGAGCCCTTCGCGGTGGCTCCGGGAAAACCGGCTTCAAGCCCCCTTTCCCCCGGCGAAGAGGGGAAAAACCCGCCCGGGTTAGCAGCTCCCCCGGGGGCCCCGGCTTTGTGCCCGTCCGTGCCCCCCCCTCCCGGTCTTATTTGATCTCCCGTTAAACCAAGGAGGAGAATGTGAAAAAAGGGGGAAAATGCCCAGGAGGAAGCAGGAGCAGCCCAAGCGCCTCTCTTCACGTAAGTGCCCCCTCTTTTTGCCATTTTCTCCTTCCTCCTCTCCCCGTCTCCTTCCCCTCTGCAGCCGCCTCCGTCGTTTCGTGCATTAGTTTAGGGTTACAGAGGTGAAACTGACAAAGACACAGCCTGGGTTATTCCTCTTTTAGGTCTGAGCTAAGGCAGCCATGTTGGTGATGAACAGCCTTGTGCCCTTTTAATTTTTCCTCTCTCTCCTTTCCCCCCTTCTTTCTTCGCGTCTCTCGCCCTTTCCTCCCTCTCCCTCCCCTCGCCCGTGATTGTGCATTTGTGCTGAGGGTGGGGGGGGGCGAGGGGGGGGCGGTGTGGGTTTCTCTTTGGGGCCGGAGGGAGGGGGGGGTCTGTTTTATTGGGGTGGGGAGGGGGGCTAAGCACCGGAGGGGAGGGCGGCGAGAGGGGAAGCGGCTGCTGGCGTCTTGTGCGGAACCAGCCGAGAGGTCCGTCCCCGGCTAAAGGTTGCGGCGGGGCTGGGCGGCCCGGGAGCGGGGGGCAGGCGGGCGGCGACCGCGGAGGGGGCCGGCGGGGGCACCCTCACCGACCCCGGGGCCACCCCGGAGGGGGCTGTGGCCGCCGGCGGCGTGGGAGGGGGCGGCGGGAAGGCAGACCGTGGCAGGCGAGGTCCCTGCAGATCAGGGAGAGGAGGCGGCGGCGGGCTCCGGGCTCCTCCTGGCCGCAGTAAAATGAAGGGTCAGGCGAGCCAGGCGAGACTCAGGCTCCAGCGGCGCTGCCCCAGACGAGAGCAGCAGAGCACAGGGCTAAAGTGCATCCGATCCTCCGCCCGCGGGCACCCCCTGCGCTCACACACAGACACACACACACACATCCCCTGACACGGCTCACCCTGCCCTGCTCCCTCCCTCCCCCACTCCCTGCCTCTTTTCTCCCCTCTTTGCAAAACAGTTAACTTTTCTGCCGCTCGCTCTCCACCCTCTCCTCGTATTCAGCGCTCGGCAGCTATTGAGAGGGAGGCGGAGGGGAAGGGAAGAGACCTAAAAATACCCTGCCCCTGCGTGGCCCCAGGGCCGGTTTAAGGAGAGGGGGGGATGGATGGAGGGGTCATTTGTCTGTCCCCGGCACATCTGCTCGGAGCGTGCCTGCGACCCCTCCGCGCCGTGCTCGGGCAGGGCGAGGGCTGAACCGCCGGTGCCAGAGCCGGGCTCGGTCACCGGGAGTTCACCGGGGCGGCTCCTGCCCCTGCCCGCGGGGCGCCGCTGCGGGCGGAGCGCGGCGAGTCCCCCGCCCTGCTCTGCGGGCGGAGGGGCCGGGGCAGCCCTCCCCGAGCCCTTCCAGTGCCGGGATGGGGGTGTCGGCGCTGGGGGCGAAGGGGGGGGGGCGGCACTTGCAGCCTCACAGATATTTGTCACTCCTTTTCCTTTCCTCCCGAGTCGAGTTAAAAGGGCTTGAGCTGGGGTGGGCTTTGCCTGGTGGGGGGTTGATGTTTGGGTTTTTGGGCGGGGAGGTTATTCCCTCGTCTCCCCCCTCCCCATCCCTTCCTATTGCCGTTTGCCCCCGCGTAGCCTTTTGGCGGAGGAGCCGAGGCGGTAACGCCGGTTCCCCGCGCAGAGCGCGGCTGGGCTCGGCCCGGGGGGGGCAGCGGGAGAGCAGCGCCCGCCTCTGCAGCGCCCCGGCCCCGGCGCGGCGGGCGGGGGCAGGGGCCAAGCCCCGGCTCGCAGGGCCGTGCGCGGCCGTGGAGGGGCGGTGATGGGGCGCGCGTGGCGGGGGGGGAACCGGCTCGACAGGAGCCCTGCGGGGGCTCTCGGGGCGGGCGGAGGCGGCGGGGCCGCGCCGGGCTGGCGGCTGACCTTGCCCTCGCCCCCGCCCCGGCGCTGCCCTCCGCCCGCCCCTGGGGCTGACATCAAACCTGGGCTCCATCTTGGCTTGGCCGAGCGCGCCGCGGCCGAGGAGGCGGCGGCGGAGGGGGCTCGGCTCGGCCCCGGCCCCGCGCTGCCCCCGCCGCCGGGTTGCGGCTGCCCCCGGGCCCGACCTCCTGACTGCCGCGCCGGGGGAAGCCACGGCTTTTTTGGGGCCGACCGACAATTGCCTTCATTGTGCGAATAGAGTTCGGCGTGTGTTACTATTTTTTTTTTTTTTTTTAAATTACACGGCCTAATCTGTAGTTCTTTCGGATTAATTTTTTTTTAGTTCAGTTCAGGGGAGGAGTTTGGGTGTTTGTTTTTTGGTTTTGTTTTTTTTTTTCTTCCTGGTGTGTGATACACACACACACACTGTATGCCCCACATGAACGGTACTTTTCAGTGGGATTTATTTAATTTAATTTCTTTTGCAACTGAATCACAAAGCTGTTATTTTCAATAATAATACTTCAGATCACTCAGAATAATAGTGTTCTAGATTCAGCAAATGCCTTGGAATTCAGTATGCAGATGCTGTAAATAGTGATTAGGGGTCTTTCTTTGGGTTTGGGGGGTTTTTATGATTTTTTTTTGTTTTTTTTTTGTTTTTTTAGCAACATGTTGCTTTAAAGGGTGCTCAATGTAAAACACATTTTTATTCCACAGTTCTCGCTGGTTTTAGCAATACATTTCTTAGCGGGATGGTGTGTACTTCACCGTGAAGTAATAAGGGTGGCAGAACTGTGAAAATGCACCACGTGCATCCCAAAAGAAGCTGGCTAGTGCTGTGCTCAACCTTCACTCTGCCCCACTGAGAGCATTGCTGTTGTGATTCACTCCTGAGTTGTATTACGGGTTGCTGCTGGTGCGTGAATGGTCTCCAGTGATTTAGTGAACCTCCCTGTGATATTTTGGATTCTGTTGCAGTTGTTTGGGAAAATAAATAGTCAGATGTTGATACACAGACTAACTTACCAGTGTTACATTGTAACTGAGCAACTGTAAGTTGGTCTGGCAAGTCCTTGTCGACTCTAGTACAGCTTGAGCAGGAGGCTGTGTTCTCAGGATTTGTAGACCTTAATTAGTTTCTTATAAATTGTTATGTACCCTGAAATGCATCTGAGGAACGCTGTCAGGCTGCTTGCACTGATAGTATGGAGCTGCTGCTGGTAGAGACCCTGATTTTATACTTCTGTCCATTGACTGCATTGGACAGCCCTCATGTAAATTTAGAGGTACTTCCACGTGAGAAGACTGCACTGCCAAAACACACACCGTGGTGAAGGAGTCCTCTGTGCAAGGGTTTGCTAGAGATGTATGAGACTGCTGCGAGAGTTTAGTTCATTTTCGAGGGAGTTGCTGGATACTGATGCTTCAGTGTTTGAAGGAAGAGAAGGATTGATATAATTAGATGCAATAATAGTGTGTTTCGGTGGCATCTGCTTAAAAGGGCAGAGTTAAGGTTGAGCTTTCAGTCATTGGAGTTGTTTACAACATAATTTAGTTTGGAAGGGTCCTTTGGAGGTCGTCTGGCCTAGCCCCCTGCTCAAAGCAGGGTGAACCTCAGGGTTCAGTCAGATGGATGGGCCCTCTGAGACTCCAATATTTGCATGTATTGTAAGAGGAGTTTTCATGTGTAAAGAAGTCAGTTTTTGAGAACTGTTTAGCCACATATGCCAGCGGAATGTCCTCAATCACACTCTGGGAAATACAAAGGAAAGTGCATCCTTCTTAATTTAAGATACAAAGGAATGAGGAAAGGACTTCAGGAGTTCCTGGATAGACAATGGCTCATTCATATCTGAACTAAATACTGCAGCAGTGTAGATTCAGTTTACAGTGACAGAGTTACGTCTATAATTTACAAATTTGCCCAGTACACATGTCCTATGATTATTTTTGGACGTGACTAACTTGGGCAAGTCAATTCATTTTCACTGGAATGTTTAAAGGAATTTTACTCATTCCTGTGTGTGTGTTGGAGGTTTTTTTCCTCCCATTCAACCACTTCAGCGCTTAGATACTTCTTTCTCATTTATTCAGTTAGCATAAGAGTATTTAAAAATACATGTATAAATACAACTTTACCCTGCTTTTATTCTCCTTGTTGCCTCACTTTCCATTCTACCCCAGACTATTATTTTCTTTACTGAGAATTCCCAGAAGTCTGTCTCCTTTGAACTGCTCCATGTGACTTGAAAGAGCTCAGCCTGAAAAGTAAAAGTTTTGGGAAGTCTTGAGGCACTCGAGTAAATGTTTAAGATCTAGATCACTACGTTGCCTTAAGTGTAGCAATCGATACTCCTTGGGGTTTGATTTTGTCTGGGAGGCTTGTCAGCAATGCAGTTTGTGAATGAATGCAACAATTCCATTTATTCAAAGCTTTCATTTGTTATAGAGTAGCAGATGCTACACTGCGAAGTTTGAACTCCTGCTAGTTTCTGAGGAATGCTTTTAATGTAGGACAAACTGCAGTGGAATTTTCTGCTGGATTTATTTTGTTAAAGAAGGAGATGTGGAATTGATACAATATTAGTTTCCGTATCAAAAGCTAAATATCTGATAATAAGGGGGCATAACTCTTCTTGCTTTCATGGTCAGGTACACTGTTAGATGTTCCAGATACCCTGTTGAAGTGTTAGCTCTTTCTATACAGTAAAAAAACACTTGAACTCTGTAAAACTTTTTATTATATTGGTTTTTTATTGCTCCATTATATCATCAGAGGACAAAGAAAATAGTGTCAAACAAGTAAATTAACAGTGATTTAGAGCTTCCTTCTTTTTTATTTCTGCAGTTTGCTTCATTTGATACTTTCTGATAGCAAGAGAGGAAGTGTTGGATAGGTTTTTCAAAAGACCTCCCAATGTCAGGAAAGCCTTTACTGTCATTTAGCATTTAAGAGTTGCCACCAAGACAAAATGCTTTTGCCAGGAACATGAATCTTTCTATTTTAAATGATTTTATTAGTACACATTGCATGTGTAAGGGGAAGTTTTTATTTATTCTTCTAACATATTTTGTTTAGTCTTCTAACATATTTACTGTTTTTAACCTCTTAACCACTGCAGGGACCATGATCTAGCACATAGTCAACAAGAGGCTCCATGTAGGGAAAATTATTATTAGTAGTATGATTAGGTTAATATTGCCTCTCAAATGAACAGCAGCCTTTTGGTGGATTGAGTAACATCCCCATTATTCCATCTGAGGATACTGTTCTTATTTTGTCCCTGTTGTGCTAGTGAGGTTGTCACAGACTTCTCAGAAATACCTTCTCCCTTTATGGGGATGCTGTCTGATATGTAGTCTCTGCTCCTTAAGTTTGTTTGCTAATTTTCTTTTTGTTATGCAAACTAAGTCATAAATGTCTGCAGCAGATCAATGGTAGACTATGTGTTAGTGTTATCTGATAGTACAAAATATAAATAACTAACACTGGAGTATAGATTAGACTACCAAAAAGTCAGTGTTGTGCGCATTAAACTAGTTTAGTTTTCAGGTTCTTATGAATGAGATTTTAGAGAGGGTAGGGGTGCCCAAGGTTTAAAACGAAAGTGCAAACTTTTTAGTTGGCTGAACAGGAAAACCTGCAGGTAGAGCAGTGGAATGGGAAATGTAAGAACATGCAGACAGAAAGAATTTTTACTTTTAAAATGGATGAAGAAGAGTATGACTTAATCTTTGTAACAGAGCAATTGTTGTCTTTTTCGTATGTAAGAAGGCAGGAGAAGGAGGAATTAAGTTTAGAAAAAAAAAGAAGGAAGAAGAGGAGCCAGGAGGAGCTGGCTGTTCAAAGTGAAGTATTAGTAATTTCCTATAATTTAATCAGACCAGATCCCAGAGCAAGATAATGAGAGCATGACCTACAAAGAGGACTTTTTGGAAGTTAAAAGGTTTTCTAACATGAAGCATCACAAGGCATGTGATTTGTCATGAAGCACTGTATAGAGGACTCGCTTTTTCTTTCACATTGCAAAGAAATCATGATACAGACATGAGTTCAGATGGTTAGGGAATGCTAATATGGATTGTGCCTGGAATACTTTTACTGTTACAGCCGTTAAAGTGCTCCAGAGTCATTCTTGAAGCATGTATCTTCTCCATAATATTTTGTCTTGCCTTCCAGTACACCATTTTTTGTTGCCTAGTTTGCCATTCGTGGTACATGATTTGTATCATTCGAGTTTAAGCACACAAAACCTTTCAGGATGTTTGGAGGCTAAAGTATCATGTGCCTTACAAAAAAAATAATAAGGAAGCTATCTGGACTACAAAGTAGCCAGCAGTATGTGACAGAATCCAGTTTTCATGAGGGGTGAGGGGGGGTTCTCTTCCTCTCTCTCTTTCTGCTCCCCAAAGAAAAGTTTTATTGTTGTTCTACTGTAAGTGTTCTTTCTCAAGAACAATAATTGCTATGGGGTTATATGGCCATGAAGGATAATAAATTACATTGGGCTGAAGGAAAAAAAAACAACAACTCTAGAAGGTGGATAATATCTCTTTCTCCAAAGATGTTCTTTTTAAAATGTAGTTAAATAATAAAACTCATACTTGATCCACACTTCTTTTGAAAGGATGCATGCTGCAGGCCGCATTGGTGGGTGCAACTGTACACTGCGCTGTGGCTACTTTAATGAAGGATTCAGCAGCTGGTAACCCGTAAACTCTCATGAGAGCTTGTCTTTTTGTTTTCCCTCTTCTCCAGACTAACTTAGGGTCACAACTGTGGCAGTGTTATGCTCCCAAAAACAATTTCTCTTTTCCTCACATATCTTCAGTAGCATTTACAGGCTGGTGTCCTCCTTGGTCTAGATGACAAATATTCTGAATGCTCAGCCTGAACTTGTCATCTTAGTAGTTAGCTCTATTCCTTAAAATTATTCCTACTTTTCCAGGGGTTTCCTTGTTTGTGGTGTAATTATACTGAGTAGTAGAATGTAAGTTAATCCCAACAGTAAGACAAGCCAATTCCATTTTGCAGGTTAAGAGTTCACACAGAGTCCAAGTTTGGGTAATTTGGAATGACATAAAAGTTATGCCTTTTGAGAAACATGCAGTAAAGGCAGAAAAACTGGGCTACATAAAGCGTAATTTTCCTTGTTCTTTTCAGTACTTTGGCAATAGGATCAGAAGTAGACGGGAAAGAGCGAGTAGTGCTGATAGCACAGTAGATAGACCAGGAGAGAGAAGTTGGGAAATTTTTGTGCAAGACTGATAATTTAGTTGCTGTTTAGAATAAATTACATTAAAAATTAAAGGATTACCAAATGGTAGAGGTCTTGTAATTAGTAGTACAATCAGCAGCAAATGAAATTAGGTTCCAAACATCTTCACTGTTTTGTTTCTTTTATTTGGGATGCTCTCACTAGGGTAGAAATAAAATTTTTGAAGCAACTCAAAGCCAAGCTGCTGTTATCATCCCTTTGAATTCTGCATGGTCCTACCTCTAGGGATTCCCTTCCTCAGGAAGGGCTTATAGTTCTTCTGGCCCTCATCTGGGGTTTACTGCTTGGATGTGGTTTTCCTCTATGGCAGGGCTTTCTGTGCAGGTACAAAGAATTCTTTCCGGCGTGGTCCCAAGTTTTATCTGAAAGTTTCTCTAAGGGACAAGATTTGGCGCAAGCTTGCTTTAAAATTACAACTTCTGATTTTGAATGAATGTTTTGGGCATATCCTGAATCTTGGTGCCTGTTGGATTTTGTAAGATGCTGTATCAGGGCAAGTAACTTTTAGAAAAGTGCGTTAAAACCACTGATGGTTTTAGTAAGTATTTAGCTTAATGAGTAATCCCCATGTGTGTCTTCCATAGACATAAATTCTTTGCAAGCTTCTAGACTTCACTTGATTTGTGTAGTCGTAGAAATAATTACTCATCTCAAAAATTAAAATACAAACACACAAAACTAGCTGGTCGTTACCTAGAGTGAAAGGTAAGGAACAAAACGAGAGTGGCAGGCAGGTGTATTTAGATAGCAGGTGGTGGTGTAGCTGTGTTTGCTTGCTTTCCTGAAGCACAGCCAGAATCTCTCCCTTTATAAAGCACTGTGCCAAGTCTAGATCTGGTAACTAATGACTGAGGACCCATTCCTTTATGTGTTTGGAGCTGAACTTCCTCTCATCTACCTCTGCATTTCTAGCACTTTGAGCCCATGAAGAGCCCTTCTCAGGCACCAGTGTAATCATAACAGTCTAGAGCTGCTCTAATTTCTGTTGCCCCCAGGCTCTCACCCTGCTCCTTGTTCTGGGAAGGAAAGGCTGACATAATCCTTTTGTCAATTCTGCGCTGCCAAAGGGAGTTCTTTGCACGGTGAATAACTCTGCAGGGGGCTCTTCTGCCCACCTTGAGGTACTTGAACGTTGCCCATAACGCCTAAATAGACTTCATCATAATTGTTTATATTGTCTTCCTGCACAGTGCTGTGCCACATTGAGATAACAAAGCAAGCTCTAAATAAGCTACCTTGTGTATGGGAGGCCGTTATCACAGCAGTCTGCCCAGGTTAATTCAGCTCTGCTACTTGTGGGTATGCTCAAGCTGGCTCAGGTATCACTACACAGCATTGTGTTATTTAGTAGAGACATGCTCTCGTGAGAGTCAGAGTTGTTGTCTTTGAAGTCATTTATTGGCCTGCACCAAAAAAAAACGGTGTTGGTAAAGCTCGCAGGAGTTTCCAGCCGAGAAATGCACTTTGGAAAAATAAAATCAAATCCCACTGCCGTTGTCACACTCGTTTGTTTGTTCAGCAGAAAGAACCAGGAATGGAATGGGTATGAACATGAAACTTCTACTTCTCTTCTAGCTATTCCTTTATATCTGAATTTCAGGTGGATTTTTGGGCAGAATGTCAAAATAGGTTGTTGCCATTTATGCTGTGTCTGTGCCCTAAGTAGCCACAGCATTACTTTCTTGTACCAGGAGCTTGGCACAGAATCCTAGATTTCTTTAAAATAAGATAAGATTTGAGGAATGTCCACTTCTTATTCAGTGCTTGCATGTTAATTATGCGACCTCTGACTTCCTGAGGTTGAAAGCTGAGGCAGTGCCTAAAACTGTGTGTCTGGAATTGAGGAGTGCCCGTTCCACATAGTCTGCTTCTATGTGTTCGCCTACTAGGAGTAGCATCCTAATCCTCTCTTATTTGGCTTCGCTTGTTAACCCCAAGCAATCCTCTCAGGGACACAGAAAGCAGCTGTCTTTGGTAGCAAACACAGCACGACAAAACAAACATTTCTTGAAGCTTCCCTTATATACGTTACCATAATATCATGCTTGTGGGAGGAATTAGAAACATAGAGAATATAATTTGCCATGTTTTAATCTGACTTTGGGGAGGAGGCAAAAAATTAAATTATAGGGAGCAAGATTCCCATGACATGTACAGGAAGGAATAATTTCAGTATCTGAAACCTAAACCTTTTGTTTCTGAACCAGTTGGAAAGCTAATGAGCATCAGCACTTCAAGCAGAATATAATGGTAAATGAGGAGCAATGTTATTTACCAAAAGTAGAGCGGGAGAATCTGCATACAGCAAAAGTAAACAGAAACTAGTCAAAACCATAAGAGATCTTACGTACCTGTAGGCAGGTACACTGGTCTGTTATTACCTGCTGTGGTTGAATGTTGCCATACATACAGTTTGTGAGCTCCTCCCTTTGCTTTGTGACCCCTTGATAGGAGTTATAAACACAATGGGGATAATTACAAGCACTGCAGCAGGTTGATCTGAGGCTTCCCATGTTTCGTTTTTTTTTCCCAGCTACATATTAAGGTGACAGGGATTTCTAGTTGATTTTGTTTCTTTTAATTTATTGATCCCTGACACAACTTTAATAAATGTGTTCTAAAGCAATAATTCCATATATTTTAAAAGTCCTTTCCTAAGAGTCAGTGTTTTGAGTGCTTACTGTGGGTTTTTCTCTTTCTGTATGTTAATAAAAGGGGAAGTTCACAGCATTTGCTTTGACACTACCTTTCTGAGTTCACTGTTTAGAATGATTTAAGATGACCTGACTGAGTTCCACTTAACATTATTTTTAAAATTGAACTTAATGTTTATTATCAGGAATGGGCCATCTTTGCAGCTTTCCTTTGATCTCCCTTGTACTGTTAGGGCAACACAAGTGTTACAGAAGTTGCCTTGGCCTTCCCAGACCATGGGAGTGGGGGATGTTTCTAGGAGAGAAATAATACTGTTGTTTCATACATCTTCATAGCACTGCAACTTAGAATAGACTATGAATCAGAGATGGAAAGAGTTAGAGATGAAGCCATGGCTGGAACACATTCAGATCTAGTTATTGCTGGTTAACAGCCCTTTCCAGCTGCTGTTGATAAGCCAGTCTCCAGGCTGAGTCTAGGTTAGAAAACACAAGGGAGAATCAGAGCTCATGCTGTGTTCCTCACATGCCACACAGGAGAGAACATGGCCCTACACATAAACTGAAGTGTTTGGGTTATTGAATATGTAGCAGTAGTGATTCTTCCCAATCAAGTGGAATGACATGCTTTTGCCAGAATGCCACTGGGACTTTTGGGAAGGTGAGATGTCTTATTCATGCTCAGAGAAGGAAATAATGAGCTAAGCAAAAAAGTCAAAGTAGGCATAGGTCAGAGTGGAGAACAACACATCAAGGTAGGCAAATACAACCAGTTCTCTGACAGTTTTTCAAGCCCTAATATGTCCTTTATATGAACAGCAGACAGCCAGACTCCTGCAGGAATAAAGAGACAGAGATAGAGATGCTGTGTTCTTCTTCCTTCCTTAGAAGCTGCCTGGGTTAACCTTGTGCTGTGGAGGTGAAAACCTCCCTTTGGCCAGCAAGACTTTTTTTCATGCTATTTTACTGGTGCTGTGAGCTGTATCTGTGTTCAAATGCTTTTTGGGTCCGAGAGCTCTAGACTGCAATGACAGAGCTGTTGGGGTTATATGATGATTGTGGGGATGTCTGGAGTCTTGGCACCATAGTTTTCAGACATGAGATCTCTGGCATTTTTAGTGCTTGTTTGTTTGGTTTTTGGTTTTTTTCCTTGTGGCTGAACAGAAAGTTTTCTCTCGAGAGTCCTCACACCTATCGGCAGAGCTTCACACACAACCTTTTTCAGCTTTAATCCTTGTGTAGTACTACTGCACTGATGAGGAGTAGTTTCCTTTTTTGTCTCTTTCTTTGAAACCACTTGTGGTGTAATCACTGCTTTTATCACTGATAATTCTTCTCTTTTTCACCTTTTGCCAGTCAATATTTATAGTAAGTTTTCTATACCAGCTGAAGAAGATTGGTCAGGAAAGGTACGAAAGTGGAGAAATAGCCATTTTTTCACTTTGGTAATATCTGTATTTTATCAGTGTCACTCCCTGAAGACTACTGGTGGTTTCAGAAGTTAACAGAATAAGAAGTTATTTGGATCTGGTTCAAGAGAAGACACAGCATGCCTCTAAACACTGGAGAGAAGAGGAAAAGTGAAGGTTGCCATCTGTATTATCCTCAACATTGATGGCCTGGCTCAGGAAATTAGAGACAATAGTCATGGAGAAAGCAGCTCAGAAATATCGTGTTCTTCAGTAGGACTTTTAATTATTTCTTCAGCAGAATGTCTCCTGGAGTTCTCTTTTCTATGGTAGTAGTTCGAAAGTGCTCTCAAGGATTATCTTGTGCATGAGAGAGACAAGGAGATATTGTTTCCTCCACCTTGTTGGTTATGTATATTGCATAGAAGTACAAACCAGGGATTCGACCTGCTGTCCTAGGCACATGTGACCCAACAGAAAAATAGTTTTAGCCTAAAACAGAGCCTGTATTCTAATTAGGTCCTGTAGGAAAGATACACTTAGCAGTTTCTCAGGGAAACTGAGGTAATAGTTATTGAGGTTGTTTGAGCATCTGTAGAGTAGTTTTCCCTTGGGATGATCCTACAGGGGAAACAGAAGTAAGCAGGGAGAAAGCTGGAAATCATGGTCCTTGAAATGACTAGATGTGTTCTGGTGCTGCTGCATGTTTTTGCAGTGCTGCTGAAAGCTTCTAATAGAGCTTTTCTTGAATACTGGAGCTATGCTAGGCTTACATTAGGCTGCCTCTGTACAAACCTGGTGGGAGTTTACCACCTCTCAATTCCAGACTTTGACTGTGCCTCTGAAGAGATACAGGAAACCAGATCTATTGCATGGTCAATTGTATTTAATAACTTCTTTGTGTAGAGGAAGAGGGATGATATATAATTGTACCTTTGTTTTTAGTATCTTTGTATTAGGTATTTTCTCTTCTGTTCTGGAAATCTCTTGCTCTTACCAGTGAGAGAGGAAGTGTGGAAAGTGAAATTTTACCTGAGTTCACATGCGTCTACCTTGCCATAGATTTAATATTCCATTTTTAGCCCAGATCAGCCCACTGGCAAGGATGATGGCCTGTGGTTTTTCCACGCTCTCCTGCCACCTGGAAGCATTGGACTGTTCTTTAGATTCCCACCAGGGACACTGAAGCCACTCTGCCTTGAAGATAAAGTCAGTAACTGCAGGTCTTTAGTAGTATTTGCTTGTCTTACCTTCCTCTGGTATATTAATGATTTCTTCGTATTTTATAGTGTGTAGGGAGCACGTGGCTTGGGGAGGAAGGTGGTTTGGACCTCTTAGAAGATGCTGAGAGGAGACTGGGAACCCTGTGTACATGCTCAGCCATGCAAGGAGTAGCGATGGAGAGACAGCAGGTGCTCTTGCTGTGGCGTTCAGGTGGGCTGAGGGAGCACCAAGGGTCGTACACAGAGCAAGAGTAAATGTGGAGACAGCAGCCTCAAATAGTGACAGCAAGGGAGCTTTATTTTCTGGAGCTATCACTTTGATGTTTAAAAACCTTTTTTTAAATAAGCCTGTTGTAATCTTGTTTATAGTAATTAAGGCTTTGTTAGTTATTTAAATAGTTGGTTTTGGCAATATGCAGGTTGTCTTCTCACACGTACCGGTAATGTCAGTTTGAAAACATTTACACAAGAATAAAAGTCAAGGAAGCAGGTAATTGACTGATTTATCAACCTTAGCAGACAATTTTTTCTGATACATGATGGTGGCTATGGTAAATTTACTCTGGATTGCTTAAGGGCATGATCCTATATGGTGTGCACAACACACGAGGGCAGCTCTTTGAAATGAATGGGTGAAGGAGCAGGTAATCAGCCCGTGTGGTTTTGGTGCCTTGATTAGCCTCTTGGTCAATGGTTTGTCCTCTAGGAAAGTTGGGAATTGCTCTGCATAGCACAGCTCAGAACATAGGTAATTATGGCTTTTTCCTGGAGCTTTTAGATCAGTTTTAGTGTTTCAGGTAATGTGAGAACTTCTTGTACACTTATGGCCATTCCCAGGCCATAATGATAAATTATAGTTGTGATCAGTAAGTTATTTTCATTGCAAATTGTTTGTATGCAGCAAAGCATGGCATGTTTGAATACTTCTCTCACTTTTTTTTGCCAGTTGAATTGACACTTGCAGCTTCTCATCCGCTTCCTTTCCAACTGTAAGGGTGACTAAAAATCACGTTTGCTGTGGTGACCCTGTCAGTTTTGAATGACTAACCACAATAAAATGAGCTGCACGTATTGAGGGCTAATCAGTGTTACAATAATCTATAGCATAAACTTTATTCTTGGCTGCTGTAAATTGTGAGGAATATTTGAGGATTTCCGCGCCTCCTTTTTTACTGTTGGGGTTGTGACTGCTGAGGCTTGCAGTGCATTTCAGTGAATGAAGATGTGTTTTGTTGCAGTAAAGAGTTGAGACAGCTATCAGTGCAGCCAGTTCTGGGGAGGTGGCAGGTTAGGTGCAGGCCTTAATTGAGATGAATTGTTAGCTGATGAAGGCACTCAGTAAGAGTAGGCAGTTTATAGACGTAGCTCAAGACCAGAGAACACAGGTATGCAAAACGCCAATTTTGTTACCAACTTAAATGAAGATTAATATGCAAAGCTTTCCTGTGTTTTTTTGATACCTAGATCATACAAAATGTGACATAAAAACTTGTATTATTCGTAATTACTTCAGCTTTGCTATGGAGGTTTCTTTTCTTGGGTGGTGCTTGCTG
Organism: Myiotriccus ornatus; assembly: GCA_036023395.1. Lineage (NCBI taxonomy): Eukaryota > Metazoa > Chordata > Aves > Passeriformes > Tyrannidae > Myiotriccus > Myiotriccus ornatus. The sequence continues at coordinate 14,771,597 of JAYRBT010000139.1, forward strand.
CATAAAAGTGATACTGTTAAGGGTGCTTCTCCCAGTTTTCCTCTGGTGCTTGCCAAAGTCTTGTGGATACCACTGGCAACCAAGAAGAATATAATCACTTTAAACTACCTTGAGTCATTGAGTTAGTAAATGGGTTCTCTAAACCGTGTCTTATACTTAGCCTTTGTTTTGGAGACTGATCATCACAGCACCAAAAAGTTTTGCAGGGTATGCAGAAAGAACTTCTTCCGGTCTTACGTGAGCCATTTGAGGGAGAGGCTTCCCTCTCTGAAATGGATAAATTTCCTTTATTTCTGAGCCTTTTATTCCGTATCATAGGTCAAGTTTTTGTCTAATTCCATAACCATTCTCATGTGCCCACCTCTTTTCTTGAATTCCATTGCTTTTTAAGGGATGATAGTTATAAAGAACTGAGGTTGTTATTCTGCTTTTTTTATTTTAGATATATTAATAACATAGTACGATCGTTCAATTTTCTCAAGTAGAACTGTCCAAGTGAATGGATCTTGTCTTCCATAACACCTCAACAGAACTGTATGATGATAGATTGAGAGTGTTGAGTTACTTTGTCACTTCAGCTCACTCAGATTGTCTAATCTGATAATGGGTTTCCTTCCTTCTATCTCTTTTTCATTTGTAAGTCAGGGATAATTGCAGCCTGTGATTTTGTCAGAAAAAACAAAAAAAGAAATTCTGCGTATTGGTGTCTTCTACCTCAAATATACAATAGAAAACTATGACCAAGAACCAGACTACTACAAAGCATGTAGCCATTTGGAAATGAGTAACTGAGCCTCTGGTTTGCAAATAGACTACGTTTAAGATAAGGTAGTTTTGTGTTTCTGCTTAGAATTTCCTAATAGAGACACTAGTTCTGTGTTCCATAAGCAACTTCTCAAAGAAGGTTTCATTAATGACCTGCCAAAGGAATAAAACTGCATGCGTGCAGTTAAATGTTATTGAATGATGGCTTTAAAATATTGTGGATTTCTATGTTGAACATTGGCATTCAAGTGATTATCTCCCATAATAATTTGATACAGAACAGAAACTAAATATCCTCATTTAGGGATTTTCTGGTTATAGCCAGCTTTCCCAGATTGGTAGCCTGAATTGTTTGCTGTTTCATTTTTTGTGAAGGCTCATGTTGGGAAATTTTAGGATATTTTCCCTCCTTTGGGAGGTAGGCTGACATGATAGGTCTTGTTTCTGTATGCTAAGGATAATAGAAGTCTTGAGAATGGTGTTTAGCTCTTCTTATTTTGGAGGTGCCAGCATCCCTACTACCTTTTGTAATTTGCTACTTTCCCATTGCAAAACGCAATTGCCTTAGACATCTCTCTAGAGTAAAACAAATGAGCAAACAAGTAAATTTTGGCTAACTAGAAGTCATTTTAAGAAGGTTTTATAGTTCCTTATAACTAAGAAAAGGTAGTCTTTGCAGTTGCTGTATGGAACTTAACATGTAAGTGAGCCCACAATAATGAATGTGTGTGGATGCAAATGATACACTACCATTCCAGGTGCAGGGAATGTCACTGTGTAGACTGAGACAGTTCTGTTTGAACCATCAAAGATTGTTAAAGCTCTTTCCCATTCCCACCAGAGCTGTGGGAATAACAGTTGAGCTCCTGAATATATAGGTTGTCCTCAAATTTATAATAATCTGTGAGAGTATTAAAGTGATAACATAGCTGGTTTTAAAAGACCAAGGGATGCCTGAAATTCCTGATAAGGGACTTCAATCTGTCTCAGAAGTTGCTGTCTAAAAAAGTGTTTGGTTTTATAGCAAATAGTGCACCATCCTCTGTGTTTACATTGGGCAGAAGAGGTGTATTCCTTTGATATGTTAATGTACAGACTTCAGGTTTTCATTTGGTCATATTCCTTTAGTGTGTAAATCAGTCTGATCAATATCTTGTGCTTTATGAAACCTATGCCCAACCTCAGCTGTAGGTTATTATAGGATGTTCGTGAGGGCCTGTGGAAGAAACTTTCAATAAGTTTGGCTGTGGTATTTTGCTTAGTCTTCATAAAACTGTTACAAGAACATTGGTAACATAAAATATGTTTTGTAAGGAACATGATTTTCTATTGTTTTACTGACAGTTGGTATGTTTTATGAACCTGTCTCGGGGCTATTAGCCAGCCTTTGCAGCATAAGCTGGCTTTAGAAATATTTGTTTCTTCTGAAAACCTCAATCATAAAAATCAACTGTCTTTGTCTACCTTCTCTCTAGTTATTCTAGGTATTGATCACAGAATCACAGAATGGGTAAGGTTGGAAGGGACCACAGTGGGTCATCTGGTTCAACCTCCCTGCTCAAACAGGGTCATCCCAGCGCCCATGGCACTAGACTGTGTCCAGACAGTTCTTGAATATCTTCAGTGAGGGAGACTCCACAGCCTCTCAGGACAATCTGTTCCAGTACGTGGAAGTACAGAACAGTAAAGTTCTTCCTTGTATTCAGATGGAACTTACCGTGCATCAGTTTCTGCCCATTGCCTCTTGTCCTATTGCTTGGCACCACTGAGAAGAGCCATCCTCTTGGCGCTCTCCCTTCGAATAATAGTACGCACTGATGAGGTCCCCTCTAAGTCGTCTCTTCTCAAGGCTGAACAGGCCCAGCTCCCTCAGCCTTTCCTCCTGTGAGAGATGCCCCAGTCCATTTATCACCTTTGAAACCCTCCACGGGACCCACTTCAAGAAATCCATGTTTTTCTTGTCCTGAGGAGCACAGAACCGCACACAATATTCCATAAGCAACCTCACTAGGGCTGAGTAGAGTGGCAGGATCACCTCCGTGGTGAACAAGTCGGGTCAAGACAGCTGACGAAAGCTTTTTGTGTAGGATGCATACCACTTGAGAAATGGTCTTCAGAAGTATTCCCCTACTCTAAGGCCATGTGTCTTCCATTCTGTTTCATGCACACACACACAAGTACTTCTGATCACTGAGCCTCAAACTGTGGCAAAATCCAGGTACAAGCAAGTCATTCAAAATTATAGTGAGGCAAATGTTATACACATATACTATTTATATGTAACATTATTTATTACTTTATAAGACATCCTGCTCTGTCCACCTTCTTTTCATGGTTGCTGATTACTGGGCCTCACTGTAAAGGTACTGTTTCTGGGTCTATAGAACTTTTCTTCTCCCAGAAAGGTGCTGCCAGCCAATTCTAGAGCAGACTTTTTTTAATTAGTATCAGAGTCTATGGGGGCCAAACCAACTGCAGATATCCCAGATAAGGCTTCTAAAGCAGTCTAAAGCATGATATTGTGGCCATCCTGACTGCATGGGCCAGCTCTTCCCTGAGAGGTGTAGTACATTGTCAAGGTTTGGGATGGGAGAGAGAATACTCTGGTGTTTTTCACTGATAGGACACAATATGCTTTGCACCCCACAAGACCAGAGGAAATAGGTGGCTCAGATTATCCACTCCTCCTGTTTTTACATTCCTGCCTCCTTTGCATCAATTTTCTCCTGATTTTTTGACAGAGTGAGTAGTTTTCTGCCAGATTAGTGAGTTGAAATTCTTAATTCCTGGCTCATCAAGCAGCCGAACAACAGAGCAAATCTAAGAGAGGGCACAGGACCACTTCTTCTCTCAATCTTGAGCTTTTGATACCTCAGTATTCTCACTGCACTGTAAGGTGATGCCTGTTCCTTTGGTACTCCTTCTCTGAGTCCTAGTAGAACCAACACTCCTCAAACACTAATCCCACAGCTACTACCTATAACCGCTTCTCTAGAACAGAAGAACAGTTAATCTTTCTTGGAGGCAATATGTCAAACATCCATCATTCTAGGAGTTACCTTTTGAATTTGTTCTTGGGGGAGATCAGGCTTGTTGTCACCATAAGGTCCTATCTTGTGGTCCGTCAGCCAGCCGTGAAAATCTTCATCACGTGGTGACAGCTCTCTTCAGGAGAAACCATGTATTTCTGTCCTCTTCCATGGATACTTGCTAGTAAAAGATAGATCTTTTTGGCAGGTAATGAAACCCACTTGACACATTTATTCTGGGGCTTGTGACTGAAAGTAGAAGGCCACTGCCTCTGTTTCCCATCTACCATAAAATTCCTCTCCTTTAAGGGACAGGAAATAAAGACAGTTTTATGTTGTCTGTGACAAGCTTTTTCAGTAATCTGTCCCGATTCCTTTTTTCCTTGGAAGAGTCCATCACACCTGGATTCTGCCTTTGAAAGGAAACTGAGATGCTGTACATTCATTTTGATATTCTGTGACTGTCTAGCCGTTGACAAACCTGAATGCATGATACTTGTGCACATTCAGTTGTTTTTGCACATAGGCAAAACATCTGGAAGAGTTCTAGTTACTGAAAGGTAATTAATGTTCTCTAATCTCGTTCGTCTTGCAGTCATCTTTCAAAAAAGCAGTACTAGAGAAATTGTTAGGTGAATATTCTGGGGCTTTCTTGTACGTGGATTTTTTTCATAGTTAGGCATAAATGTAGAGAATATATTCACTGTCTTTAAATACTGTGCTTTGCTTTTCTCCTCCCCTCCTTCCCTCCAGATAGGAAAATCATTATCTTAGAAGATGTGGAGATGAAATACAGAGTCCTACCTAGGGCTTCTTTCCCTATGTAATTGTGTGAGTATTTTCACACAACTTAAACACAGGGGAGAAGGACAGAACAGAAGAGCTATGGCTCTTTGGCAGTTCCTTCTTGCAGCTGTGCTGCTCTCTCTAGGTCAGCCTGCAGCAGAGAAATTTGGTTCAAGCACCAGCAACACTGCTAAACCATTTTGTGAGGAGGTCAAGAGTTGAACAATCATCCCGTTGATAAGGGAGCAAGCCAGAAATTCCATTCAAAGAGGACAGTGACTCCCTGTGCTGATTACCTATTATAGGTCACAGAAATCGTGAAGGGAAAACGAGGGACCAAGGGCACTCTAGCACATGACTGTTTATGTAACTGTGACTTTTAAGTTTTATTTGCTGCTGTAGATATATTAAAAGGAGTTAAGGGAGGCCTTTGTGTCTTTATTAAAATCATGATTTTCTAGTAGGCATCCCTATGGGAAAATCAACATAGCTGCTGCTCTGGATATATACTCTAATCAAATGTGGCTGCAGGTGCTTTTTAGAGGTGGAAGCTGTGGGGTGTTGGTGCACAGTGTGCCCAGCTTCTTGGAGGTAGTCCTACTGCACACACATCTGCATGGTCTGGTGGGTGTGGGAACCCACAAAAGTTGTTCAGCCCAAAGAAATTACATGAACCATTTTTTATTTGTAATGCTTAAAGATCAGCCTGAATGCCAAAAGGGTAGTTTGTAGGCAGGCAGCTAGACTCAACAATTTATATAGGATACCACAGAATAGACTTCTCAGATACAACTGTCATTTTTGGGCCTGTGCCTTCTGGTTTCTATAGTACCTGATTGTGAAATCAGCAAGGGTTTATGCGCAGCTGAGAGCCAAAGAAAATTTGAATTAGAAAGTGATGTGTTATTAGCAAGTGGTCTCTTGTAATTATTTTTTACCATTGCTAAAGTGATACACGTACACAGTGTACACAATTTATCTAAAAGTATCTATTGTATTCAGTCTTTAGCTTCTTCATTCTTTTCTGTATTATCTGGTCTGCACTAAATTCTGAATGTGACACTTTTGTGGCTGATAGTCCTCATGAAAGGTGCTGTTTGCAGTTAGGATTTTGAGTTTCTCTCCTAATTTCATCCTGGAGCTTCTCTATTATGTCGTTTTCTTTCCTGGTTCCTCTGAAACTGTTCTGCCCAGGGTAACTAGCAACCAGTCTCTGGCAAATGTCAAGGCTTCTGTACCAGTGATACTTACTGGGTTTGGCTGAAGTAAGTGAGGATCCTCCCGTATTCCAGTTCTAGAGGGTGTAAGCTGGCTGACTGTTGCAGTGGTAAGGTGGAGACATTTTGAGTCTGTGTTAAGCTTGAATGTACAGCCATCGTGTGATGGAAAACTTGTTTTATTTGGATATGATGCTGATGGTAACAGTAATGATGGAATCTGTGCTACATGACCTGTAAAGAGAGAGTATTCTGATACGGACTGCCAGGAGAGTGAATTTTGGCCTGATTCCCTAATCCTCATTTGAGGGTTCTGAGAAAGCAACTAGGAAGGAATAGAACATGACAACCCATTCTGGATGCTAAATATGAACATACCAGTTTACTATCTATCTCATCTCTTTCTTGTCCATAATTAGTTAAAACCTGTGACAGTTGTCCATACCTTCTTGGTCACTGACTGTTCTTTCTCTTCATTCATTCATTCAACTTTGTTGCTGTCACTGATAAAAGTCACATGAGGCTAAGTCCTAGGTTGCTGAAGTGTTGTCTCTGCCTTATTTTTGATGCATTTGCCTATTTACTTGGCCTTAAACTGATTGCTCAACTGAGTCAGTCAGTGTTTCCTGAGAACTCCTTTTGGATGGCTTACTGCTTCATTTAAGTTTAATGTGTTCTTTTAAATTCTTTAGGTATCTTTGCAGAGCTCCTCAGTTCCCTAGTGTAAACCTATCAGTTAATCCGAGCTCTTTCAGTAGGCCTAGGTACAGTGTTTAGTATAAAATAATACAGAGAGTAATTCGTGGTGTTAGAGATGGAATGATAGAACTGTCGGGCCAGCAAATTAGGATGACCTGGTTGTCGAATAGACAACAAATGCAATTGTAACTTTAAATTTAGATTGACACAAACTTGAATGATGATATCTGAAATCGTTATGTAGATCAAGATAATTGATATCAATAAAGATGATGTTTGGCTCTCCTGTATCTTTCAATCCCGGTCCTGTAGACCCCCAGATTTTCCTTGAAATGTAACCGCTGGAAAAAAAGAGCAATTTTCCTTAATTTATCTCATCAGCAATTTTCTTCTGTGCTTTTCTTTTGAAATTATTCAACTTCTACCTACTTCTGTATTTGCTTTAATTTTCATTCTGTAATCCTGTCATTACAATTTCCATATGTTTCATATCACTGTAGCATATGGATTTCTGTATTGAAGTTCTTTAATTTACTCATTACTGTGAATGATTAAAGTGGGATTTTGTCCCACTTAGCATGAAAATTCAGTCTCTTTGGGGTGGATTCCTTAGCTGTAGCCTCTTCTCAGATAATTTCTGGTGGTCCAAATGGTGTTCTTTCCATCATGTTTACACTGCCAGTGTCTGTTGCTCTGTGCCACAAGTTGGAGGCTCTTCCCTTTTCTGTAGATGTAGCCTGCTACACTTATATTTCTCCACTCCAAGTCCTACAAAGTGGAGCTTGTGGATCATTTCACACTTGTCACTTTCAGGAATGGCATGTGTACATTACCTTGGGTCACAGTTAAAGTTTCCAGCATTTGAATTGGGTGGCTCAGTATATAAATCAACAAACATGTTTGTCTTTTTCAGTTTTCAGATGTAAGTAGTTTGAGCAAGTTAATATTTACATTTCTATTGGCACCAGGGTCACATTCTAATCAGCACTCTAAATAAAAGGCCACATGGTCACAAAGTAAAATAACACACTTTGGGATCAATGAGATTTGTCTGTCAGACTGATCTCTTGCAGAGGAAAATGAACTTGCTGTATTTGATAACAAGCAGATGAGTTGGCGAGCAAGGAAAACTGGCACTTCTTCAAACAGTGCTTCTGCACACACTTGTGGCTTTGCCAGAGATGGATATTGGGCTACATCAGTGGCAGCAGTCACCCAACAGTACTCTGGTGCCTTTTGTCATTGCTGACAGGAGTGGAAAACACTTTTGTGAGGCTCTGGGGTGCTGTGTGATGTGATAGTCCCAAAGCAAGCAGGACATCTGTAACTTTCACTAGCTTCTGCCAGTGGCAAAAGGTTTGGGAAGCAGTTCTTCCAGAACTGCTGTGGAAATCAGGAAAAAGCAGCTTTGGCAGGTCTTGACTCTTGTATCATGTTGAGAAGAGGCAAGCTGTTGAACAGCTACTTGGTAAAAGCCAGTGAGATTCCCAGCCATGTCTTATTCCAAATGAAATCAGTGAGAATTTGCCTCTAACTCTGAAGTACCTTTTCCTGCTTTACAGCTTCCGTGTTGTTTCTTACTCATGTTTAGCACTTCAAGCTGGAATAGAAATGAAATGCCAGTAGCTTAAAGTAATTCTGTAATAATGAACTGTAGTGTGTTTATGGTGGAGAGAAGAAATTTAGATGTGGTATTACATTTCTATTCCTAGCTTTCAAAGGCTCTCACTGGAGCTCCATAGCTGTGTTGTGAGAAAAGGGAAAAACATGTCATGCAGATCTTCTGCCACAGATGTGAAATACAGCTGAAGTTTCTTGCCAGACATATGGAGGCTGCCTCCTGTTTCAGACAAACCTGGTCTGGGTGACCCATGAACCCTCTGGTTTGAGGGAAGGTTTCATATAATATGAATTCATAAGGAAGTTGGTGGATTGGGCTGACTTCTTCTGGAGTTCTCAAACTTGTTCAAACTCACAGGCTCACAAGTCAGTGTGAATTAAAATTCTGCCCTGGAGGCCTTGAATGGCAACTTTGCTTAGAAATGAAATTGCCGGGCCTCGCCATTATGCTTCTAAACCAATTCACTGCTGTTTAAAAGGAGGCTTGACTGAACTCATGATAAGACACTGATGCTGTCTTTTTCAGCATTAACCTTACAGCCTTAAAATACAGTGGGCTTGATACTGCAGCAAATGGGAATTACTGAGAAGTGGAAAATTAGAACTGTGTCAGCAGTTAGAGGTCTGGTTTCTGGATACAGAGAGAAACTGGACTGGTGGGGAAGAAAAGTATCCAGCTGGCTTTTGGGATAGTGATGCTTCAAAGGAAATTTGTCCTTTATTATAGAAACTGCATGGAGCCTTGAGAGGGCTTGAGTGGTTACAGGTAGATTAGCAACAGGAGAGGGAGCTCTCACTGCGTTCCCAAAGAGGAGGGAAATTCTGGGCTTGGGAGCGAGCCTTGAGATGAAGAGTCCTGCACTCCTGCTGCTCCCTGTCAATAGCATGTTGGTGGCTGCTCTTTCATATAGACAAGACCAATGGAGAATGTGCTTGTCTGAAAAAAGAAAGGCAACCCGTGTCCTGTTCCCACATCTCTCCAGTTGTTCTCGTCCCCGCCCCCAATTTGTACCATTAACTTAAAATACCAGTGTCCTCTTCTTCAGCTACTGTGAGTGTTCTCTGAGATGTCAGCTTTAGAAAAGAGGGATAGTAATGTCCCACATATATTCTCACTATCTTTTGTAGTAGGAGCAAGAAGTGGTGCAGGTGAGAATGAAGAATTCCTTTCCAGTGCAAAGGTTTCCTTTCCAGCAAAATTGAGATATTGGTAAAGCAGCGTCATTTAACTGGTATTGTAAAGGCTGGTTGCAACTAGGAAGCATATCAACACTAAGAAATTGAAGTACTTGGTAAGGAGCAGAGAAGTTTGGGGGTTTAGTAAACTGTAGATTTCTCTAAAACCAAAATCCACCTCCTCTTGTATCCATTTACACCTAAATATCTCTCAAACTAAGGTTTGAATGGCTTTCGGAGTTAAGGGAAACGCAATTCTCCCTATTTGTGGATGGGAAGTAGAGACACAGAGAGTAGGTTTTGCAGGGGAGAGGAGGGATTGTTTCAACAAAGACATGCAAACAGGCATATGGATGTAAGTGGTAGGAAGCAGGCTTGCCCTGGCTCAGAAGTGGTGTCAGCTCTAGGTTGTGTCCCAGAGGATGTGCCCTGCACTTGGTGTATCAGTTCAGATGAAGTGCCAGTAAGATGCTTTTTTGGCTTCCAATCCAGAACTTGTTTGCATCTGGGATGAGTGAACAGATCTCTCATCTCAGTGCACCCAGCTGTACAGATATGCTCAAGTTACTTTTTAATGTTCACGGGGTGAAAAGTGAATACATTCAGTTCTCCTTTGACCTGCATAAGTGCTGGTTCAACTGATTAGCATCTATCTTTATTGGAATGGGCATGGTACTGGCCTTTATGCACATGTTATTGTAAATCTTGCTGTGCTTGTGATGCTAACTTGGATAATATCAAAATAATTTAGGCAAGTGCTTGGGATTTTGCTTGGCTTTTGTTTGTTTTGAATAGGGAAGATGGCTAGCCCTCTTCTGCTTCAATTACTAATCAAAGGTAACTGAGTAGGTTGACTGTGGGCTCTTAAAATATTGCGTGAATTTTTCTCCAAAGGGTTTTGAGTAAAAGAAACTTTATTTGAGAAACTATTCTTTGTATTCTGTATAACACCAAATAAATCTTTGCTTTCAGAGTGTATGTTGGTATGTTGGTATCTCTATACTCATGATACATTTGGCTGGGGTTTTCCTCCTTAAATTCGTTGGATCAAAGCAATAACATAAATCTAAGTTTTTATTCATCAGCTTCTCTTCAAGTTTTGTAATTTGCTAGAATTACATTGGGAATCTGGGAATAATATATGATCATAGATACAGTGCATAATATTCAGGCTTATTTCCAGAATGTCAGTGGAGGGTTATACTAAATACTTTGTTTTGTATGATTACAAAGATTCTTTTGTAGCTTGGGACATTGAGTCTAAAAGCAAGAAATGTGAGAGGTATTTGGCAAGAGAAGATAATGTGAATTTAATTCTAGCTTTGCTGCTGTTCTTTACTATGTTCTGATTGGCCAGGAAGATCTGCAAAAAGAGTCTTGGTCACGTCTGTATGACTTTGAATACCTGTCAGGGAGACGAGCAATCCAGGGTCACAGTGCTTTAAACACTGGCAGTTGGGTCTCAGGAGAGACTGGGTATGTTGCAGTTACCAGAGAGGAGAAAATGTAACTTAACTGCAGTGAGACCAACACTTTTTTTCTTTCTTTTCAGCTAAACTAAGTTCAGTTCAGGTTGGTCTTTAAAGATTTATTAAACAGTGGCAAACAAATGACAAGCAAATGGTGTTTGTATAAGATGACACTGTGTGTGTGATACTCCTTTCCCAAAGCTGGAGAGCTTTAGCCTACATTCATGTATTCGTCATTTCAGCTATTCAGGAATCAATTGTGGATTATCACTACAAATTTTATTTTATTTTAGATAGGGGTCACTGCAGGACTGGGCTGAGATTTGAGTTGCTGCACACCTGATCTGCTTTTGAAGGTGCACCTGTGCTAGCTGGACAAATATACAAACACTTGTGTATTTCTGGGCCTGATAAATCCCTGCTTTATACCGCAGAGTTCATAATATTTTGCAGGATATACAGACTATACCAATAAAGATTTATTTGCAATATATGAATATATGTTATGTTTATATGTATTGTTGCAGTTTTAGCTGTTTTAGTTATGCTGTCTGAAAGATGACAGGCTTGTCATGATTTTGTCTTCTAAGAAAGATTTATTAATTTTCAAAAAATATTTTACATGGCCACTCAATCCAGGCTGATTTCAAGCCCAGGCACTTTAGGGCGATATTATGTGACTATTCAGGAGGGTCTTGCAGAGGTCAGACATGCTTCATGCTAAGAAACTATTTTATGCAGATTTGGGAATAATACTGTTGTTTGTGGTTCCACACAGATGGTACCAGACAGGAAGAAGTGGAAGGCGAACTCAGTGAAGAAGAACGCTGGTTTGGAAATTCTTCAGAAACTCCTTCAGAAGCGTCATATGGAGAAGTCCAAGAGAACTTTAAGTTGTCACTTGAGGACAGAATCCAAGAGCAGTCCACTTCCCCAGATACCTCTTTGGGAAGTGCAACGCCTAGCAGCAACACAGCGGAGCTGGGATCCATTGAAAATGAGGCACTAAGAGACACATTACAGAGCAAAGAGCACCTTTCTCCTGATGTGTCATCTCTGTGTGAAGAAGAACCTCCTGGTCCAAATAAGCCTCTGAGCAGTAACCTGAGGCGGCTCCTGGAAGCTGGTTCCCTCAAGCTGGATGCCGCTGTTACAGTCAATGGCAGAGTTGAGTCCCCCGTGAATCTTGGCTCGAACGTCTCCTTCTCTCCACCTGCTCATCATGCCCAACAGCTGAGTGTTCTTGCCAGAAAGCTCGCTGAGAAACAGGAACAAAGTGACCAATACAATGCAAGCAGTCACTTCATATGGAATCAAGGTAAGTGGCTGCCAAACTCAACCACTACCTGTGGTTTGTCCCCTGATTCAGCTATCCTGAAACTGAAAGCCGCAGCCAATGCCGTTCTGCAGGACAAATCTTTTTCAAGGACTGAAGACCCTATAAGATTTGAATCCTTTTCCTCACCTTTTAGTTCTCAGTCAGCCAGCTCCACGTTAGCAGCTTTATCTAAGAAAGTGAGCGAAAGAAGCATGACTCCTGGGCAGGAGCACCCGCCTCCGGCGAGTTCTTTCCTTTCTCTGGCTTCCATGACCTCTTCAGCTGCCCTTCTCAAGGAGGTTGCTGCAAGGGCTGCAGGCACCCTCTTGGCTGAGAAGAAGAAATCACTGGTTCCTGAGGATCCTCTGCAGCTTTCGGAGATGAAACAAGAGAAAGCAACTCCACCACAGTCTTTGGAATTATTATTACTACCAGTTCCTAAGGGAAGAGCATCCAAACCCGCTAGTACAGGTATGGATACAATTTGAGCCACTAAGTAGAATGTATTCGTTTTGCTATAGGCTTCTACAACATCTCTTCAATGGCTCTGGATTTGGTTTGATTCCATGTCTTATGAGAATAAGAAATAGATACTTTAGGTCAACAACAGGAAAGCTTTTTAAGATACCAGTTTGAGACCAAGCTGTTACAAATCTTTCCATATTTGAAAGGTAGGAGTGTACAGTTCAGTACCTTTTTTTTCCTTTTATTCCGTACAATAGTATTTTCTTCTCTTACCGAGTTTAGAATAAGTCCACAAAATATTTAATAGAGAAGATCAAAGAATCCCTGTTAGGGAGCTCACAGTATCAGTGAGCATGTACAATACTAGTGCTTTTGAAATACTGGACAAGGGAGAATTCTCCCTCCTGCTGTCTCTGTCACAAATGGACTTTTGTATAATCGCTTACTACCCTGTCCTAATTTACCAGAGTATATTATTATGTTGCCACTTTTCATTAAATTTTTTTTACAACCCTTTGTTGTTAACAAGAAAACCCCAACTAAACTGCATTTCTCTAATTTGCTCAACAAGAACCATTTTACACTTCTGACTTCCCTCCCTCGGTTCCAGCTGTTGACAGTCAAGGAATGAGGCTCATAGGGAAGAAGAAGAAGAAAATCTCTGGGTAACAAAAGCTTTAAAGAACTGGCAAGCCATGCAGGGGAATTTAAATGATCCATCTTCAAACTAAGGAAAAATAATTTTTCTTTCATCTTTTTCTATAAAAAGTTCCCATCATGGATTCGTATTTCTGGTAGAACATAGGACTTCAAGTAATCAGTGTTCTCCCCGGGGTGGTTTTCAGCTGCATAGGGAAAGGAAGCATGGCAGCTATCTTCACCAGATGCACGATGTGGTTTAGTACATTAGAGCTTTGTGAGGAATACTGGCTTGGCTGTACAAATGTAGCAAGCCAGTGTACAGATATGAAGCCTGACATGGATGTTGCATAATTGCACTGCCCTTCTCTCTGACCTAACCTTTTTGTTTAGGGGTATTATGAGGTCTATCGGGAGCCCCTGGTGGTCTAGTGGTTAAGACGCGGCGCTGTCACCGCCGAGACCCGGGTTCGATTCCTGGTCAGGGC
>JAYRBT010000139.1:14785367-14805039 GCA_036023395.1 Myiotriccus ornatus
AAAAAATCCAATGCGCAGGCTGGAAGGTGTAAAGACCTTCCCCGGTTCTTCGTTCGCGAAGTCTGGCCATTATTATGAGGTCTGGTCTGTCCCTGTGCAGCTCAGGTCAAAATTCTTAGGGTAGAAGGTATTGGATGGACAGCAATGCTCATCCCTCCCTCGGAAGAGGAGAGGGAGTGATGCAATGAGCTGCAGCCAGTACCAGTTTTTTGCTCTGGGTTACATGTGTTCAACAAATGCTTTGCTGGTGTGTTTTGCCAAGACAATTAAAGTGGCAAACTATTCTTGGCATGGGTCTAGCCTAAGGTTTTCATTAGTTTAGATTAAGTCCTTTTGGACTAACGTAAGCTAAACCAGTAAAAGGTCCTTTCGTGTGGAAATAGAAGTACCCTCACTGGCTACACCAGTGTGAAAGTAGTTATTAATTTAATGTAACTCTCCCCACAGAGACTGGCCTTCATATAAGAAGGGCAGCAATGTATAGAAAGGAAGGAAGGTTAAAATGTATTTGAAGCTCCTACTTTATTTCCTGCAAGGGGAAGAAGCTATTCACTTCATAAGTTTTTACTGGGGAAAAAGAACATGCTTGTAGTAAAACCCAGGCTCTGTGTTTGACCAAGAAACTGGGATTTGTCTGTGCAGCTTATACAAAGGGAGTGCTCTGTTACCAGTGTGCCTGGTAGTGCTGGCACTTGACAAACTAGCTCTGATGCAGCAAATTGCAAGCAACTGTTATCTTTGCTGAAGGTCCAAGCATACTGTGCTGGTAGAAGATAACAGTGGGGGCTGACTGCCTCAGGTCCTTGGTAACCAAGGAACAACTGCTCATTTTTTATGATATATGGGACCAGTATCCCAAGAGGAAGGGTGTTTCCTTTCAGTTCATATTCACTGGGCCAACACCAGTTGGCATCCAAGAAAACTTTGAAGTGTAATGTTCATAACATTTTCGGAAGTTCATTTTCTGATATGTTTCTGAGTTTTTCCTTCCTAAATAGTTAACTGGCTGAAAATAAAAAGCAAGATGTTTGTTAGCATATCTGGATGTTGATTATGGTAAGCCAGACTCCTCCATTCCTTCAGCCATGGAGAAACACAGCTTGTGAAAAGAGGTCACTGTTTAGTGACCTTTGGTTGAAGACTTCACTTCTCTGGAAGTTGGGTAAAGCAGCTGAACATGTATATTTGCCATGAAAATAAATGTCACACATTCCCAATTCCTTTTGCGCATACAACCTTATGGCACTAAACCCAAAAAAACCAGTATTTAATCTTATATGCTTTATCTTTTTGTGTCTGTCTGAGTGCTCCTTGAGACTTTTTTTTTTTTAAATCTTGTTCCCAAAGAGAAACATCTTTTCCCAGGAGGCATAGCTTGAGTGGTCTTTTTTTTTCCCTCTCATACTTTGAACTTTTAATGTACTGATGAGTTTGCTTTGCTGTTATGAATCTGATTCACTTACCCACCAGCAACATCTAGCTTTGGTTATGAGATCAATACTCAGTGAGATTAATTAGATGTCGACAAGTAAGGAACAGCAAAGATGGAGGCTATTTTAAGAGGAGTAAGTTAATAACAAGGGTATGCCTGCTGCTCTTTTGTCCACCACGTTGAGCTATTTGCTCAGAATTATTTCAGGAAAAAAGCTAGAGCCATGGCTTATCTGAGTGTAAGTGCCTCTGAAATGGCATGTCAGGTTTGGTCAACCTAATCATTAAATGCATTTTTTTTTTATAGTGAAGTGGTACAGAGAAGACTAACTTTTGTATCAGTCTGTTAATATTACCAACTTTATAAACTGCTCACACCTTTGGGATGAAATTTAAAAGGAAGTGTAGAATCTCTGTTCTAATTGTTTTTGAAAGACTGGGGGTAGCAGGCCTTTATTTTACTGACTGATTGCTTGTTTGGTGTAACTTTTTGCCTGCGATGCTTGCAGTTTGGTTGCCAAAACTTCTTTGGGAAGCACTGGCTGATTCTCTCCTCACTGGAATAACTCTTTCCAGCCGAATGGCACTGTGTGGTATAGAGTAGACATTGATATAAACGAAGGAAAGCTGAAGCCCATGGGTTTTTTTTATTCTGAGCTTTATGCAGTATAGTATAGAGCTAACATGGTTCAGCTTCAGAGCGCATTGGCATAATTCCTATATAACACTAATTGTCATTGTTATCACTGAAGTCACATGCATTCATCATGCAGTTCTTTGCATATTTTGTAGTGTGCTAAATCACTGATCCATCTTGTTTGCAGACTTATTTTTAAGGGGGTCAGAAAGAGGTAATACCTTGCAACACATTTCTTATCTGAATGGTAACCAGAGACTGGAGAAAAGATGTGATAGAAGGAAAATAAGTGATAGGTAAAAATGTTATCTATGATTTTTTTTCTGTGGTTTGTCTTTCTCCTGCCTTTTGTGAAGAAGTAAAGATGTTTAAAAACTGAAACGCAAGTAAATACAGCATTGGTTTTGGCTTACCCTTTAGAGGTGCAGAGAGGAGAACAATTTGATATGTTAAGTGCAATAGAATATTTCACAAGGAGAATTTCTGAACTTGTAGTAGTGCACACTGACATTGTGTCCTTTTTTGTAGTTACATAATGACTGCCTAATCAGTTGAATTATGATGGTTTTGTTTCCCATTTAATAGCAAGAATTATATTTTAGGATGTGACAGATCTTTCTGGTGGTTTTTATCACTTAGTTACTCATTGAAGGAATTTGATGTTTGCTATATCCTTATCAGAAGGCAAAAACCTGATAATAATGAAATTAAATAGTCTGAGGGAATTTTTGAATAGCAATATGCACATTGCTGAGCTCTTAATATTTGAAAACCATCTTGTCTTTTAAAGTGAGGAAGAAGGCATCCAGTTCCACCGTAATAGTAGGCCTTTCTTTATAATAAGAAGGGGAAACCATGGTAAGAAGGTGGATGGATGGTTAGTTGTGCAAAGTCAGCCACAAGGAATTTCTCTTTCCTCCAAACTTGTGACTAACCATATTTGCCTGATCAATGCCACCAAATCCTTTCCTTATCTTAGGTGAACTGGGCAGTAAAGACGAGTGCAGACATTTAGGAAGGCATATTTAAAGCCGTGGCAATTAGAGGAGCAGAGAAAACCTATGACCCAAAGACCTTTGATGGCTGTCACTGCAGCAGTATCTGCTTGAGCCATAACTAAACAATTTCAGCAGCAGGGCTTCTGAAGTCTTTCACTTCTGGTGTTAAATATATCCAATATGCAATACCAGCATGCTTTTCAGTGAAGTTGTGGATTCTTCTATGCTTTACATCCTGCTTCCCTGCTGGCTAACCATCAAATATGGAAATGGATCGTTTTTTAACAGTTAAACCTATTTTCCATACCCTACTACAGCCAGCCTTTGATAGGAAATGAAGCTGCAAAGTGATGATTATGAGAGACATTCATCTCAGTTCAGTTAAATTATAAAGAACATTAGGACCTGGTGAGGTAGCGTAGCATCCTCTACTGATTAGTGAAGGGATGTTTGGGGCATTAACCTTTATAAATTATGGTGACCTTTCTTAGAGGGATAATAACTAGATAAAGGAGAAAAGGCATATGCAGAGGGGGAGAAACTGAAATTTCTGGTACCTGTTGTTGTTTAACTAATATATCTCTTTACAGATGAAACTCTAGCACTGAAAAATTATAATCTTGAGTATGTTTGCAAGGGGAAAGTATTTGCCAAGTGGCTGTACATGATCCTCTCTTTTTCTTCCCCCTTCTGCTAAGCCTCAGAAGAAGAAGGGGGAAAGCCTTTCCAGTGTCCGATCTGTGGTTTGGTTATCAAGAGGAAGAGTTACTGGAAGCGGCACATGGTGATTCACACAGGTTTGAAGAGTCATCAGTGTCCACTCTGTCCATTTCGCTGTGCACGCAAGGACAATCTCAAGTCACACATGAAGGTAAGGGAAGTGTTTTCTGACAAACAAAATACTCGAAATATCAGTCAAAAAATGATGGTATAACAAACCTATTTCATTTGCATTTGCAAGAACAAAATTTCCTTCGTTGTACTATGAATGATGCCTTTATTTAAGCAAAGAGACCATAAAAAGATAAAGAAATAACTTTTATTCCCTTGCTTGCCTTTCCATTTTATGCAGTGGGGAAAACTGCCTTGGGTTATGTCAACTTGGTGCAGCACAAGTTGTCTGTGGCTGACTCACTTCTGGACCTGAAACCACCAGATGCAGGGGTGTTGGGTTGGGATGTGGCATGCAATCACATCAGTGCTGCTTTTCAGGATGCCAGCTAGTAACTCTGCATGCCAGTGCTTCGCACTACGTGGGCAATCCAACTTGGCCGGCTCTAGGAGGAATCTCTCCATTGCTTTCTACAGACAGGCCTGCAGTATTAACTTTTTTCTTGCTGTGGATTTTAACTGGGGGCACTTCAGCAGCAAATCATCCAAACCAAAGTGAATGACAGATTATACTGTAATGTTTTGTTTTCAAGTGTTTCCATTAAGTTTAGAGTGTGCTCTTAACTCAGCCTAAGTTTCAGGCTCAAACTGAAGATGACCTTTTGAAGGAATCTCTATCTGTGTTGATACAGAAAAATATAAGAATGTAAAGAAACTCGGTGTCTACTTAGCTGAAGTACTACAGGGTTGCAACATAAAGAATGCCTGGTCTTGCAAGCTGTATAATATGCTTGATGAAGTAAAAATGGTACCTGTCCTATTAGCCCTTCGATGAAGACCCTGAAGTTCAAAAAAATTTCCTTTGTTAATGAAGTTGAGTTTTATAGTAATAGTAAAATGTTTTATTATCATTAGCATTTTGTCTGGTTTAGACGAATGTGTGTAACAGAGGCTGGTGTGAAGGGGAACAGAAATGCCTGTTCAGGTTTCGTATATGCTGTTGCAGAATCTGAGCTCACTGGAGAGGAGTCTGACCTTCCTTACACTCAAGTAACTATTCACTTCAGTGTAAATTATTCAGATTCCACAACATCAGATCTTGCCATGTTTTAGGTCATTGCTGGGTCTGAAATCTTCCACCTAAAGTCTGAAGCCTCATTCCCTAACACTTTAACTGTGAATCAGTGCACTGCTCCCAGGCATCCTTGGTGTATCCTGCTAATCCTTATCAAGTAGGCTTGGTGTTTGTGGCTCTTTCTTTAGGGATTTGGTGTTCTGTGTTGACTGGAGGGCACAGATGGCCATTCTAAGTAGAAGATGAATAGATAGAATGGGAACACAGCATGAAAAAAAGTTTTGGTTTTTGTTTTGGTTTTTTGTTTGTTTTTGTTGTTGTGTTATTGTTTTCAGCATCAGTTGACAGCCTGCACAAAAGCATGCATAACCTACAAGCTTGCTATTCCCTAGCAAAGACCTGTTGTTTTCCCCTGCTTTGTAAAGAACATCCCTATTATTCCCTGCAGAGATACTTGTTCTCTGCTTTTTTTTCGCCTTTTTGGCAAAAATTGTTTGCAGGTTGAGGACCTCTCTCTTCCTTTTTGGCGTGGTGATTTCCATAGGTGGTCACTGGTAGGATGTTGGAGAAAACTGGGGTCTTTTTCACTGTCTCTACGTGCGCTCAGATTGGCATCTGAGGCCTTTCTGCTCCTTTCTGCTCCCCTCCCAACATTAATCCTTTAATTAACTGAGCCTGCATCAACTTAAAACAGACCTCCTTGTACAGCCATGCAACATGTAGCATTAATTATTTGGTAATTTGGAAATTATGACCAAGTAGTGCTCAGTTAGAAAGCACTGAGGTCAGAGTCAGGCCCAGAGCTGCTTTACTCAATGTAAGAGATTACAGCCTCCTTTAGCCTTACTGTGAAGGCAATATCTGAAGTCTCCTCAATCAATGCAGTGCAGTCATGCAGGTCTTGATGGAGTTGAGGGTCTTTTCTGGTGAAGCTGCTCCCTATCTGAGATGAAAGTAATTGTTTTTAAAAACCACGTGGTCTGCATTTTGATTTTGTCCTTGTTATAATCTCATGGATAGATGTAAAGAATCACAAGGACAACAACAGGAAAGGTTATATTTCACCTTAATTTCAATCAGTTTCATATACTTTTTCTCAATTGACTAGGCTGTTTGTAAAAATATTTTCTATCACATCAAAATTGAGGCAGGTGAGTGAGGTAAGGGCGTGACAGTCATGTGTCCAAAAGTGCCAGACATAATTTGAGTTCCTTTTGGTGGAAGTATAAATAATTGATAATCAAATTAAAAATAAAAAGTACCAGATTTCTTTTCTCATTATAAAACAGTGCTTCTGTTTTATATACATGTGTATGTATATGAGATGATAATACCCAGCACGTGTATAAGCCAACAGCGTTCAAAATGGAATGAATACACATCAGAAGTGGTATAGCACAGCTGGGAGCTACTTAGGATGCAGTGTTCTGGTTATGCCAGTAGGGTGTTTCAGTTGTCTTCATTGTCTTAGTATCCTTTGGGAACCACCTGGCCTTATCTCCTTCCTGGCAGGCAACCCCTGAAGGCAGAGGTGCTTCCAGCTCTCCAGCCCTCTTTCCCTCCCCATGAGGCAGCTGTGGCTACAAGAGAACACATTTTTCAAAACTGAAAATGCTACTCAGTATTAAGGTACTGGGTTGGTGTTTGTTGTCCATTACAAGCCAATTTTTTTATTCCGGAATGCTATCACAAATCAAGCTTTTTTTCCTTTATGCTGCTCTTCGGTTTTCAGGTTTTATGCTCTCCTGATAAAGGATGACAGGCAATACCTGTTGAGGTGTTCTGTCCAGCTGCAGTCCTCAAAAAAAATCTAGTTGTCTTATTATTCTTTCTTCCTAGGCAGCGCAGCCAGGAGTTTGAACCACCTTATCTTTTTTTTCTAAGTTCTTGTTAGGTATTCTCTTGAAACTGATTATTCAGAGATTTAATTTTCATGAATTATTTGTGTGAGTCCATATGGCCCTTCCTTACTGTCTGTATCTTTGGGTTAATGACCAATAGCTATAAAATATAAATACTGTGTAATTTCATGGTAATTATAACGTGTCTAACTGACTGACCCAGAATACAACATTGCCAGCGTTTTTGGTGTCTTGTCACCTGCTATGGAGAAAATCTTAATAGAGAGCTGGAATGATTCCAGCCCTGACCCATATTCGGATCTACATGTGCTACCCAGCACGCTGATGGAGTATTCTTCCAGCAAGGGCACTTTGCCAGGACCAACTCACAACTGGAGGCGAGGAAGTGAAAGGCACAAGAAGGGAAACAGAAGGAAAGTTTCCACACAGACACACAAGGAGCAAGGGAGGCTGAGTAGCTTGCCTTTTAAGGCACACAGTGTTATCTGCAATTGTTATATTGTGTTTAGATTCCGCTGTGATAGGTACCTTAGAAAAATCCTAAAATAGACACAGTACAGAATTTTATTAGTCTGTTTTGGAAGCAAATTATAGTGCACACATAACCATAAGTTTTGGTCCTTATTCCCAGGAATCTGAGGGGAGCATTTCAGGACCTGATTCTGGTATCATAGTATGGTTTCCAGGGATTCTGAGAATACTGAGCTGAAAATGAAGCTGGAAAAAATTAATGAGTAACTCAGAGAGGTGTCTTGTCCAAGCAGGCCACAAGTATTGTGCTTGAGTTCTTCTCTCTGTTTATCTAAATATATATTCAGTTGGAATATGTTTTCTTCTTGAGAGAGTGAGTATCTTATGAACTTTCTCTGCAGAAAGCAATGGAAAGTTGTGGTGTAATTCAGCAAGATGTGTTCAGGCTTTTCTGTTTTTCCTGGTAGGGATTAAATTTACCTCAGAGCAATACCACAAGCATCAGTCAGACTTTGGCCCGTTTGTGTCTTTGGATCATGCATGTATCTTCCTCAGCAATTGGTGGACAGATAGGCTGTGAGATCATACAGATATGTTCCAAGAAAGCAACGGGATATTAGCCTGAGCACTTGGAAGGGGGAATGAGGAAGAGGAGCATATGGCCAAAACCAATATCTATAAACGTTCCTTGTGCTGCTATATAGACATAAGGCAGAAATGGGTGAGCTAGCCCTTCTAGCAGAGGAAAAGAAGTTTGGCATTGTGAACACCTGCTGAAGCGTGATGGTATGGCAGAAAATGAGGAGAGAGAAGATGAAGCTTAGTAGAAAAGTTAGATGCAGTGGTAGGCAGGTCATGTGATGCTCAACCATAGGATTTTCTTGCATTTGTTGCTTATGAAGAGGGACCATGTGGTGAGGTCTCAGATTAATGTTCCTGTGTAATATGAAGAGGGTTATAATCAGCTTCTCAGTTAGGGAGAGACTATTAATTACATGATAGTGGGAATCAGGAAAGGCCCTGAAGAACATAGCCAGGTGCTCACTGCCCCTTGGTGATTTGCTTTTCCTCTTTTTGTTCCTCAGTTAGTGTTAGACAACCGAATAAGCATTCCTAATCCAGTTTTGTGAAGTATAGGAGAGGTTATTTGAAAGCATCTTCACCATATTGGGAGAGGAAACTGAGTGTGTTTTATGAGTGCTTTTTCTTTAGTTTGATTTAAGTTAAGCTTAAAGAGCCTTGGGAGCCACCTGCAATTCCATCAGCTGAGGGGAGGCAATACAAACGTGCACAACTTTTCAGCATGTAAAATCTTTGCCCAGAGTCTCAGACAGGTGCCAAAAGT
Organism: Myiotriccus ornatus; assembly: GCA_036023395.1. NCBI lineage: Eukaryota > Metazoa > Chordata > Aves > Passeriformes > Tyrannidae > Myiotriccus > Myiotriccus ornatus. The sequence goes on from JAYRBT010000139.1 coordinate 14,794,018, forward strand.
AACTTCAAATATCTGCCTTTTAATCTTGTCACTTTTTGCATATGAGAAGATGATAATACAGGATATGCATTGATACCTTAAATCTCCAAGAGAAAAAAATACTGTTTTTTGAACACCTAGTCCAGTCTAGCACTGTAGAGAGGCTTTTTTTTCCACCCTTTGCTTTCAAGCAAAACAAAGAAGTAGTTTCAAAAGGAAAATACTATATAAATAATGTACATGTCCTGAGGGGAAGGATCATATCAAAACTAACACTACAGCACTGAACTTTTGAAAATGCAGTAGTTTAAAAATTAGGGAACTTGTCAGGAAACAGCATGAAATGAGAAAGCAGAGGGCACATGACAGATGCAAAATGGAAAGTGTAATCAAATGCAGTTGCAAAAGGCGGCATTTTACTAAACGAGAGTTAAAAACAAACCCAGAAAAAAACAGTGCATAGGCAGGTATGACTGACTGGCTGGGTTGTAGTAGCTTTTGATTGTAATAGTTGCTTAAACAGCTGCCTCTCATGGAAATGTTGATCCACTTGAAAGTTGGTGAGAAAAACAAAACTTACAGGAGGCAAAGAAAAAAGTGATAATTAGGCCACAGAAAGTAAATGAAGAGTGACTATCCAGAAGCTAATATAGCTGTGAATAGATTCAGCACGCCAACCACCTCATGTTCTGCTCTTTCTTAGGAATGAAGGTTCTCAAAAAAAAAAAATTCCTCTTACTCTGAGTATTTTTAAAATAATAGTAAAAAAACCCAGTTAAATCCCACGGAAGAAAGGTGAATGCCTTTGTCTCATAACTAGTAGGGAGAGTTTGTGCAAAGCATTACCCCAATTTTAAAGAAGGGGGAAGTTCTACCTCAGCAATACTACAGAATTGCAGGCTGTGCCTGTGTCACTGTATTGCTCATCCCTACTCCCTGGTGTACCCTGTTGGGTGAGATCACATGTATTTGTGACTGTGGTACATCTGTATGATTGGTGAATCAGCAGGGATGTTAATTTTAAGTATGAGAAGACAACTTAGGAAACGTCTGATGATACCAGAAAAGTTAGTATGTCAACAGAAAATGTAACAGAAAAAAACAGTACAGTGCTACAAATGATGTGATACGATAGGCACATGTGGTTTCTGTAAAAGAAAATCATCTGTTCTTCTACTAAGATGTTTTGAACACATCAGGAGAATCATGAACTTAAGAATCAGTTGAAATTTATTTGGTCTATAAAAAAGCCGTTGGCAAAGCTTCTCACAGAGAAGCTGCCAAATAAATTAGGCAATATGATGTACTATGGCAAATTAGAAATCCACCAAGAGACAGTAAAACAAAGGGTAGGAAGGAATTAGCAATTTTAAGCATGACAAAAGGCTAACAGAGGGGTGTTCCTTTACTAAAAGTGGAATTGTACATATTTTAGCAAATGTGATCTGCACAAAATGATGACTGTGGGTAAGAGAACTGTAGATGATACAACCTTATGTGCATGAATCAAGATTAGGAAAGGCAAAGCTTGAAAGGAAAAAAAAAAAAGCTGGCTGACTGATAAACAAGGGGGGGCAAATGAAGTTATTGTTGACAAATACAAGGTACTGTACCTTGGAAGCCAGAGTCTAATAACTGCTCAGGAAAAATATCTGGATATCATTGTGGACAGTTCAATGAAAACCTTTCCTTGGCATACACAGGAGTGGTTAAAAAGTACACTAAATATTTGAGTGTCTGGAGAGTAGAACAGAAATAACAGTGAAAATATGACAATGCCATTATTACCATATGGTATGCTGCCACTTCTGGTCACTGCATCAAAAGAGGCATATCAAAAATGGAAGGGATTTTAAAAGCTGGCAATGAAAATTATTAGTGGGATGGCAAAGAAAGAACCCTTTGATGAAAGAAGCTGAAAGGAATGGGACTGCCAGGAGGGTGAGAGAGGTGTGATCAGAGGTGAGAGGTGTGATCAGAATAATGCATGTGATAGAGAAGATAAATCAAATTGCCTCGTTTTTCTTTCTCGTAATTTGAGAATGAGGAGTCAGCAAGAGGAAGTGAAAGAAACAAAAATTAAAAACTGTGACCAATAGATTACTTGTATCGAAGTCCTCAAACCAGCCTAAAGTTTGTAAGCGCTGTATAGTTTTGTTGAAAACATCAAGCACACACTGAAATAACTGTAGAAACACAAAATATCATTTGAGAGTGGGCAGACTGTAGGGTTAATAAAAATTATAGAGGTACTTTGCACAGGCAAGGAGAACATCCGTGGTTAAAGGAAATAAACTCAGAAGCCAGAGGTCTGTAAGTGTTTCTGACATAAGTCAAACAGTAGTTTTATGGGATTTTGAAAGAAGCATCTCTATGAGCAGGTTGTGCACTGTGGCTTGTTGCAGTGTAATTCAGAGAGATCCAAATCTGGCAGCAGCTGGGCTCAGACTGGGACTTTGGGAAAAACCTGCCAGCTTCACTCTTGTCTCCTCCTGCCTGCGATTCTTGCAGGACTGGCCTGTTTGAGTCTAAAGAAGACATCTGATGGTTTGAGTAGCATTAACACAGTGTAAGAGCCATTCTCTGTCTCATGGAGGGAGAAGGCAGCTTTTTGGACTGTAACACTGTGTGGCCTAGATCTCCCCTGTGGTTTTCTGTGTAGCTCTACAGGGTTTCTTGTTTTTCATTCTGCAGCAAGTAGTTGCTGCCTTGACTTTTCTCTCCAAATAGCATAGAATGGCCAATTCTTGGCTCTTTCAGCTCCTGTTTAATTGGAAAATAAGGGACAGTTTTTCCTTTAGAGGGACTTTAGCTTCTGTTTCTAATAGTGTTCAAATTTTTAAGTGAACATTATGTATTTTGGAAAATAAAATAATTTAAATATGTTAAAATCTTCTGGTGGCAGTGGACTTTGGACGTTGGAGGCTAAATATTTGGTTTGATGGTTTTTGTTGTGTTTTTTTGGTTTTTTTTTTTGCCTAGGTCTAAAATTTGGGCTTGAATTCTCTCATTCCTTTGGCTGCAAGTTATAAATGTTCAAATCTTCGTTCGCAAAGCCTAGTCATGATGATGATAAATGTACTTTGTTTTATGAGAAATCCATAAAATTTCTCAGCTGTTAATCTCTTCGGGCAGGAGAAAAATCCAAATCACATGAGTCAGTTACTCCTATTTTCATCCATTCTCAAAAGATACTGCGGGGTGGCATGCCATAATCCCAAGGAGAGAAGGTGGGCTCCCACATTGACCCAGCCTTCTGAAGGCATTGTATTGATGATTATGATAAGGGCCTTTAGAAGAAGTGGTTAAATATGTAGGCAGGGAAGTGATGATTGAAGGGGATCCTGGAGAGAAATCCTGACACAGAATCTCAGTGGGCGTAAGAGATAGAGTTGCCATGGTGAGAGTGCTTGCTACCATCAGTACATCTTGGTGCTCTTCATGAAAGGTGCTGTGAATACTGCTGTGCTCACAGACCATCTTGTTTCCAGTAGTGTAGACAGGCAATCTGCTTGGCACTTCCATTGTAACCTGTTAATATTTAGGATTTATTGTGTTGCTGTTTTTCTGCAAGGTTGCTTTAAATCTCTGTTAGGTTACCATTAGCTTCTCTCTCTTTTTTGTTTTGTTTTGTTGTCAGGTGCAGTTATAAGACTCCAGAATTTTGTAAGTGTACTTTGTCTGTAAATGTCATGCTTATAAAATACTGAGAATATCATTCTGTGAAACAGCTGGCCAAGAGAAGTGCTGTCTTGCTGTGTGTTTGTCTAGTACTATTCTCTGGAGCCCTGGAAGAACTGCTGAATGAAGAGTTATACAGCACTAGTGAAATGTGTCTTCACTGAATGCAAAAAGTACAAAAAGACATCTCCCAGCTTCACGTTTTAGCAGACCAGAACTGAGATCTTGTATATGTAGAGCTGGGAATCCTGGATTGTGACTGAGTTCCTCTTACTACACAGAAAATTAACTGGGCCAAGCCAACAACCATGGGAAACTCCAGCCTGAATTTTGTCAGGGCTGTGTTTGGGAAATGCTGCTGTTATCCCAGAGCTCTGCAGTGTCTGCATCAGGACTCCTGGGATGTAGATCTCAGCTCTGCAGGAAACTGGAAAGTGCCGAAAGCCTTAACTAAAGCTGGGTTTTCCAAGCTCCCTGGTGTAGAGCTGAGCTTTGATTAGAGCTGGAGCTCTCAGGGCTTTTGGTCTCCCAAACTGTAGCAGCAAGTCTAAGATCCCTGGCACAGCTGGCTGCTTCTGAGCCATGCCCAAGGAGCAAGGGAAAGGGTGCCACTCAGTAGGGTAGCAGAATCACATCTCGTTTGCCAAGAGTTCGTAAAACCTCTCCATGTTTCAGGTGAAATATTTTGCATACAACAAATTGGCATTTTCCAACAGAAATCTGTCTCACTGAAATGTTTCCAACCAACTCGAGTCACAAGTGAAAGCTCAGTCTGGTGCCAGTTTGCCCTGATCACATCTTCATCAATTAGTAAGGAGCCAAATTATGTATTTGCCAGTATTTCTGCAAGGCTAGCCCAGAGTGCCACTGTCAGGATTTAAAAGTTATTTGTGGAGTCACGGTGAAAAAACTTTTCAATAGAACTGCTGCTATTACTCTGGGCTCAGTGGTTCCTTCCCTTTAACAAGTACTGTATTAAGCAAGAAATTGTATAATTATATGTATATAATTTATATAGTTTGAATGTGTCTGTTCATATGATGTGTTAGCCATTACATATGGGTGGATGGAGTTATCTTTAAACGGTAATCAGGATCAAACCTAGTACCTAGGGTACTAGGCATTGTGTTCATACTGGAGCATGCAGGATCTGTGAGAAAGAGCCTGCAGTCGAAGTATGAGGACAGTAAGATTAACTGTGATTCTTAATTGACTCTTAAACTAGAATAAATTGCAAACACTGTCTCTCATGTTTGTATTTTATCACAATAGAGCTGTTTATTTTCTGGTAGAATTAATTTGCAGCAGACTGTTTCAATAACTCCTTGGTATTGCCAGGTGCTGTGTTTTTACCCTAATGATACATAAATCAATGAAGGACATCGCTATGCAGGTTGGTTTGGGTTTTTTGTTGGGTTGCTCTGAACAATTTTTATTTGTGAGGTTGCAAAGAATGATGTTTGTTTTTTAATCAAGAAAGCTACTAGTTATAATTTGGAAGTCTTTATGTACTGACAGGTCATCAGGATCTGGTTGTAAAGGACTGTTTGATCCAAAGCATACTTCATAATTTCCAAGCTGCAGAAACAGATGTTCCTGATTTTTCTGGTTTTAGTTGAGCCTAATGTTTGTGTTCTTTGACTTACGTGTGAAAGAATCCTACTGTTCTTAGTGCCTGACTGCTTTGCAAGTGCTCAGAATGAAGAGTTGACTCATTAGTTAGCATCTTCTTTTTTATTTAAAATAGCATGAAAAATGTAGAGTTGAGATTTCTACAGTGCTATTAATCTGTTTTGCTTAACACATGCTTTTATCTTGCACCTCTTGAACCAGGTTCATCAGCACCAAGACAGGGGTGAGACCTTTCAATGCCAGCTATGCCCTTTTACCTCCTCTCGCCACTTCAGCCTGAAACTCCATATGCGTTGCCATCAACATTTCCTCAGGACAGAATCTAAAGTGAAGGAGGAAATACCAGAAACTGAGGTGAAAGGGTCACCACAGCTAAACAGTGACCCCTGCCCGGGACCACAAAGGGAAGGAGGCGCACCTGACCTCACGGGATCAGCATCTATATCTAAAACACCTGATGTTGCTGGACAGCCTGGTGGGGGTGTTCCACCTTTACTAGTGAAGGAAGAGCCCAAAGATGACAGTGGTGTCTCAGCTGCACCTTTTGCTCTTAGCACTGTTGACAGAGCCCCCAGCAACACAAAGCTGAAAGACTCCTCTGACTTTGTGGCCAGCACAGCATCAGCACTATTCAGCCAAGACATCTCTGTCAAGATGGCATCAGATTTTCTTATGAAGCTGTCAGGTAATTGAGCAATAAGCAGCAGCATCAGCTGCTCCTTTATGGGCTAAAAAACGCTTTGCCTTGGGTTTGCTAAGTCACAAGGAGGAAAACACTGTAGCTTCTTAACTTAAAATTTCTTGTTTCTTTTGATAGGAGAGGTGCGTAATGGGGGGAGGAGGGGAAACAGTGAGGAAAGAGAGGGATTTTGCTGTGTAGTTGCTGGGATTGGGAGTGCAAACTTTTTTTTGAGGCTTTGAAGTTCACTGACAATTACCTTGGCAAATCTCATTTGCTGTGTTTTTAAGGCATGCTGAATATTGTAGTTCTGGTTTGAAATCCCACTTGTTTGAAAATTCAGCTTTTAAATCCTCTGCCTTTACACCCATTAAAAAGGACAAATAAAGTATTGGTTACCTTCCTTTCTGAGTATTATTTGAGGTCTAAGTAATAAATACATATGAAGTATGAGTGTTACTGCATTTCTTGGTTATTAACACTTTTTTTTTTAAAGGGTGGTCCCAGATTCATGAACAGCTTTTAATTTTTTTATTATTTGAATTTAAATCATACACCTGCGAAGCATATGTTTAATGTTTTTTCACCGTCAGGTTATTGCTGTAGGAATTATATTCAAATGTGATTCTCTGAAGTAGAGGATGTGTTTAGCGTGAATCTATTATATTTATGTGGTTTTTTATTGATGTGACTGAATACTTCAGGACTGTGGACTTGCTGGGGAAGTGCTCTATACGAAATTTTTTCAAAATTGGCCTTGAATTTTTAAGGAGAAGTCAGGAAAAATGTCGCTGAAGAAACTTCTGTTTCACAAGGAGATGTCAGTTCCTAGGGCAAGTTTTAGACTTTGGAGATAGAAGATAACCTTTTCAATAGAGAATAATTAGTCACCTTTCTCCTTTAAATGGAAAGTAAGTTATTATAAGTAAGTCATTTTAGCAAATTTTCTTGTCATGTAAACTAAGGAATTAGCTCTGTCTTAATGGTATTGCCTTGGTGGAACCACAGCCATTTATTTAGGTGAGGCTTGCGGTCCTCATCTGCCCAGACCTTTGCACCTCTGGGATCAGTTCTGTGAGGAGTTGAGTACAATGGGTAAACACTAAAAAATCAAGACTGAGGCTTCATGGAGCCAAGCTGGAAAACAGAAAAGAGCTAAGGGCAAGCAGGAGTTGAATTGGGCTGGCACAAATGATTTGCTGTGTGGGTTGGAAAAAGCCATAGAACCCGCCCTTTAAACAAAAATTTAATAATCCATTGATATAATTTATTGCTATGACTAACAAAAAGCAGGCAGGATGAGTCTGTTTTGATTTGCATGTAGATTTTTTTTTACTTGAGTTTCAAATTTGGGCTCTATATGAAATCCATTTTACATTACCTAAGAGCTGTCCCACACACACGGTTGTTCTGATGTCAATCTTAGATTTGGGTTGCTGTGCACGAAGTGGCTCCTGCACATCAGCAGTACTGACCTGGAGATGGTAGTGCTCATGTGGCTGCATGTAGCAGAAAGAAAGGGGAGGCGGGGGAAAGCCTGAAAGCTGAGAAAACATACAACATTTTGATGTGTTGCTTTTCGTGTAGCAGCTGATGGGAAGCTGTTTACAGTTTGGCAGACGGTCGTGTTTTCAATGTCTGATCTATTGGCATCAGAAAAAGGATACATAATGCACATTATTCATGCAAAAGGCCTATGCAGTTATTTTATGGTGACTTACTAAAGGTCTTGAAACCTGACTTGTATGCACTGTTACCTAGCAACATGTTATAAAGTCATTGGGGGAGCGAGATGTATCTGTAATTTTGTATGTGCGCATATTTGGATTAAAATGGGCTGCCAGTCACCAAGTTTGCTACACAAGAAGAGCAACGTCCAAAGGAAAGGAATTTCTTTTCTTCTGAGATTTATTTTGTTACATACATTTACTGCATGCTTTCCTCCATATAGTGTGCATAAATTTAGAGGAGAAATAATTCTCTTTTAGCAAGTTGTCTGAGTATTAGCTGCATTTTTTGATGGCTTGCTGTGCTGAACAAAGTTCCTTTGAGTGATTTCTTTATTACCACAGTCTTGTTAGGCCCATCAGAGCTTCAATTATTTGCCCTACCTTTCCAATGATATAAATCTTTTGACATCTCAAATTATATATGCCAGTTGCAACAGCCAGCACAGATTTGTGAGACTAAATTATGTCAAAACAATCTAATTTTCTTCTCTGACAGGCCTCGTGGCAAAGAAAGAAGCAATAGATAGATACACAGACTTTTAGAATTTGGCGTTTATTCTTATTGAATATTGATGGTTTAAATGAACGTTTATTTTTGCTTGCCAATGCTTATTGTTCCTCTTCTTGGTTGGTGTCAATTCGTATAACTTCAGTTACACGGGAAACCTCCGGGCCTGTTGGTTCTCATTTCTGTGCAGTTTCAGCCTCAACTTTTTCCAAGTGTGTGACTCAGGGGAGTGCTTGTCTCCCTTCAGGCCTGAGTTCCAGTTTGCAAAAGTTTAACTGATGCACCTAGGGTGAAAGGCGGTACAAAATTGGTGTTTATTAAGTGTTGTGAATTTTAAAACTGAATCTTAATGAGCATGTGTATAATCTTGACTGTCAGTATTATTTCTGAGTGTGCAGTGCAGCACCTCTCTAGTCTAGATGAAGTGGATGTCAGATGGTTGGAAAACAGCACACTGAAAGTAGTCCACAGTCAAAAGAGAAGAGTTGCAGTCAAAAGAGATCTGTGAAAAATGTGGAACTGTTCAAAAAACAGCTGCACAAATGCGAGACCAGGAACAGCTATCTAGGTAACAGTTCTGTGGGAAAGGAACAGGAGTTAACACCATCATACTGGTGCTAAAAAGGGCATAACTGTACTAGGATGCAATAGAGAAATAGCTCGAAGAAAGAGGAAACAGTCCTGTTCTTCTCAGTCTTGCGGAAGTCCAAGGTTTTGGCACTATAGCTTATAAAGAGTGCAGATAGGTAGAAAGATTTAAAAGGATACAGTGGAAATGACTGGGAAGTTTAGAAAACATGTCCAGTGAGGAGGGCTAAAAGGGAGTAGACTGTGAAGCCCATAGAGAAGACTGAGTCATTAATGAGCCTTTAACACATTAAAATGTTTACCACAGGAAGAAGGAAATAATCTGTGGACGATTCATCACAGAACCATAGAACTATTTGGGTTGGAAAGGACCTTAAAGATAAACTAGTCCCAACACCCCTGCCATGGACAGGGACACCTCCCAGTAGACCACCTTTCTCAAAACCTTATCCAGTGTGGCCTTGAAAACTGCCAGGGATGGGGCATCCACAACTTCTCTGGGCAACATGTTCCAGTGCCTCACCACCCTCACAGTAAAGAATTTCTTCTGTATATCTAACCTAAATTTCCCCTCTTTCAGTTTGAGCCCATTACTCTTTCTCCTGTCTCTACAGTTCCTGATGAACAGTCCCTCTCTGGCTTCCCTGTAGACGGATGATGTCTATCCACCCCTATCCACCAGTGCGTAGCCCTGTCATAGAAGGCCGCTGGATTTGTCAGGCATTACTTTTTCTGTTAGTGAAGCTATGTGGGTTTGTCGCTTACCAACTCTTTGTTTCCTGTGTGCCTTAGCACAGTTTCCAGGAGAATGGAAATTATCGTAATTAATCATAAAATCATCATAAGTAGGACAAAAATTAACAGGATTATGTTGCTGTAAGTTTTAAGGTAGCATTAGGAAAATCTTTCCAGAGCTGAGCTATTTAAACCTATATTGGTTTAAACCTATGTTGGCTGGAGAGACTGATGCATCTCTGCCACTGGACAAATTTGAAAACATGTTCAGAAAGGCTTAGGGGAGCTTTAAAGAGGCTGAGAAATACTGGTGTGGGTGACCTTTTGAGACCTCTTCATCCCCACTTCTGTGCCATTGCTTGCCAGAAAGATATTTAGTTACGTTTTATGAAATAAGGCATAATACGAATCACCAAATATAAATCTAAAAGTTAAAACAAATCTTGATTTTTTTTTTTTTTTTACTGGATTCCATTCTCCAAGTCCTAGTTTAAATTAGGAGGGGCTTTCAAATTCACAAGAAATTTAAAAGGGTTCTCTGAAATTTTATTTAAATTTTTTTGAATTAGCAGATGACTCTGAACATATAAACAGAGGAATATTTAAGTTTAGGCATGTTTTTACCTTCAGATCTTTCCTCACTTTTTTCAGTAGAACTGGTTGCATGGCTTGAGGTTGCCCAGGTACTTTGTGGTATCAGTGCTTTGCCAGAATGTTTTCTTCCTCCAGTCCATTAATTCCATACTGGAACTTTGTAACAGCATTCATATCTTAATTTGAAGAGTATTTGCTTTTTCTGTTTCAAAGGTTTCAGTGGAAGACATTATACAACCCATCTCTTTAAATACTGATGTCCTTCTACCCACTTTTAAGGCTTGGGATTTTTCTTGTAATAAAAAAGTGTCTTTCACGATGATCCAAATTACAATGGCCCAGTGTACCCTAGTGGTGTTATTATTGTGCTTGTGTTATGTGCTGCAGTTACTTTTAACATTTGAAAATAAATGAATCCCAGCAAAATGAATGGGATTCTTGCACTATTGCCCTCAAAGGGATTCTGTGTGGAAACAGTAATTGTAACACATACTTCACTGCTGGCCTCTCTCCCCCACCACTCTGTGTTAAACAAGTGTATTACTCTGGAAAGCATGTCTCTTCATCTTTTGAAGTGTTATCAAGTGGGCCCTGCTTCTGGCGTTCTTTTTATGTTCCCCAAGTTACTCACATGGAGGAACTTTAAAAAAGAGAGGAGGAAGGAGCTAACATGCTGAGGTTTTGGGACTGGCCATGTTAAACAAATGAGAAAATACGTTTTCGCCCACAGTCATATCTGCTCTCACTGTCTTGTGAGAAGTGAAATCCTTATTCTGGAAAACAACGCCCCCATGGGACTTTGGTGACTGTCCAAAGTATTGGGACTTTGCATTCATGTTTTATTAGCTGATTCCATTAATGGAATAATGAAAGAGTAAAACATCAGACAGCTACAT
>JAYRBT010000139.1:14805139-14851689 GCA_036023395.1 Myiotriccus ornatus
TGGGACTTTGCATTCATGTTTTATTAGCTGATTCCATTAATGGAATAATGAAAGAGTAAAACATCAGACAGCTACATACAACGTATTAGTAGATAAGCTAAGTAATCACTTGGATTATTTGTTCTGTTTGGCTCTTGAAAATTGCTGCATTCTTTAAAGGTAACACAAGTAATTTGAAATGTTTTAGCATTTGCCATTGACAGTACTGAACTGACTGGCTTGAACTCTTCAAAGAGCTCTTTTTAATAAAATAAAAGCATGTCCAATAAAATTGTCATAATTGATGTATTTGTGTAGCAAGTTCCAAAGAAAAGACTGTGCTGCCTATATTTAGGTTTCATAGTTTATGCCAGAATGTAAAATTTCAATTAGTATATGTAAGTGCACAGGACTGGCAATTGTTGAGCTGTGTCCTTAATTTAAAAATACTGTGAATTCCATAAAACTGCTGTCAAGGCAAATACTCCTGATGTCGTGAAGATCTCTCATTAAAGTGTCTCTCCAGATTCACATTTTAATAATTTCCATATAGATCTTCAATTTAAAATAAAATTGTGAAGGGACAATAGCACAGCTACTTGAAACTAGGACAAATAAAAACTTGTATTAAACTTTGCTACTGATATATCATCATAATCTCTCACTCTTACACTTGGAGTATAAGACTAGACTAGACTGATGGTTCTTTTGCTTCCCTGATTACACTATTACTCTGGGCAGAAGTCCGAGCTCATGAACCTTTCTCTCACATATATCCAGAATGGGAGTTGAAAACACTGTTAGTTCAATCTCTCTGATTGTTTGTTTTGTTTTTTGTTTTCCTAAACAAATACCAAGGTCAGTCTCCTGGTGCTTCTCGCCTCTGTTTCTATTCCTTTGTAGAGAAGACATTTCCATATTGCAAGCAATTCTTTCCTGTCAGCAACAGATTTCCCTTTGTTCCTTTCACTGTTCTCCCTCTCTTTTCTCCAACTTTCCCAGAATTTTACCTATTCTGCTGCGGTTTTGATTTTTACCTGGAAAGGAGAAGATGGTCTGGCAGAGATTACAACCTTGTTTAGCCTGTAGGACTTGGCTGTATAACAGACATCTTGGGGCATGGAGGGCTGTGTGGTCCTACAGGTGCCTTAGCAATTTGCCTAATTCCTCCATTCCACTGGGATTAGAACACTGAAATTTTTAGGGCATGGTAGCAGCACTGGTCATTCTCCAATGCTGTGTCTCATTTTGCTTGACTCCAGCTCCCTAAATATAGAGCAGCTTTAGAGAAAATCAGGATAGTTAGCTGGCCTTTTCTTAACCCCTGCTTACAATTTTTAACATACTTAAGCGAGGTAGTTTGGAAGATCTCATATTTTCAGTGCTCTCTGGAAGCCCAGGGGTGTCAAGTCATGTCATCATTGTATTTATGATTTTCTGTTTTGACATTCCACTGCATTGATAAAAAGAAACTTTGTAATGCTGAGAGCCCTTGGCTCATAAGTAGCTTTTTTCATTGATAATACCCATCCTGTTCCTTTTAGCCCTGTACGTTATTTTATTTGGCTGAAGGCAAAGTAGAGAGCTTTAAAACTGAGGTGTAATTGATTTAGGATTTCCAGGAGGGGTAGGTAACATGAGGTGCTCTGGAACAGATTAATACTCCAGGGCAGAAGGTGCTAAAAAGAAATGAGAGCCCGGCTAGACTGGCCTGCTGGAAGAACAGTGTTTCTCCTTTTGGGCCACTTAGTGTATACAGCCTCTGTGTTTAATTAAAGTTAAACATAATATATCAGCCCAATTGGATTTTAGTCTGGAGATTCTCCAACAGGTTCCAGTTCCATAGATTTTTCTTGCAAAGCAATTCGTTCACTGGTAGCTGCTTCTGCAGTGTTTGTATCTCTTCCTTAGTTCTTGAACGTCATCAAATATGAGCCATAGTCTCCATGCAGAATGCCAATATCCACCTGCACGTTTCAATTACTGAAAAGAAAATAGTAGATGACCAAAGTCATACCCTTTATTTACCAGAGCCTTCAGGGTGATGTGATGCCCACTGTCGGGGACCTGTGTCTTCCAAATATTGTAGAACTGATCTGTCAAAGGTCCTTGGTTTCTTTTAACCACTACTCACAGCTTACCATCTGGAATGAAAGGCTTTTTGTCATTCAGATTCTCTAACTCCAGTAAGACCTGGATAAAACACTGCCCTTTCTTCCCCAGGTAGAAGTCATGCCATGGTTCTCTTGTCATGCTGGCTCTGAGGAAAATCTCAAGGAGACCAGTTCAATTTGCAGTACATTTGGAACATGTCCTCAGTTTCCCCTTTTCCCGCAGCCATGACTGCCCTGGTCTCTCATCTCTGTGGCTGCAGTCAGGCATCACTGGCGAAGTAATATGATGGTGCAACGACAAACTGTTGCACACACATTTTCCTCACAGTTCCTTTTGATCCAGACTCTATAGATGCTTTTTCTCATGACCTCTATTGTGTGGCAGCATTTCTGTTGTGGATTCTGTTTTCTTTCTCTTGTTCTTTGCACAGACAGATGGAATAGTGACCAACTCCATGCTGATTGTGACTTGTAATATTGAGCTTGGCTTGCAGTAATCAGCCCATTTTAACTCTTTCAATTATAAGTGTTTTGAGCATTTAGAAATTCTTGTAAGTGGACTGATGCAGTTAGCAGCTTCTATCAGAGTGTTTCAGATTAGTGGCAGATGCCCAAAGCTTTTCTTGTGGCATTTGGCAGTTTGAGGAAAGTGTGTGTAACTTTCATCATCTACTTTTGCCAAATGGCTCAAATGATTCTAGTTGCCAGGAGGATAAAAATCAGCAGTCTGGAATATTCTTTGGTCTGTGTTTTTTCTGGATATGGAATGGAACAAATGGAGCATTATCAACCCTGCTTGAGAGACTCCTGCCTGTTGGTTGCATTCGCTGGGTGTGTTTGTTTTTTTAACTTGCTGTGTATTTCAAAATTAAGTTGCTGTGTTTTTTGGATTCACATCCTTCATTCTGTTCTCATTGCTCTTCAGAATGAATGTAAATGAAATACAACTTTAAGTATATGTATGTGTATCCGTTTTTGTACTTAGAAAGAAGATACTATTCCTTCTGGGGAGTAATAATTTTGTCATTCAAATTATGTTATTAGTCTTCAACATAATCTTTTTAGTTTTTGTCTAGTTCTAATTTTTTTAAGATTCCTCAATGATGGGGTTTTTTTGAAAACTGGTCATAGTAAACTTTTATTTCTCTTATTTGCAATGTTTTTTTCTTACATCTGTTCAGTGTTTTTCCTAATATGACTGACTAGTGGATGCGTCATAGTTGCTATATCCCATGTGTTAGCAACTTTGTCCATAGTTGTGAATCCAAGATGAAAGAGAGACAAGAGTGGTGGAAACTTTTGTTGCTTAGGGGGTTATTTGTTTTTTTGTTTGTTTGTTTTGTGTGGTGTTTATTTTTCCCTCTAGTTTTAATGTATGGATCTGATAGACTGGACAACATCCCTCTTCTTTACATGGTCTTCTATTTTAGGTTTCACTTACATTAGAACCTACTTTAGAACAAAATCCCTATTAATTGTAGCCATTGGGTTGAAACTGACCCAGTAGTTGTCTGATTTTGTTTTTTATTTTCTAGGGGAAATAAAATGAGGCTTTTCTATTTTTGTGATTTGTCTCCAATTAAAATGTTTGATTTTTTGAACACATGGTCAGTTCAAGGAATGTGTTGCCAGTTAATAGAAGAAATAAAACTTTCCTAATTTATTCAATCCCTCTTCTGTCCAAAACAAAGTAGCTAGAATAGGCAGAATCAGGAACATAGGTAAGAACAATAGTCTGGGATTCTTTTCCCCTTCATGTAGCACTGCCAAATGCACATCTTCAGAACTTCCTCTGGGTTGTGCGACCCTGACCGTATTTCATATTTCTCATAGGTGACACCCATAGGTGACAGTGTATATGTCTCATGAAGAGCTCATTTAGATTGTCTGATGCCATGCTGGTAGACTTGTTATCAACATAGCTGTATCATTGTTATCCTTGGGTGATGGCTCAGAAGTGTGAGGAAGCTGTGGCTTATAGCAGCACGCGCTGTCACAGTAGGAGAGCTCACGTGTGGGGTAGGGAAAGGGGGACATAGGAAAGGAGGGAAAGTTGATGTTGAAGTCATTCTGAATGTGTCACTGTCACTAAACTATTTAAACTCTGCTATGACCTACCTTGAATTTCTGGTTCTCTGAGCTGTTGGATTTGGCTTTGTCTTAGTAGGGTTTGAAGATGCTGTTCGTGGGTGGGATGGGATGGGATGAAGAGCATAGAGGCACCACTTTTCCCCTGCCCTTGGATTGGGTCAGATTGGCTGCTGAGTTTTGGCATGGTGATAAGAGGGTTTAATAAATGCTAACTTCTTTCAAAAGCACCCCTTTTGATCCTTTTTCTTGTGGTAGAATAATCCAATAAGCATTTCCCACTTGACTCATGAAAAAAGTTCCTAGTTTAAGTCTGTGATATGAGTTCTGTTACAGTAATTGTATTTGTGTATGGATGTTTTTACATTGTTCTAAAGCTGTCTCATAATGGACCATAGTGTATTGTTGTAAACTTACACTGATCTGTGTATGTGAGTTTAATATCACCTCTGTATTTTAAATGGTAAAAGAGTATGCTGACTTGGTCTATAGTACTTCTCTACCTGGTTCATTTTCTGCCCTGCTTCATGGGCAGAGACAAGGCTGAATCCACAGGTTTATGACTGTTCTCACTGGGTTGTATGTACCTCCTCACTTGGACTCATGCTTTCTTTATTTTCTGGGACAGTTCAAAATTCAAAATTTTCATTCAAAATTTAAAATTGGAAAGAAATTTGTTTTCCTCCATGTTCTCTGAAAGTTCAGGCAGAATGCTCCATATCAGGTGCACTCAGATCCTGGTGGAGGTATTTTTCGTATCAGTAGCAGCTACAGTAGGAAGTGAAGGAAAGCAGAAGGTAATTTGGCATAGAAGTTTTGGTCTTTTTTTTTGGTGACCATTCATCACCCGAGGTCAAACCCCAGAGTAGACTAAGGCCTGGATAAAGAAGATAGATGGAATTTTTTTGTTAGTACCTTGGTAAAGTTAAGATTGAATTGAGAGCTTTAATTTGTATTTTTATGAGTTAAAGCATGCCTAAATGTGTCATATTTCTGCTTTTGAGCCTTTTTTTTTTAATATATAATCAGGGGGAATTGCAATTCTTAATACTGGTAAAAGTGCCTATAGGTCATGTTAAAAATTACATGTATAAGGTAATTTAATTTCTGAAACGGTGAATAGAACCAGTGTGTATGTACATGTTGCTTATGTGCATACTCTTTATACCTTTTGCTTTAATCCTGTTCTTTGCCAGCCAACAAGAAAGGAGGAAAACCAAACAACTCTTCAGTATAAACTGAAAAGATGTGTTGTGTTATGAGGTAATATAGTAGCTTTAAAATTTATTTTAAAAACCCTGAAAACCCAAAAAACCACAAACAGATGGAAAACCACAAAAAATGGACTGGATGATAATGAACAAACCTCGAAGTAACAAATATAAGTGTCTAGTTCTGATAAAGATGGGGATTGCACCTCATATTTTAGAATTCAGGTCTCTGGGAAGTGCTGAGCACTTCACAGTGGGATGCAGAACTTCAGGTTCTCTAGGAGTCACATTTTGGGAGAACTGCTGAGAAGGAGAGTATCTGAAGAAATAAGCCGGAAAAGTGAGGAGACTGAGAGTAGGTAAGAAGTAGTGAAGTGGAGGAGAAAGGGGACCAAGGACTTAGGCAGGTAAAGGTTGCCAGGTTTTGCTGCGTTGATTTGATGTGTTGGTTCTTTGCCCCTTCAGTTGGATATTATCATCCTTGTGGTGTGCCAGGCTTTTCCTGTCCATGTAGTGGGTTTGTAAAACAAACAGCTCTCTGCATCAGGCAATGATGCTATAATGCAGTGATGCTTCTAATACCCTGCTCCAGCCCGTGGAAAGGGGTGGTGGGGTACGTCCTTCTTACATGGTCCAAGTGAGATTTGACAGAGATCACAGGCAAGAGACATGAGGGTAGATAGGTAGGATTGCCATATGGAAGGAGGAAAATATGTAGGGGAGGTAGTAAGGTAAGTTATGAGGGAGCTTGCTTACAAAGATAACAAAATGGGGACAGTGCTCTATCTTTCATGTTCGTGGAGACGTTTTGAGAGGTGGGAAAGATGTAAACTTGTCAAATTTTATGGCACTGAACATGTCATCTGGTGTGTTACTGGGAATTCAAAGTGAAATTTCGATTGAGAATAAGTCACTAAAAGACAGGGAAGGAGATATCTCTTCATGGTTAAAAATTATAAGAAGAGCTGCTGAAATTTAGTGCAACTTCTTTAGCCTTCTGCTTGTCATGCAATCTGCTTGTGAATTCATATTGCTTGGGCTTGAAAGTCTTGTTTAAGAGCTGGAATTGGTTTTATCTGTTCAGCCAAATGCAGTTCAAAGGATCTACTGTTGTTGAGGGGTATTGGAAAGACCCTTCAAAAACCATACTGCTCAGTGTGTAGATTTTAAACAGCCCCCCAAGCTCTCCGTAACCTTCTCAGTGGAGCTGCTTACATGGAGTATATTGAAAGGATTATTTTAAACTTACTCTCTTTCTTTCTATGGATATAGAACTTGAAACAGTGCAGAGCTGTCTTCTGAAAATCCCTCTGTTCCCTTTTTTAATGTAACAACTCTTAGGACCTAAGAATTTGCTGTCTTTTCCCTTTTACTTCCCTCTTAGATTTTCTGTCTTTTTACTCTTCATCTCTTGCCTCTTTTCCATGCTCTAAGAACTTAATATGTCATACCCATGGGCTTTGCCAAATTTACTTCACATAAGGTGAAATGACGTTTTAAATTTCCACCAAGCCTGTAGAAGACCTACAAACCAGGGGACCAAGGAATTGCTTTTAGGAGGAGAAGGGGCAAAAAACTAAGACAAACGGATGTTTTCATGAGCTTTGGTACATGCAGTTTTCGTGTTCCAAAACTGCCCCTTTGTACAAAAGGTGCAGAAGTTTTGTTTGCCCATTGAAGCATCTTTGAACAGTTTGACATGCCTGCCCTAGCACTTCTCAGGTTATGGTTTCTTCCTGTTACTAGCTGCTCGAGGATTATACATTGCCTTAAGTCTCACTTCTTTCCTTCTCTTGACAGCTGCAAATCAAAAAGAGCCTTTGACTCCTAATTTTAAAGTGAAAGAGGAGCCTAAGGATGAGGAAGCTGCAAGTTCAACCGTGTCTCAGTCCAGTTATGTGTTCAGCCAAGAATCTGAAGCCTCAGCTCCAAACATCCCTGAGGAGAAACTCAAGCCACAGGAAGCACAGGCAAATGTGATGAGGCAGGACATGTCAGTCAAGGCAGCGTCTGAGCTCCTCATGAAGCTCTCAGGTAGATATTTAATTTAATAATATTGAACTTCTTAATTATTTTTTTTCACGTGTGCCAACAGGGTTACCTTGCAAGGAGGTATGTTTAGCTTTAGTAGCAAGTCAAGGAGCAATTGAAAAGGCCTCTCTACACAGTTGCACTTACATAAAGCATGTTGGTCTGTCACCATAGTATCTAATTCTCTCTGCTCTGTTTTTCAAATTAATGACTATGGAATAAGTCAAAAGGAATGATGCCTTAAAGCTTTCAGATGCTGTAATTTTTAAAATGTACCAAAACATGTTAATACCAATTTATTCACGTGTCACTTCATTAACATTGTAAGAATGTGTGTCTGTACTGAACTGTAACTGACAGAGCTTTATAAAACATGACTTTTAAAGCCTTTTATTTCTTCTGAGAATATCTTGTACTCAAAATGACAAGATATGCTGTTAAAAAAAAATTATATAAACTGAGACAGGTTTCTGCATTTAGCAAGACCACTTTAACTTGCCTCCATTGCTTTAGTGATACATCCTACTGCCAGACAAGTAGAGAGTGTGCATGTGTGCACACAGAGGTAATGTTAAAGCTGGAGGGAGTCAAATAATGTATGTTCTGCTAATTATGCTATGTCTAACTGTCAGAACTGAGGTTTAAATTTAAGGGAAAGTAAAAGGGTTGAATTATTCCTACTGGGAACAGGTTAAGTGAATGACGAAAAGGCTTTTAACTTCTAACAGAACAATGTTTAGGACCAAGACGTGAAAGGCAGCCTGTCAGTTTGGGTTTTGTATTTCCACACCTGAACTGGATCTGTTAATTTTTAAGTCAGAATTCTCCAAAACTTATTATGCCAAAGTCATGCAAGAAGTGCCAGTGGAAATGCTTACAAGTTTAGTAACTTCTGAGATCCCTCTCAATCTATGTGAAATTATTTTTCTTGATTAGATCCTGTAAACATTAGATAATGTAAACAAAAAATTGAATTTGGACTCAAATTTGTATCTGAAAGACTCTGACTGACCAGGATCTCCCCCATAAAACATGTAATTAATTCATTCCTGTTTGTGCCTGCACACTTTTTTGAAGAATTTGAATCATTGGTTTGCAACCTTTCTGGATTAATGGTGCCAAAAATACTTTCCAAGTACAAAAGTTGATCAGAGCAGAAGTTTCCAGACTTTTCACAAATACTCCCAAATACTAAACATTTAGTTATTGGTAAAGTTCACTGTTGCTACTGGTAACTGGTTTGAGTGTGGTGTTATGTTAACAAATCTTTGCAGCCTAAGGAATGCTAAGCTGTGACTCCATTTTGCTTGGTGCATGTAAATTTAGGTAACTGTTTTTATAAAGAAAGAGTTCTGTAACTTAAATGTTTTCTTGGATACTTCAGAGACATAAAGATTCTGGGTTGTGCATCTAAAGTTCAGCTATAGCAGGCTGTGTTCAAATAGCTTCATTACCGACTATTATGTTAGAATATTTATGCCTTACTTATCTGTTTGTATGAATTAAATCTTGCATGTATGAAATATTGATCAAGTCTTCAGTCCCTTGTGTTTGGACCTCCCAGACTTCAAAGGCTGTAGTAAGAAATACACTGCTGTGACATTTCTCTTACGATCTGAGATTGAACAGTTTTTGCTCGATCAAAAGTGGTTTTTTTGGTGAATCCATAGGTTAGAAGGTGAAGAATGACTAGGATTTACTGAGTCAGTGTTGCTGCAGTTGGTATTCCTGCATCAGCCAGTGGGTGGGGTTACGCCAAGTTTATCACATGCGGTTTTTCAATTTGCACTGAAATACTAAATTACCATATAAGGCAGAAACTATAAAGGAGGAAAATGCTAAGATACAGTTTAATGTAGGACAAATATATGAAGAAAATCCAAAATGAATAGCCTCTTTAGTGTTTTGGATTTTGTTTTTTTTTCAACCTTTATCTGGTAGAATACTCCCAGATCACTCTTGGCTTCCCAACTTATCTTAAGCAATTCAGTAGCCTGTTTTTGGTGATTTAAAACTCAAACAATTAAGCCACTTCTTCATAGAATCATGGAATGCTTTGGGTTCAAGAGACCTTAAAGGCCACAGAAATATTTAGGCTGGAAAAGACAACCAAGATCATCAATGCCAGCCATTGACTGATCACCACCTCGTCAGCTGGACCACAGCAATATTTGCCATGTCTAGTCGTTTTTTGAACATCTCCAGGGATGGTGACTCCACCTCCTTGGGCAACCTGTTCCAATGCTTGACAACCCTATCCGTGAAGGAATTCTTCCTGTTGTTGGACCTGAACCTCCCCTTTTGTTATTTTCACTTTCTTCTGTGTAGTAATAATTACTGAAACCTACACCACATACAAATTCAGCAAGGGATTTCTAACATAATAGTATTTTGCTTTCTGAGTTCCTGACATACATGCTGCCGTTATCCTCTGAGCAAGAGTACTGCTGATTGTTTCAGCCCCATGGGGGCCTCTTGGGATTTAGGCATAGACCTTGTTCTCTCTTCCATGTAAAGGATATGCTGGATTGTATTTTTCACTGGGAAATCTATTTTCTCAAGCTGTGTCGCCAGCTCTTAGCTGGACAATGTAGTGGAAGGGCTTTCTAGCTCTGGATCCTAATTTGGTTTACTGGATACTGTAAAGTAGACTTCAAATCACCAGTCCCTGTAATGGAGGGACTTGTCAGCCACTCAAAGTATTCTAAAGCTAGGAAAAGTTAGAAGAATAAACTTACTTTACTGTAGTAGAACATCAACAGAACATTTGTTAGTTGTCACTGTAGATGTACAGAAACAAGAGACAGTCACACACAGTTGTCTATTTTAGTTCTACCACACATGGCTCTCTCTTTCAAGCTAAAGGGCTGTTGGGACACGTGCAGGCTTCTAGCAACACACAATTAGTGTTTAAGATCAGGCCCTTACCTCACATATTACTTTGGTGGAGTTGGACATGCTATGCCCTTTTATACCATTTTTTTCTCTACCGCGTTCCAATTGGATTCAGGTCTTCTAACCCACAGTTCACAGACTTGATACCTAATCACCTGATACCTACTCACACTTCTTCCAAAGGACTATCCAAGCTAAGAAGGCTAATGTCTCTTGAGCAGGTCTAGGTAGAACCCATTTCCACCCAGATAGTCAGAACAAAACTTCGCAAGAGCTAAACTGGTATTTAAAAATAAATCAAATGCCCATTTGAAAGAAATAGTATTTGGGGATTAGCAGGCAAAGTTTGAGCCTCAGTGCAGACTTTCAACCTATATTTTACAGAAGAACATAAAATGACTACTAAATTACATAAAGGTGAGCTGTGAATACTGTCTATTACTAAACCTTGACTGAGACTAGAGCCAGTGGTAAGGAAACAGATTTGAAGAGATAGTGGAGTGGGGTAAATTGCTCTCATGTCTGTTTGGAAGGGTGCCATCCCTGCAAGTTTTTAAATTTCTTATATTGAACATTGCATAAAACCAGTTATAAGAAATGGAAGTAATATATTTCAAATACATCTGTTTTCTACATTCTTACCAGTTATCTTTCATGGAAAAGCTAATTTATTTCTCAAAATGTTTAGTGAAGTGGTACACCCAGTGATACCTGGTCAGTTTTATACACTCAGTCTTGTAAATTGAAAGGTAGGTTTCAGAGGAAATTTAAAATAAATATTTGCATTTATGGGCCAATGTTTGAGCCTAAAAATTCATTTTCAGTTGAAAGAGTTATGCTGCTGATGTGTTTGGAGCGTGTATTAGCTTTCAGAAGCATACGGTGTTTTGCCTTCTTGTCCAAAAATGAATGCATAGGTGGAAGTGTATAAAATCTATTCCAGGTACTAGCACTTTATAAATCGTATTTTACCCTGGTGCCTTGAACTTGACATTAGTATGTCCCTGTCTTTCCTAGAAGTGTTGTCTGAATCACATTTGCCTTTAGTTCAGATGAATACATTTCACAAATAGGACACATTTTGCATTTCAGAAGTAACAGCTTGTTTTCCTCCTCTCTTTTTTCAGTCGGTCAATTCCCCATGTATTGCACATATCCTTGTTATCCCTAGCAAATGCATGACTTTTGTACTATTCAGTTCCTTTGGATTTTTTGTACTTCAGTCCTCAGGTCATACAGTACTGCTTGTAATACAGCAGTACAAACAATATGTCTTAATTTTGGGTTATCAGCAGATGCAATTAGTGCATACTTACTTCATGACCTCAGCACACGAAGTAAAATGTTGCCTACAATTGATTCCAAAAGCATTCTTGATCAACTCCATTTATTATCACCTAATTATATGACAGTCCCTCTTTCAGCACAACTGGTTATTATGGGGGGGGGGTTGCATTTTTTTGACTAAGCCATTATCTTCTTAAAAGTATTTATGCTGATTTCCTATTTCATGCCTTGTAGTTAATTTTTTTGACATTATATCATATATTTAACTGAAATCACATGGATTAGAACTTCTATTTAAAAAGCATAAGACAAAGGAAAAAGAATGATAGTACAATTCTATATAAGATGAAGGCCAGAACAGCTTAATGCCATGCCCATCCCAAAAAATGACACATGATGCGTTAGATCACAGTGAGCTGGAGGACTGTCTGAGAAGTATCTGTCAAAACAGCACAGAATTCCAGAGGAACTAAATAACAGTATGACTTTTTGAAGTTTGCTAACCAGGGAGCGCTATCAGAGACAGACAAACTAACCTTGCTTCATACTTCTTTTTCATAAACTTGGGGACTGTTCTGGGAAGTGCCTGTGTGGAGTTAGGCTGCTGCCTTTGGAGATGGCTGTTGCCAGTACCTCAGAAGAGTCTCTGCACCTGGATTGCAGGAGAGCTGTCAAGAGTGCTTTCATCCCTGCTTAGAAAGCCTTGATAATGGCCAGTGGAGAGAAAACACTGGAAAGTCTTTTGTTCCTTGGTCCAGTTAGGAAGCTCTGGGTGGCAGCACGTGCTTCTGCAGAAGCCCAGAAAAGTAACCATGGAAGTGTGTGATTCAAAATAAGACTTTCTCATGATGAAACCAGAGAAATGGCAAACCATGGCAAGTCACATTACGGGATTAAATCCTGCTACTGGCCAAGTGGTTTCTGCTGGTTTTGGTGGGCTTTTTTTGTGGGTTTGTTTGTGGGTTTTTTTAACCAACAGAAACGTGAAATTGATGGTTAATGGTCAGAGCACAGCTGTGTTTTCTCCACAGTATGGACAAAGATACAAGTTTCTAGATAGCTAGATTTATTATTGCAATGTGTGCCGTTCCAGATTTTTTTTTTTTCAAGACTTTGAGACTCTCCTGCCAGTGCTGTACCACATGAAGTTTATATCAGGCTGCAGAATGTTCATTCATTTTAATAGGCTTTTCCGTGACATTTGTATAATAACATAATCCCTAGTAATAAACATAAACACCTAGTAATGGATTCTTACCTATTGATGGGTTTTGCCATGTTCATGACAACATTGCTGCTTAAACCCAAAAGCAGGAAAACTGTGAAAAAATACTGCTCTTTCGCAGGAAAAGTATAGGGTGGGAAGTCTAAATAATTTTTTTTTTCTCCTAGAGGTTTTTAAAAATCCACAAAACAACAAGTATCACATAAAAACAAGCATCTTATAACAAAGCCTATCTTTTAGTTCAGTAGATGCTGTACTGTGATTTAAAGTTATCATATCTGTGGTTCAAATGTACTTCTTTAGGTGTTCTAGATTTTTTTTTTTTTTTTTTTTTTTAGGATTTGTCACTAAGAAATTTAAGCACACCCCTCCCACTCCCACAGTGCTTCACTTTATTACTATTCCGTGATGATTTTGAGCCAGGTGGGAGTGGCCACAAAGCAATGAAAAGTGGGCATGTTGGTTTTGTTCAGTGTCGGGTGATTGCGGATGCACAGGGTTTGCAAAGCCCTCTTGCAGTCCCCCCTTGCCTTTGGAGAGTCAGCATGTAAAGACAGGATAACTGGAGCCAGGCTCCCTGCAAAGGTACATCTTGCTGCAGAATACTGGACTAGAGTTCTCTTGAACTGTGAGACTGGGATATATTGGAACATGTTGTAAAATAAGAATTCACTGCACGTGTAAACTTTTTATCAATTTCTTCTTGAACTGTTTTGGGGGGTTGAACGTGTTCTGCAAGTAAGGGTCTTGCAGGTAGGCACCATAATCCTACCATTTAAATTGAAAGAGCAGCAGATGTGTATCACGACTCTAATTAGTCTATTGCTTTAATTTGCTCCTTTTTTTTTTTTCTTGGCTTGTATTTCTGTGAAACAGCTTGTAGCTGCAAAATTCTGTAACATGGGAGTTCAGAGGTTCCACTTTAACAAATACAAGCCATTTTATGGTTATTTTTTTAATGAAGGATCCTGTTACATTGATTCATTGACATTGTCTTATATAAAACAGCAGTTTGAAAAAAAATACTAGCAAAATAAAGCGTCAGGCACAGCGCCCTAGGGAACATCAGATGTTACTTGTTGTGTCTCTGTAGCAGAACCTTCAGGGCTCGCCAACTGTTCCCTACCTCTGAGGTTTTATTTAAGCTGTTTTAGGGCATGTTTATTTCTAGCAAATCAGAACAATTAGCATAACAAAATGCCCGATTCTCCGTACTGAAAGCTTTTGAAGACAAGTTGACCCACTAGTTACCCCTGTCTGCTTCATTGTGGAAACTAGTACATGAGTTCAATTTATGAGACATATGGGAGAGGCTTTCTTTTCTAAGTTGATTCATTAAGTTGATTTGTAAAGCTGATAGGCATTTCAACAAATGTGAGCAACTTAAAACTTTAGTTGCAGAATGAAGTTTTAAATAAAATGATGAGGAGAAGCGTGAATGATTTAGCAAGTATTTGGTTTCAGCAATGGAAAGTCATTGGACAGTTATCGTATCAGCAAAAGCCATATTTACTTGCATGACTTGTGGGGGATTTTTTTGGAATCTGTGTCCTTGCTTTGACTTTAATCTCAAAGGGAAAAGCAGTGTGTCCCCTCTAGAGCAGGTGAGTGGTCGCAGATCATCACAGAATGATCTGGGTTGGAAGGGACCTTTGAACGTCATCAAGTTCAACCTCCAGCAAAGGGCAGGGACATCTTCAGCCACATCAGGTTGCTCAGAGTCCTTTCCGGCCTGACCTTGAATGTTTCCAGGAATGGGGCATCCACCACCTCTCTGGGCAACTTATTCCTGTGTTTCATCACTCATAATGTAAAAAATTCCTTCCTTATATCTAGTCTGAATCTACCCTCTTTTAGTTTAAAAACGTTACCCCTTTCCTATCACAGCAGGCCCTGGTAAACAGTCTGTCCTCATCTTTCTTAGAAGCCCACTATAAGTACTGAAAAGTTGCCATTAGGTCTCCCTGGAACCTTTTCTTCTCCAGGCTGATCAACCCCAGCTTTCTCAGCCTGTCTTCCCAGAAGAGATGTTCCAGCCTTCTGATCAGGTCCATGTCTTTCCTGTGCAGGGAGGCATTGAGGAAACTGAGCCTGTTCAGTCAGGCAAAGGGGAACTAAAGGCTAATCTAATCACAGCCCGCACCTACTTGAAGGAAACTTAGAAATGCAGTGGAGTCAAACTCTTCTCTCTAGTGCAGATGGTAAAGAAAAGGGTGACAGCTGCCAGCTGCAGCTTGGAAAGTTTGGAGTGGACTAGAGAAAAATTTCTAGTGCTGCATTAGAAGTGCTACCCAAGGATGCTGTAGCTTTCCCTTCCTTGGGGGTTTTGAAAGTTCAGGAAGATAAACCTGCCGCTGACCTAGTGCTGAAGGTTCATGAATTAATGTAGTTTGGAGGGGACTTCAGGGTTCATGTAATCCAGACTTTTGCTCAAAGCAGATTCAACAAGAGCAGGCTGCTAAGGGTCTTACTAAGTTTTGGATGTGTTCAAGAATGGAGAACCCAACCTTTCTCAGCAATGTGGGCCAGTATTTTACTGTACCGATAACGATTTCTTTTCTTGTGTATATAGACAGAATTCCCCATGTTCCAGCTTGTCTGTCAATTCATACTGTCACTGTGTACTTCTGAGGGAAGTCTGACTCTAGCTTCTCTATACCTTCTCTTTAAAGAGTTGTTGACAGCAGTAAATGTCCCCCTTTAGTGTTGTTTTCTTAAGGCTGAACAGACCCAGTTCTCTTAGCTGTTCTCCTCTTATGTCTTGCAGCAGCCCTCTAACTACCTTGGTGGCCTTCCACTGACCGTGTTCCAGGATATCAGTGTCTGTCCTGTACTGAGGACCCCCAAATTGGGCACAGTACTTTAAATGCAGCCCCAGAAGTGCAGACCAGAGGGCAAGAATCTCCTCCCTCTACCTGATGGGTACAGATTTGCTAACGTGGCCTGGAATATGGTTGGCCTTGGTTGCCACAAGGGCATTTGACAGACTTGTGCACACTTTGGGTTGGATGTAGTAGTCTGAACTCTGGGAGAAGTAGCTTTAATAAGCTCTTTCTAAAACTTGCCAGCTTCTGTCTTAGGCCGTAGAGGGTTGTTGTCTAAGACTGAATTTCAGAGGTGCTCTTACTGCTGCATCTGATTGAAGTGACACTGTCAGACTTTCAGGGATGAATGCTGTACCCTGAGTTTTAGGTAGCACAAGTATTGCTCAATGTTTCTGTTGTGTTTGGCTTCCCCCCCCCCAGTTAGCAAATACCCCTACTTTGTACTTCCCTGCACTTGTGAATGCCAGAGAACCTGAAACCTGTGGAAGAAATTACTTCCTTCTGGAACAAGCCTGTTCAGTACTCTGTTTTTTGTAGCTGATGTGGAAAATTGTCTCAATGTGAATACGATGAAGTTCATTAAGGCTTTTATAGATCAGCTGCTTAAAAGTTATACTGCTCTGCAAAGAAATTGCATCTCTGTGGCTTGATGAAAGCACATCCATGTATAAAATAACTTTCTCTTTTTTTGTTAGGGTGCTTTTTTATCACAAAGTTAACAGCAGAAAAAGACATAGTGAGTGATTTAATTCATCTTTTGCCAGATGAACTGTCCCAGCACTGCTGTGCTGTTGTTCTGAGCTTCATCTAGGTTCTTTTGAATGAATAGCAGACCATGTTTAGAAGATCATGGTCTGGATACTCCTGAACTACTTGAGTCTTTATACCCCACTGATTTTTTCTAGGAATTACGAGTCTATGCTATTATAGAAATTAGACATGAAGGGGAAAAAAAATACTATCATATGCTGATTTTGTATTCTGATACATTGCAGATTAGTTAACCTAGCTCATTTAGTAGGTCTGCTGTAAAAGTCAAAGATACCATGATTTTCATTATTTGAACCAAAAGACCTTTTGGAGTACCTGTCCTTGAAAAACTTAAGCTGCACTTTGACCATGTGAGATACCTATATAAGGAAATAACTGGTATCACTTCACAAATGAACAGTCTATAGCACAGAACGGAAAATAATCTTCAAGAAGTTATAGTTTGACTGCCTGTATGGTGAGATGGGTATGGGCATAACCTTAATTACAGTCTTTTGACAGCACAGGATCTAGCACTGTGGGGTTTTGTGCCTGTGATTACTGCTCGTGGGACAGACTGACTGTGTTTCCCTTTCATTAGCTCTTGTAAAATTATTAGAAATCCTCCTTCAATCTTCTCTCTGTGTGTTTGCTTTTGGGAATCGGAGTATGACAGAATTCACATTTGGAAGGGACATTCTGTAACACCAAAAGGGTACAGCTGGGAAGATAAAGGTCAAAGGGAATGATCAAATATGTAGATTTAGTGAAGGCCACGTGAATGCTTGCTGATGGTGAGGGAGAGAAGGTCATCAGTATTGCTTGACTCTTGCCTTAGTTGGGGTCGTATCAGTTTGTCTGATACAAAAGCATTTGCAGTACAGGGAATTAAACTCTGTGGAGCAGGAACAGAAATAGAAAGAATATTTTAAAAGCAGAGAGAGCAGCAGAGGTCATCTTGACTCTGCACCTAAATTTGGCAGCTGGGTGCAGAGCTCAGTCTGTCAGACATCTGAAGAACTCATTTGTTTGTGGAGTTACCTGAGCTTTTGATTGACAGCGTTACCTGATGCGTTCCTTTGCTGTTCTGTGTTCACTTTCAATGCACAGCATGCTATTTTTACACCTTTGAACACAGATGCAATGTTCTGTGGTTTTATAATAAGAGACTAATAGAAGCTTCAAATAAAAGAAAGAAAAAAAAAGGCATTTTATGTTATTTCTACCTATAAAAATTTCTGAAGTCTGAAATATATCTGTGGATAGTAGATGGTAAAGATTTTTATCAATGTTTATATGTTTCTTTTAAAGGTCAAGAAATGTCATAAGAAAAGATTGAAAGCACTTCATGTAAATCGTTCCTGGAACATACCCAAGTGGCTGTTGTCTCCTGGCTGCTTTTCTTTTTTTTTTTTTTTTTTTCTTTAAGAGCTGTAGAAAGTAATACCACTTTTTCTCTACTACACCAGGAATTTGGGGAGAGGGAGAAACCAGGGTAATGAAGACGGACTTTGTGATATGCATCAGTTTAATTTTAGATACAATGCTTATGCCTTCACGATAAAGGGATTCTATTTATCTTTCACTAGAGAATAAAAGATTACACCAACTAGTTGACTAGCCTGAGGATGATATTGGGGGTAACCAAACTGTGTTTTGGTACCTCTGAGATTCATTGTAATATTGGGTAATAGAAAACAAAAGGCCTGGTGGTGTTTGAAACTTTCACACTTAAAATAAGCTCTGTACAGCTGACACAATTATATGTGACTTAGAGAGGATAGGAAAAACAGCAGCAACAGATTAGTTGCTCAAGTGAAGTGGAAACCCCCCCCCCTTTTCTTCTGACCTGAAGTCAGTAGAAAATGCTGTTTGTGTTCAGGCTTTTTCTTACAAACCGGTACTCATTTTTTTCCTTTTAAATATCAGAGCCTTCTAAGTAGTAAAATTTGACAGATGACAAGGAAACTTCGATTTGAGAAAACTCATTGTGCAGAGTGCCTCCCTGTCTCAGTGACCTGATGCTCTCGGGGTGGTCAGCCCCTGTCTGCACCAGTTAACATGCTGACCCACGGTTATAGATCTGATCACATCCCCCCAGTCTGGACAAGGGCCAGACTGCACTCTCAGATACTAATCCACTGAGCATCCAAGCCCTCTGCTTCCCTGGCTCTGTGTGCTGCAGTGTGTCTGTCCCTTCCCTCTGCTGGGGCCTCTTTTCCTGGGTGCCTTTTCCTCCTGGCTCAGGAAGTCTGAGTAATTCAGGCTTTCCCTTGCCTCCAGCTGTGAAGGCTACATAAGTGATCATTTTGTGCTAATCATGAGTGAAATAAAGCAGATTTTCCTGAAGGTTTTCACTATTTTGGCCAGTACCAGAAGTATGTGTACGCATTTGAGCAAAATTAATAAATCCCATATACAATTTCGTTGGAATGATTCCTTATCTGAATGTGCCTCCTGGTATTTAATTGTGTTCATGCTTTCGGTTTGGTTTTTTTTTTTTGATTCTCCAGGCACATTGCCTTTCTTAGACTGCCTGTTTCTGGAGTTTCTGGTCAGCATCCAGACAGCAGAGGCAACATGTACTTGGACAGTTCTGCCATGGTACCAAGTGCCCTTTTAGGAGGGCTCTGAATGAAAATCATTCAGATTCATAGAAAAAAATAATCATCTTTCTCTGAAACTAAATTGAGAATAAATTCTGTGGGTTTTCATTGTCTCTTTTCACAACAGAAAGTCTGAATCAAAAGGGCTGTATAGGTATTTGGGGTGTGGTAGACAAATTACCTTGGAGCCTTGATTTTGAGATTTCATAGCTTTTACTCTGAAGAAAAAATATCACTTTCTTTGCAGCCAAACCAGAGCACTCAGCAACACCCAAGGAATCTCAAGTGTAGAAAGTGAACTACAAATTGGCTTCTAGAATATGGTTCTGTTTGCTAGACTTGAGACACTGGAGAGGAAAGCAAGGAGCGGAGAATATGGACTTACGAAAACTGGTCATTAAGGTTAATGGATCTTGTAGTGTATCTATCAGACTTTAGAAAAACATGAGCCCCAGAATACACCTCTCATCTTGAAAGCATGTGCAGGTATAACAAATAGGGTCTTCACATAGTTGTCTGGAATTCTCCGTAGAAGAGAAAGACAGTAGAAATGCAGCAGATTAAGTTTCCTCCTCCCATCCTGTATCCATACCAATACTTCTTGCTGTCTGTGCTGGTACTTCTGCTGATAAAGAGTAATTTAGAGTTTGTAAGAGGTCTTCAGTACCCACTTTAGGAGAGCTGCTGTGTAGTTGTGTCCCAGTTTAAATGAGACAAGGGTCTTTCGTTGAGGATAAGTTATGAGAAAAGACCCAAACTCCTTCCTCTAAGCAATTATAAATCCAAAATTAAGAGGCTCTGATTGAGGGAAAAACAACTTACAGAAAAGGAAAACTAACAGCCCTTTATTAAAAGGTATATGTGTATTAACAGAAACACAAAAAAGGCAAGTAAAACAACCGAACAATACTCCTATACCCACAAATAATCCCCTTCAAAAACTAACCGATAGAACAGGCAAAAGGAAAAAAAGTGAACAGTTCAATTTTGCGCCTTTAGGTGCAGTTCCAACCACAGTCAATAGGGGGCACCGTTGGGACACTGGAGGCGCAGAGCTTGTAATGTCCTATAGCAGCCAACAGGTGGCGCCGTTGGGTCACTGGAGATGCAGAAGTTGTAATGTCCAGAGCCCACCACGTGGGTATGCTGGAGAAAACCAATCCAACCAAAAAAGGAACCTTCTTTCCCTTCCCACACACTGGGAAGGGGAGGAGGGAGAGGGGAAAAGGGACCAGACAATTTCACTTACTCCGACTGGTAGAGAAAACTGCTTTGCCCAGTCCTTTCTCTTCCTCTCTCTTGGCGGGACTTCGTCCTCCGAGAAAATGGTGCAGGGAAAAAACAAAAAGGGGAAAAAAAAACACCTCCAGGGCAGGAAACAAGACAATAGCTCTTATCCGGGGAAACAAAAAAAATTCAGGTGAGACTCCTTGCTGGCTCGGCTGAGAGCAGAGAGCTGAGCCCACATGGAGCCACCCTTCCCAACCTCCTTCCAGCCAAACTGGTAACCCCCCAACTCCTCCCCTTCGTTGCCCAGGAGACGAGACAAAAAAAGTAAGCCTTAGCTCCTTCACCTGCCCGTTTCCTAGGAGGCTAATCTCTGGGCAATTAGTGGACAGGCGATTCTTTTGTGTTGTTAAGTGCTTATTTAATGACCAGGGGGAAGGGAGAAAATTCTTTGCCTGGTGTACAAGAGTTAGCTAAACCATGACAAGTTGCAAGTTCATTTAATAAATATAATCAAAGCTTCACTAACTGTTGTGTGATCACACCGTATTCGTAGAAAGTGATACAACTCTCATGTTTACAAATATGCAACTGTTTTCTACTCTCTAGTTTGAAAAATTATTTTCAAGAGATTGCTTCTATTTATAAGTGCCAGAAGAATACTGAGGCAGTCAGCTGCTTGCTTCTCTTACCATTTGCAGCGATATGGTATACAAATTATAACTGTAATTGTGATTCCTGCATTGAGTGCTCTGAAAAAATGTATCCTAATTAAATAATTGTGGTGGTTGTTTGTTGTTTTGTTTTTTTTAAATACATATTTGCAGCTGAGAGTTTCAAGGAAACCCAGATGGTAAAGATAAAGGAAGAACCAATGGAAGTTGACATTCATGACTCGCAGGCTTCAGTGTCACCCAGCCAACCCAGCCAAAATGTTGGCTACAGCACTTTATTAGGGAGAGACATTAGTGAACGGATACAGAAGGCACCAGAAGGCCGTGTGCTCCCAGAAAGAAATCTATTCAGCCAAGATATATCAGTGAAGATGGCATCTGAGCTGCTCTTCCAGTTATCAGGTAAAAGCAGCAGAACTAGTCAGTTAGTGGAATTTAAAGAACAAAACGAGACTTCTGTATAACCGTTAAGGTGCTATGAAAGTGTGAGATCATTAAAGCTGAAAAATAATGGAAATTAGAGCTCTTCTACCCTCCTATTTGAAACACAAAAGTGTTGCCAAATGTCCCCCATAGTCAGCATATGCTTTAAAGCACTGTGCCAGTCAGGTCAGGTTCACAGCATTTGAACCGAGCTGGAAAAGCTGAAGTTCAACCCCTGTATTTTTGAAAGCTAATTAAGTAATTTGTGATGACTGGTTTGATCCAGGCCTATACTCCACGTATAGGCGGTCACTGGCCTAAATGGCCAGTGGCTGCAGCAGGCAGTGCTCCTGGGGCTGCACTGATTCTTGTTGGCAAAGAAGGTGAAGCTCAGCTATCACACAAAGGCAGTGATACCAGCACTCTGTTTAATGAACACTTGCATGGAGCAGTAACACCGATACAGGAAGCTGAAAAAACATGTTGGGTGTTAGTTTGAATAGTCATAAAAGTCATACCCATTCTCTAATCATGATTGAACCATTTACCCTAAACTGCTCTGGGTTGTGCTGTTATCTGAAAGCATTAAAATAGTTCTGATGAATAAAATCTGATAGGGGAATATATGTTATGTACTAATCACAGAAAAATATGTATGTTCCTCTGCAGAAAAGGTGAGCAAAGAGCACAACCACAATAAAGACAACACCATCAGAACTACAGCCAGGTAAGTACAGTCCATTGTTATCTCCAAAGCTGTTCTGTAGATAGCATTGCTTCATCTTGCCTTGTGAACTCAAATGTGTCTGTCTCCTGCAAATGTGACTTGATACTATAAATGTAAGATATTTTCATGAGTAATGTAACCTATATCTAAAAAATTACAACTACAGAGCTGATTGCTTAGAGTTAAAGCCCTTTGGGCCACAATGACTGTTCTCCTCTGAGCAAGTATTCACACATCATTTTAAGAATTACTTATTCTATTTTTTTCAACAAAAACTGAAACTTGAAAGGAACTGCATGGTAAGTGCAGTGCTTGAGTGCAAACCAGGCTGACAACTGGATTTTAAGACATGGACCTACGTTAGAAGAGGTGATTTTGATTGTCTTCTGTCAAACTTGATTTCTTTAGAAAAATTTCAGTTTAGTATTTCTGTCATCTCAATACATTCTAGGGATGAATTTTTAAAGGTAAGACAGTACTGACAAAATGTTTGTTAAAGATTACAATCACATTAATACAATTTAAATTATTCAGGAATTAAAAACATGATCCAATTGTAGCATGTGTTGTTAAAGAAATATGCACTTAACAGCACTGTGGCTGGGAACAAGCCCAGTGAGTTGTTTACATGTATGTTAGCTGCAAGGTGAGGTGTCCCTATGGGAATATTCAAAGCTCTTATGCAATAAGTGGTAGCTGGAATTGTTAGAGACTTAGGTGCCCATGGTGAGGAGCAGGCAGGAATTGGTAAGGAAACATTTATTTCCTACCTGAAAGTTCCCTAATTGTTGTGGATGGGTTGGAGACTAAGCACACTGAAGTGACGAAGAATCCCTTCAAAGGTAGAGTAGTATTTTCAGTGCCTCTGCAGCCTCTTCTACAGAAGTTCTCAGAGTGTTCAGTGCCTGCTAACTTAAAACAACCTTGTCCAGACAGAATTGAAGAGCAGTTCAGTTGCAAAGAAAAGATCTCTAAAACATATTGTTCCTAAATTTATAGGCTTATCCCATTCATTCATGGTAGCTGTAGTAAATAAATAATTTGTTTTTAATGAACTGACCAACTCAGTAAATGTACATCAGGGACTTTTTTATGTTACTAGTTGGAAGATAATGAAATTGAGCATTTAGCTTCAGGTCACAGTGAATGCTTCCCATATTTGTTAGTTTGGGAATCTGTGGGATATGCAGCCTGCATAGCATTTCTGTGACTACTTAAAAAGCATAAGCTTGAGATACAAATGGAGATAAATGCACATATTGTCCAGCTGCTCATTAACCATCCAGTGTGCATTGCAGGGAGGGGCTGACAAATAGTTGAAAATAGATTTCAGTGTCTCATGATGTTACCAGCAGGACTGGTGTGAGAATCCAGAGCTACTTTTGGATCTGTCAAAGATAATTCAAATTGGAAAGGTTGAGGACAGTTCAAGGATAACTTCCCCTTCTTCTGGCTACCAGCTTTTAAGAGGGTAGCACAGTTGGCTGTTGTCAAACTTCTGCTGAGTTTTGCTGATTTGTCCTTACAATGGCTGCTGCCCATCAGGGCATGAAATGCTGAGCACCTGGTTCAGTCTTCTCGGGTGCTTTTCTTATCTTGCCTATTTATCAACAGAAGAAGACATGAATGAGGTGAGCTTCTAAAGGGGAAGTGAGTCAGTCTACTAACTCCTGCTAGTTCAAACAGATTGACTTGAAAGACCGTGCCAAAAAAAACCCCACCCAAACCCAAACAGCTGGAAGTTTTTACTGGTAAGGGTATGACGCCTTCTCAAAAATAGAATGTGATGGAGCAGCCAGTGGAGGATAGAGGCACTTGGACTGCATTAAGAAAACATGTGGTGTTGCAGTTTGGCTCACCAACCCACATCTGGAGTAATGACAGAAAGGCATTTGAATCACAATTGCTGTGTGAAATTTGCTGACAGCTGCAGAGAGCCAAGGTGAGGTCAGTGTTGTCCACTTGTGAGTAACTGTGGAGCAGAAAGATTAAGCTGTGTCACTGGTGAGTCTTAAATCAGGAAAACCCAGCAAGATGGGGTACACAGGCACTTTTTGCTGTCTTATTCCTTATTAACATTTCTAACTGTCACCTATCTGTTGCTGTTCCTCCTGTGAGTATTCCTGGACTTTGCGAGCATATACTTCCATATGACTTTGCTTAAGCAGCCGAAACTGGCAAGGATTCCTCACAGCTCAATGGCTGAGTGAGATGGTAGAGCCTGCCATCTGTGATAAGAAGACAAAGTGGAGAAGCAAAAGTGATCTGGAAGTGAGTACGCCAGCATAAGATGCCAAGATAAGTTTCTTTCATCTAGAGAACTGTATAGCCATGAGACTGGAAAAGTGCAGCCAGAGGAAAAAAAAACAATCCTCAGCTTAATCTTCATCAGAAAGGACTTTGCACAGTGATTGAGAACAATTTATGTTATTTCTTACTATGAAGCAGGAGCTCCTCCCTCTATACTTTGCACTGGGAATTGGAGGACATATCTGCTGAAATAGAAATAATAATAGGGACAACACTGAAGAGACTCAGTTGCCATTCTAGAGGAAGGCAGAAAAGAGGTATCCAAGGATGGTTCTGTAATTCACCAGAGGCCGATGGCGGAGAGGGAAATCCTTGGGATATGCCACTATGCATTCTACAGCAACCTGCTCATGATATATGGCCTATCCTGAAAGAGATAAGCCCTGCATCATCCATTTTGCTTAGAACCAACAATGAGCAGTGTCCCAGTGACTGAATCTCAGGCACAAGCAGGACGGCCAACAAGGAAACCTGAGTGGATTACAAGATTTTAAAGAGTTACAATAGTAATAAAACATTTTTTATTGATGTTTTTCTTTCAAATCGTTATTAAACCAGTGAGAGGAATGTTGCAATAAATCATGCCATATTTTTATACAGTGTCAGTCTGTTTCGTATTATGTCACCCCTGAGTGGGAGTGTGAGTCTTGGAAGAAGTTAAGTTTTGCACATATGGGTTGGAGCTGTTTTGTTTTATCCTGTTCACTTGTTTTCGTGAGTATTATGCATTGTTCAGCTATCAGCGTACACTGAGCTGCTCAGGTCTGGGGCAACTTCATGCCTTCCCCTTCAGCACAACCTAATGTTCCCTGTCACGGTTACTGGCCAAAAAGACTTGATGAGAAAGTAAACAATGTGATTGCCAAAAGTGTTTCATGATCAAGTTAACTAATCATTGAGTTTCCCAAAGGCAGATGAGATCTGACTGAGAGTAGAAGTAACTTGGTGGAGGACACGTTGTTCACCCTCTGCAGAAAAACTGCACTAGGGACAACATAGGCAAGTGCCATTATTTAGACAGACACCTTGGGTATCTGGGCTGGTAGGGTCAACTTGGTTGGTGCTGCTGGCACATATTTTCTGAGTCTGGGCTACCCACCATGCAATGGTTTGTAAGACCTCATAGTATGTTCTTTATCCTGAAAAAGTTCTTGGATTTTATTACTGAATAAGAACAGGCTGCAGAAATGATCTGGCCTCCTGCCTTGAGCCTTTAAAACACCTACTATACACCAGCCTGTTAAGGATTTTCAATCTGAGAGAGATCAGATTTAATGTAATTCTCACTTTGCTTAGAAGAAATTGGTAGTTTGCATGCAGATGGAATACACTGCCTTGGAAAACAGTTCTTGAAGAAAGACTGTCATTTTCCATTTTTAATTTTTTTATGTACCTCTTACCTATGTCTGTCTGTACTGTAGACAAGAAATTCTTATTTCTGTTACAATCTTTAATTGAGTAGAAAACAAGTACTTCAACAGAAATGCCATTTCTTTATTGAAATTAACTTTTTCCTGACTGTTAAATAAAACCAAAGCCAGATATGCTTTTTGGAGTCAAGTAGCTAATTTTTGTAGTTAATACTCTTTGGGAAAGCAAGCAAGAGTGGGTAGAGCCCTTCTCAAATCTTCGTTCGTGAAGCCTAGCCATGATGATGATGATGACTCTTTGGGAAGTACACATTCATTAATTGTTTCCTGCTGTAAAAATTAAACTCATGGAGTTAATTTCATCTGTGGAATGCCATGTCAAATAGAGCTTTTAAGCATCTTAACCTAAAATTTGAAAAGTTTTGTTTTAAAGATAACTACTGTATGCCTCAGATTATCGAATAATATTTTTTACCTTTCCTGATCGCCATCGCCAGATACGACAATATAAATTTTTGAAGTGTTTATTTTAATGATACATGTTGAATTGTGATATATAGCAAATCTAAGATGCTGAAATGTAGCTAAAAGCCTTTTGTGAGGAGTTCAGTTTTCATTCTGAGGTACAATTTTACTAAAGCATGCTGCTTCTCCAGAACTTTCCTCATGGTCTGCCTGTTTTTCAGTGTGAATTCTGTAAATGAGAAAGGGCTTTTAGCAAGATGGTATTTGTTATAACATTAAGATGCTGGGGTAAAAAAATCGTATTTACTTCTTCTGTTAACTGCTGTTTTCTTTAAAAAAAGGCATCTTGTTTTTTCCTGTAGCCCTTTCTTTTCTGAAGACACATTTAGACAATCACCATTCACTTCCAACTCGAAAGATCTCCTGCCTAATGAAACTACTCTTCATGGAAGGACGTCTGCACCAGGTCAGACACTTTCTTCTTTCATTACTTCCAGTTAATGTACCTTTTTAAAATTTTCATACTGTAAGCTTCACCACCTGACCAATGCTCTTAAAATGTAATTCACTTTGTCAAAAGGCAACTATCTCTACATAATAGGTTCTTATTATTAAGAAGAAAAAGAAAAAGAAAAAAGTTGAATATTGCTGAAGCATTTGGACTAATAGTCTTTAGGCTACTATTTCTGTGAATTTTGCAGTAGTCTATAACTGATTAAACTCAGCAGTACCAACAGAGGCTGGGGGGAGGTGGGTATCCCCAGTGTGAATGAACTGTACTGATGTGGAATTACTGTCTGCTCTTCTCCTGTTCCTGGCCATTTCCATCTCTCAGAGTACAGATGAAATGTTTGCAGTACATGTACCAGGGTGGCTGAGCCTGGCAATACAATTTTCCTACCTTTAGCAGTAATTTAGAACCTTTCTGGAAGGATGTGGAGTTCTTCAAATGTACTGAAAAGCCTCAGTACATTATCTGTGGGTACGTTCCCATGGATCTTCTGAACTAGTTGACGGGCATTTTATGTCCAGATGTAGCTTGGGTTTTATTCTGCATTAAAGTGGCAAATATAGGCATGTAACAATACTATTCAAGGTCGCACTGAACATATGCAAAAACTTGATACGTGCCTTTACTGTCCTGTTGCAAAATGACTCGTTTGCTAGTTCACTGCTATCTGTTCTTAAATTAATAGCTCTCGGGTTCTAAAGGTCAGTAATTACACAGTCAGCCATAGGGGGGGTTATTCACCTTTTCTTAGCAATCAATAAAGTTTTGGGCACGTTACTGCTAATTTTCAGCTATAGACTGTCATTTAATTTACAACTTAACAGACCCTTCATTTTTTTTTAATGCTTGAATAGTCATTTGACAGCTTGTGAAGTGGCAGATGAGGGTAAGAGCTGTCTAAGGGTAAATATGCATAGCGAGAAGAAAAAAATTTGTAGCGTAAGGACAAGGGTCTTCAGGGTAGCTGCAAACACAGTTTTGCAAGGAAGTAGTGGATTTTTCAACTCTAGGTGAGGAGAACCAGAGCAGGTGTGGTGCTTTTAAGTATTAAAATATAAACCAGGTTAGCACTTCAATCCTGGCTTTTGACCTTGGCATAGCATATTCATATGCCCATATGCCCAGATGAAAGATGAGAACTCATAGACTCCTCAGGCAGTGCTCGATACCTCAGAGGACGTGGCCTCTAGCAGCAATAGTCTTACATCATACCAAGATGAATGCAATTTTAATTCTCTCTAAGACTTCATTTTAAGTGAGGCCACTAGAACTGTGGATGGGTTTTGGTGACATGTTTGATCTTCTGCTTAAAAGATGTAAAGTATCTAGTTGGTTAGATCATCCTGGAGTGTTAGAATGGCTTCTGAGGAACTGGGGTTTTGTATGCTTGTGCTGCTCCACAATCTGTTTTATGGGATATAAGTATTACCTTGATAGGTCTGTGTATTATAACACATATTGCTCTGTGGTGATAAGACTCTTGATATATAAGGCGAGCATGCATATTGAAAATTTTTAAAATACCATTTTTTTCCTGCATCTTTATTTTTGGAACAACTCTATCATTCCAAGTATGTTATTTTTCTTCTCAGCTTCATAACAAATTCTTGGACCTGAAGTGCACCTTCACAGTAGCACCAAGAATGTGATTTAAATTTTTCATCGGTTATAGCTATGACATTCATGTAAAAGAACAGCAGAATACACTCAGGTAAATTTCCTACTAGTGTCAGCCTTGCAAGAAGAAATAGCTCAGAAGAAACTTTATCCCTTAAAAGAGCAGCCCAAAGGAACTGTAACAAAGAACTGCAAAAGGTCTTATAGAAAATGCTGTGAAAATATGCGTGTGGTCTCCCATGGAAAAGTGCTTTCAGTTGAGATTTGTGTTGGATTACATCGTCTCTGAAACAGGACAGTAAGAAGTAGAAAAGAACAGCACACGAAAGTGACAGGAAATGCCAAGTCCAGTGTCACCTTCAAGCCATCAACTAAAATCCAAGCAGATTAACTGCTAATGGCCAAGAGTGTTCATTAAGCAGTGCCCATGTCAAACAGTGCCACTCAGTGCTCCTGTCACCACATCCAGCAGTCTGGTCCACAAGCCTGGGCCCTGAGCTGTGGCTCTGTGCTGTCTCCCTGCAGCCAGCCTTGGCTCAGGCAGGCAGAGTGGCCCAGGGAAGTCTGTGCTGCCACTTGGTCTGGGTGGCCTTGGTGGAACCCCCCGTGTACACGGTGCTTCTTTTCAAGCAAGGCACCACTATGGTCAGTTGTATCCCCAGACTCCTGCCAACTTTCTGTCTGCAGACTTCTTGGCACCCTAGCTGCAGAGGAATTTGGAAAAGTGACAGGAACATAGGACAGTAAGATATTTCATGTGTGATATTCAGTTATTTTCTCTAATAGGTAGCATTATGCCATCTTATTCATTACCAAGCTCCATCTTAAACCCTGTCACCCTTATTATTTGTATGAGGATGCTGTTTCAGAAGCTCACTCTTTGAAGAGCTAGTACCATTCTCTTTTCAGCCTAAATTTATTCACAGTAAGTTCTACTTTTGTTGTTTCACCAGTGCTGTCCTTCAACTTTGATAATTCTCCCTTGTGATGTTCACCATCTGATGTGCCATCTTGCATTCCTCTTCTCCTGTCTTCATCCTGGAAAAGTAAGCCAGCCAGTGTCTTTTAGTCTCTTTTAGTATGATAGGGTTTCCATTTCCTAGCCTTTTCCTGCCTCTGTTTAGGAAAATTAATTTCTGCAAGTATGATTAGTCA
The DNA here is from genome assembly GCA_036023395.1 of Myiotriccus ornatus. Lineage (NCBI taxonomy): Eukaryota > Metazoa > Chordata > Aves > Passeriformes > Tyrannidae > Myiotriccus > Myiotriccus ornatus. The sequence goes on from JAYRBT010000139.1 coordinate 14,834,630, forward strand.
GAACTATATATGCTCTTTTATGGGAGGTTCTGACAGTGACTTTTTCAGTGACATGCAGTCTTCTATATGTATATTAGAAATGCCTCTTCTTTGTAACTAGAACATGCTGATGACTCTCTTGCTAATCAAATAGTAACATGTGTTTTTTTTCCTTTATAATTCCAGTTGATGATTTCAGCATGCAGCAGAAATTCCTATTCCTACATTCTAGGCATATGACCTTGTAATCTGAATTGTTTCACTTGTTACTCTAGCTCTCAAGATTATTTCTTTAATACTGTGAAATCTTTGCATATTGATATTGCTTTCATTAATGCAATTCTGGTTCGGGGGGTTTTTGACTTAAAGCTATTAAAGAGTATTTTTGAGTACAGTGGGTACAAAGTTCAGTCCTTGAGATTTAAGCTTACTGGCCTCCTCTGTGCAAACCACTTCTCATCATAGACAGTTTATAAGAAAATTGCAACATTGTGTATTTAAGTGGAAAAGCACTCTTTGTAGGGCATTAAGTATATAAGATCCCCAAGGAGTACAAAATAATTAGGAAAGATTATTAAAAGATGTGTGAAAGCAGTGTGCTGATCAGAGCATTTAGTGGGGGGAAAAAAAAAAACAAACACACCACACTAAGTAACTAATGATATAGTGATGGATTTGGCCTGAAATGAAGGTGAAGTATTCCTGATCAGCAGCAGTATCTCAGGCAGGAAGGTCAGTTCTCATTGTGTAAGCTGTTGTCTGGTACCCAAGGAAATAACAATGAAATCTCCAACAGCTGTCAGAAAGGGAAGATACTCATTGAAGTCACGGTATCTCCCTGATAATCTGCAGTGAATTCCTAATTCTCTGAGCAGGGAAGAAAATAGTCTCCTGTAGTCTACAGATCTGGGGAATTGCTTCCCTTACTTTTTCAGGTATTTTGTGTGTTAATAACACGTTTCTGTATTAGTATTACTGTCCAAATAAGCTCACTTTTACTCAAAAAATGGAAATTAAATAGTTTTGATGTCCACATTAGTCAAACTCACTTTGCCCAAAAATTACCATAGTATCAAAGTAATATCTAATAGAAAGCCATATCCAAAACAATTCAATAATTTCAGCTGTTCCCTGTAAGAATAGCAAAATGGCCTTTTCTACCCCAGCAAAAGTTGAGGGAGAAGAAATTAATATTTTCATTTCAAACAGTCACTTTAAAAGGACACTTTTATCTTCTGTTTTATAAGACTCTTCTTTTGACAGAATAGAGTTTAGTTTTATGTCAGACTATATAGTTCAGTTCAGATCACTAGATAAATTAAAAACCTGATCTTATGCTGGTGTTCCTGACCCTTAGCCAATCTTTAATGTGTTTTAATAGTTTTCCACTATCTGATTGACTCATTCTGCAAATCAAACCTGCCTTCATGAAATCCAAATGAGTGATATTCCCTGCTCTTTTTCTGTCTGATTCATTAATATTGGTGAAAACTCTAGCCATGGGTTTTGGGGAGTACTTTTTCTCTGTGTTTCATATAATATTTCGTTATTTTCTCTCTTGCTCACCAAGGACCTGGTATTCTCCTTCATTTACACTGACAGTCATAAACATGGAAACAATCCCATCTGAAGTGGATTAAGTTTAAAAAAAAAAAAAACAAACAACATCTTGTTGTGAAAATTTACTACTACTTGCAAAGCTGTAATTTTGATGGTGGTAAATGAATTTCACATGGCTAAAATAAACTTTTGGAACTGGAGGTTATAGGATTTGGGGAGTTGTAGTCCGTAAATAGCCCTCATTTATTAAATTTCACCACAGCTAAATTTACTGGTAGTGTTTGTTTCAGTAAAACAAACCCAGTAAATCTTTTGTGCGTGAGTACCTTTCTGAAATGCATCAGAGCCTCCTCTCTCTTGTGTGTCCACACTCTTTACTGACCTGTAAGATGACAGATAGGCCATTCTTCCTATTCAGAAATGTCCAGAATCAGTAGCACGATACTTAGTTCAGTAGAAATCTGGAAACACGGTGCAAAAATTTGGGATTTTGGTACTGTCGGCTGTTTCTTCATTGAATTAGTGATGTCATCCCATATTTATGCTTACTGAACTGAGGTAATATGTGTAACAAAGTTTCCAGTATGTTTGGAACCACAGGGTTATTCATCACACCTTTCTCCTGTTCCTGTTCATACTCACACCGTCCTTTTCTCTAAAGCAATAATTCCACTGTAACTTCAATATACTTTAAGGTGAAAACCTGCCTAGTCCCGGGGCCTCCTCCTTGCACCTTATCCAGCACAGCAGTACTAATATCTGTGTGGCCACATGGTAAGTCAGATCAGGGGAAGTAGTGAGCTAATCTCCTGGGGTTTTTTTCCTGATAGTTCATGGGAATGTTGGGATGTGAGCTGGGTGAAGGCAAGGCTGTGTCTTTTGGCCATATGAAATTTCAGCATTTGTATGAGACTGTTGTGTCTGTGACTGCACTTAATCTTCTTTACTTTCCTCTGTTAGTGTAGTTGGAAAATACCTCCAGAGGGTTTAGGATTTGAATCATTTATCACTTGAATGTGATAAATAATCAAGCTGGTGATGTTGTGCAGATACCACATTATTTAGTATGAGTTTGCATGTGTCTTCCTGCCTAATTCCTTTTTAAAGATGCTTTAAGGTCAATATGACTTTATTGAGTATGAGATTAGAGTTAATCCAGCCATGGTTGGCATTTCTTCATAGGTTGCTGATCATAAGTTACCTTTCTTGGTCTCTTTTCGCCTGCTGCCAGACTTTCCACTTTTAACTTACCTTACAATGTCCCTGAGACCACTGTAACTACTGCAGAAATGAAGGGACACCTTCAGGGTTCAATTTCTGTGTAGGGGACCGTTGCCACTTCTGTCACCCTGGAAAATGTCCTTAGGCCCCTGGGGAATGTGAAACCCACAAACCTTGAGGATTTCTGCTAAAGTGATCAGATGAAATGTTGGCATTTAAATTGCCCTTGTGTAATTTCCCAGCTATGTACCCATGGAGTTAATTAGAATGATTCACACCTTCTTATAGTTGTTTGCTTACATCTGCCAAAAAAGCTTCTAGCCTCACATTGTGAGTAATCCTCTGTTTACTATAGGAAGGCTTTCTTCGCAGTCCTAAATGCTAGAATTTGTAAAGGAAAGCTAGGGTTTAAGAGTATGATTACAAGCAATTGATTTCTAATTCATTCAGGACAGCAGAACCTGCAGAATATTATTTTTGAGAGAATCACAGAATAGTTGAGGTATGAAGTCTACTTCCACCACTTCCTCTCAGCTGAGTTTGCTTGGTGCTCAAGGCTATGTCCAGTCCAGTCAGGTTTTGAATATCTCCAGGAATGGAGACTCTGGGCAGTCTCTGGACAACCTGTGTTTGACCTTGCTCACCAGAAAAAAAAAAAAGGGAAAAAAAAAAAGGGGGAAAAAAAAAAGTTTTCTTATGTTTAAATGGAATTTTCTGTGTTTTGTGTCCCTGCCTCCTCTCCACTGTCATCACTAAGAAGAGCCTGACTTTATCTTCTTAGCCCCCCCTCCCATCAGGTATTCACAGAGGTTGGAAAGATCCCACCAAGTCACCTTTTGCCCAGCCTGGAAAGCCCGAGGTCTCTCAGGCTCTCCTTGTATGACAAATGCTCCATTCCCTTAATCATATTTGCTGGAGTTCAGACTTCTTTGAAAGTCTAAAAGAATATTTCAAGTTCTTGGCAGTTGTTTCTGTCCCTGTGATGGAACAGCAATTTTTATTGCCAGTGTAGTTGCAAAGGGGGAGTGCACATGGACATGAATTGACTTGCATAGTGATTTCCCCCCGCCCATTGCTTTATCCCATTATTAGTGCTTATGATAATTTTATTTGCTTTCAGTTTTGGTCTGAGTTACGAGCTCTGCCCATCCAAGACATTAGATATCCCGTTCATTTTCCTGATGATGAGAGTGCCTGACCCCTGTTGGCTTCCTGGCAGGATGGAAAAGTGAGAGTGGCACTTAATTCACTCCCAAGGCATTCTCCATCAGGCACTTGGTCCTGCTGTTCCTTTCTATCTTGGTATTTCTGTGAAATGTGCTCGGTGGAAGCGGCACTGGAGGTAGATGCCACACAGTCATCACTGCCCACGGAGCACAATGGTAGGTTCTCTCAGTCCTCAAGAGCAACCTCTTAATTTTATTCTTCTTCTGGTACTTGTCTGGGCTTAAGATTCAACCAGATACTCTTTTTTTTGTGCGTGTGCATGCATGGGTGCGCATGTGTATGTATGTTTGTGTAAAAATCCGTGCAGATGCATGACAAAAAGAGTATTGGAGAGATGTCCCTCTGACAAATCCAACCTGTGTGACAGCTGAAGCTGATGGAATGAAAGTTCTTGTGACAGAGTGGCAGACTGATTTGAGTAACTGATTTTAGTTCCTCACCTCCAACATGCGTTTTACTTTAATTCTTCACACAAAGAGAATGTCTTGTGGGTACGCATTGACTGGTGTACACTCTGTGCTCTCGAGAAGACTGTGAGCCATCGTGGTGGCTCTCTGCGGTCTGCTAGGAAGAGACAGATATAGATATATCAAGAACACTTGACACATCTGAAAACTTGTGTTTCTTGTTTCATTATGGGCTGCCTCTATACAGGATAAATCTTATTTTCCCCTCTAATACTGTGCAGTCTTCTCATACAGGCAAAAATACTCATTTTTTATTTCATTTCCCTTTTATGTTTGCTCCTTCTAAAGCACGATCAACTCATGGTAAAGGACAGAAAAACAAAGTAATTTCACTCAAAACAAATACCTTCTGGTTTCATTTAGAATAAACCCAAACTAGACCCCATTCATTAACCCCAGCAAACCAAAAACTGTTGAGAAATGTCACCAGCATCAAATCCAAACCAAAATGACCAAAGTTGACAGTTTCATCCCATGTGGAAAAATAAAACTTAGCATTTGGATTTTTTTACCCTTTCAAACAGCGGGTTTTGGCATCTCTTATTATTTTTTTATAAGTTTTCTGAATCTCTAATAGTTACTCAATAGCAAGTGACGTTTTAAAAAGTAAAATAATAGTGGCTATAAATATACTTAAATATATAACACAAGTGGAGGTCAAATTTGAGAAGGGTTTTCTGAGCAACTACGCACATCCAGAGTACTCAGTGAGAAATGTGGGACTTTATCTACCATGTATTTGTTCTGGGAAATGAATTTAGGACAACTCAGGGCTGTCCAGCAAGTTCTTGGGACCCGTGTTTTGATGCAGGTGACAGAAGATAATTTGGGGCAAAAATGACCACGAAGTGGGTTTTGGGAAAGGAAGAAGAGAAAACATATAAATTGCAAATAGCACATGTTGGCTTCAGGAAGAACAACTCTAACCAGTGTGGAGATTTGTATGGAAAGAAGTCTTAGCAATAGCTAATGACCTCTTGAGTTGAGCGAGGCTTTTGGGGCTGCCTCCCACAATATGCCCATAGTAAACAGGGAAAACAAGGGTAGGCACAACTGTAACTAAGTGTTTAAGTGTAGCTGTCAAACCCCAGGGACCACATGCAGCTCTGAAAGAGTCTGTGCTCGCTCTGGTATTCATCATTCCTTCTATTAATGTTGTGGGTGATGGAAGAGAAAGCATGATTATTAAATGTCTGGGTGACACCATGCACAGAGGTGCCATAAGCACTTCAGAGGACAGAACTAGAGTTCAGTCTTACCTTGAGGAATTGAAGAAACAGCCTGAAAAAATAGCAGCCAATGAATGCAGTGAGGACAAACTCCTGTGCCTGGAGGAATGGGGAGTGCCACAAAAAAAGGTGAGGGATGAGTGCCCTGGCAGTGCAGCTTAAAGGAGGGATGTAGATTAGTCTTGGTCACTGTGTGTAAAGCTGACATTGCAGACATTGCAGAAAGGGCAAACATTTGGCTGAGATGTTGGGAATGTAAGGCACATGTGGTAATACTGCTCTGCAGCTGGAGCCCTGAGTTCAGGTCTGGGCTCTGTAATCCAAGAACAATGTGGAGGACAGCAGTGGTCAGAGGTTTAGAAAACATAAGCTGTGCATAGACGTTTAAGAGTTTTGCCAATTTATTTAGTTTGGAGAAGAAAAGAGGGGAGACATGATAATGGCATTCAGATATGTAAAATGACAGCTTTGAGACGAAAATAACAAACCTTGCCTGTGTTAATGTGAGCAGAATAAGGAATAACAGGCTTAAATGACAGCAGAGGAGATTGAAGTTAAACACCAAGTAAAATTGTCTAGCATTGGGGTGGTTTTGCACGGGCAGAACTGTCACAGGAGGCTGTGGAACCCCTGTCATGGAAAGGTTTTTAAAATAATGTTAGACAAGCACCTCTTGGGACCGATGGGTATGTCTGGTGTGTGACTGGTGTGTCTCCAGGCGAAGGAGAGACAACCTGGCCTCCTGAGGTCCCTTCCAGCTCTAATTCTGTGATATCAATTCAATAGCAAAGCTATAATGACAGTTAAATAACCTCTACAAAGAGACTTGATAGATGAGGTACTTGGTTTATAGATACTCAGCATGCTGTGTTTTAGACTCTGCATCTTATTCAAAGTTCCATCTCTGGTTTCATAACCTCTTTTGTCTTTCTTAATATCAGAATCTTTTGTAAACTTGAACTTCAGCATTGAATCAGACTGTTTCCTGAATATGAAACTTTTCCAAATGCAAGATCAACATGAAATAGAAAGACAGGTTTTAAAATTACTTTTCTCGCTCTGCAAGAGGAATTGGAACACATCATTCCTGACATTTCTTTTTAGAGTTACCTTGGGATTCTCCAAACCTCACCTATCTTACCTTGTACAAGTTTGTCTTCTATAACATTTGTCTGCCTAAGAGTAAATTAGATATAGAATTCATTAGCTATTTGGACAGATGGATAGATGGATATAATGACTTTTGTTTAAAAATAATCTAAGCAAAGCTGAGGATGAGTTTGGGGTTTTTTCCTTCTACAGCATGATTTCAGTCAGAGCACAAATTTGCCCCAAGTTGTTGGTGGGTGTTTTAGTTGAGTTTGGGACAGTTGTTGTGCTCACTGGTGCCCTGCAAATGCAAACCAAGCAGATGGGAGAATTATGCAGAAAGAAAGAAAGAAATAAAGGATGTTTTGCAGGGAGGTGGATTGGCTGGTGATAAGGAGAGAGAGCAAGGAGACATGTGAATATCTAAAAAGAGTGAGTTAAGGGCTCTAAGGAAATGGCAGATTCACTGCTTATCACTCAGGGAATCTGCAATAAAAGCAGTAAGAATGTTTTCTTTCACAGCAGCAACCATAAGCAGCTTGCCGAAAGAGGTAAAGGTGGACCTGACCAAATGTTTGTAGTTACTTACTTGTTCATCTAGTGTTAATTCTTCCACGTGAATAGTCAGCTCAGGAAGAGGGACTCCATCTACATTTGGAGCTTTGTTTTCTGTTCCCCCACTGAGGTTTCTGGTCACCAGCTTCCTCCAGTACAGAAGCTTTTCCATCACTAAAAAAGATGCAGAAGGCTGAGAAGAAAAAAAAAGGAAAATTTTTAAATGCCCCGTAATGGTCCTAACTGTTTGAGTGATTGTTAAAAGGGTTTCTTGGAAGTGTGTCCTAAGCAGAATTGTAGGAAAGAAAATAAAAGGGTAGAAACCTCTTGGCCTTATGGAAATGAATTAATTTTGGTTTAAAAATAACAATAGGAGCAAATTATCCTTTCATAAATTCGTATGAACTCAGTGTTGTAGCACCCAAAAAAAAGTTTTATGAGCAGTGTAAATGCTTGAGATAAATGCAAGGACCACCTGCTTGGGAGAGAATTAGAGAAAAGTTATGTAAGTCCGTTACAACACATCTTACTATTGTCATGAAGATACTTTCAGGAGGAAACGAAATAAAGTATATTATGCAAAAGTAACAGAGAACATATTATCATGTTTTTCTCTCAACTAGTGTACATGTTGTAAAAATATTTCTCAGTAAATGACTGCAACATTATTGCAACTTTAGGGTTCCTTAAAAATCTGCAACTCCAGCCACCTTGCTGGAGAATTTACATACTCCTTTAAGTTTTGAGCTGGTTATTTGCTCTCTTCTTGGTTGTTTCCTAAGTTTTGAGCTTAATACAGGCAGCAAAAGCAAATTTCAGAGCTTTATAATGCAGATGAAGGTTATCACAAGCCTCATGGTTCGCTCAGAAGTCGTCTCTTGTAATACTGAAGTTAAAATGGGTGTGAGTTTTGAAGCAAAGGTAGAAGGTAGGGAGTGGTTTTTGAAGTCAGTGTGTCCTGACCTTGTCTGTGCCCTGACTTCCATCACCATTTGAGCAATGGGCCCAGTCTTAGCAGTGCAGTAGGCTTCACTGTTCTCCCATGTTTCTCTATGAAGCCAACTTTAAAGTCCGTCTTTTACCTATTTTTATTCTTCTCCCAAACCCTGACATCTATATCACTTCTTGGTGACCTTTGCAAGTGTTGTTGTCTATGGTTCTGCATTCGGTATACTTTTGTGCACAGTGTTAATGTTTCTTTTTATGGGCTGTGCAAGCTTTTTGTTGAAATATTTCCAACTTTCGTGGCTGCTGTTTTTAGAAAGAGCAGCTTAAGCACTGTGCTACTGATACATAAAACCACTTGGGTTCTATTTTCTTCCATATCAAGGATTTTTAAATTATTGTAACATTACTGCTTTTTACCATGCTCTGTAGTAATGTTAAATATTTGCAAAGATAAAAATAAGAGCATTAATTGGTAAAGTTTTTTATTTGAAAAGGAGATTTTCTCTGCTTCCTCTGTGGAGTTGTTCTGTCATTCAGACTGATTATGTACTGATTTGTGGGGAATATAGAAAAATTCCGTGGCAAGAAAGCAATTGCTTATCTCAGTTAGTAGTGGACGAGTCTGCTCCCAGTGAAAGATACATCCTAAACTAAGACCAGACAGGATGCTGTGATGCAGGTGATGACAAATGAAGACTGCAGGACCAGTCAGGATCACTGATGTCTTATTTAAGTTGTGAGACGTATCTTCCTAGGGAGCTACAGAATCTGGAAGGATTCCACTGTTTATTTTAACTGACTTACTAGAAATAAGAATTCTGGTCCTACAAATAAAACCTTTATAGAAGTAAGTTAGAAAGGGAGTAAGATACATAGTATTTGGAGCACTGCAATTTCGTATAGTCAATATATTTTTGAGCTTGGGAATCTTTCACAGGCTCTCTGCAAACAAGCTTGCAACAGAGCCTTAATTACATATTTCATAAAAGGAATTCTCAATTTTTAAATACAGTGTGCCTGCCAGAGGTGATAGATGAGCATGTAAGGGGAAGGCTCCAAAGCAATAAAATGAGTCTTTGATGATGGGAATACTGCAGAAAGTAGGAAGACAATATAATAGCATAGATAAATGCAGACAGAAGGAGGAAAGAAAATTTCTTTGAGCAAATAAATGTTTTTAAAGCAATGTTTGTGTGAATGTCTGACCTTAATACCTTGTTTCTGAATAAATAATGTCTTTAAATTTTTTTATTTTCGACCTAACAAAGCAGAAATAACCTTACAAATGGAACAAGCTTTTGTGTCATTTCTGTAGAGCTGCATACAGTCTATTTACCTCTTGGGTAAACGTGGGGTACTCGAAAGATCACAGAGGGCAGGCAAGGAGCAATTCACGTCAGGCTGGTAGTAATCAAAATTTAACTGATGACTGCTCAATGTCCCAAGTCTTTCAGAGCAAAGTGAGGTTCTTTGTATCTGCATATTGGTATTCATGCTCTTGCCATGAGCTCACAGAAACCTGATTACCTTGTCCAGCACTGTTTCTTAGTCAGTTTATTAACATTAAGGCTTCGTGAAATGTTTTAGGTACATTCTTCCATGGGAGCTTCATTCTGCGCCTTGTACTCTTCTCATAAAGTTTCATCTCTGGGAGGATTAGGAGGGAGGTACCACACACCTCCTTTCCTCTTTTTTTGTATCATCTGTCATCCACCTTTTCCCAGTTCAGCTCATGTTCAGAGTATGGCCACCTCTCCCTCTTAGCTCTCAGCCACACACTGGGTTCTGTCACCAGAACTTCTGGACATCTGACTTGTTTTCTTCATCGCATTTGGCTTGCAAGCAGGATTTATTGAAAATATTCTAACACCACTCTCTATTTTCACTGGATTTCTGTTCATTTAATTTTCAGAATTACTTACCTGGTATCTTCTTGACCATCTGTGTGGTGTCAAGCTGTCTGAATAACCCAAAATACAACTGTTGACATGCACTTCCAGAAGAATGGAGAGAAAATGAATGTCGACCTTCCTTGTTAAGGCTTATCAGCACCTCTCACTTCCATCTCTTTAAGGAATACTTATTGCAAAGGACAATCAATTTATATCTGTAGGATTCCATCTGACCATAAGGAACCACTCTTGTGGATTTTGTTGCTTCCAAGGTCTATGGGAGGTGTGAAGATAAAACAGAGAAGCAGCTGTTTAAGTGAGTTATAGGGTGTGAGAGCAGAGAGTAAACCAGCAAAGGTTATAAATATGAATTTATCTTCTTTGAATGGCACTTGAGCATACCTTTTGTTTGTTTTCTTAGTTTTGTCTTTTTCACTTAAATAGTGGTTCCATTCTTTCCATTGTTAGTATAAGGATAGAAAGTTAGGTGTGGTATTGAAAAACAGATTAAAACATAATGTAAGATCAAACACTGTGAAGCAGTAATTGAAAAATACATAAACTAAGTAAAATAAAATAAGTAATCAAAGTACCACACATCAGAGTCCAAAGTCAGTCCCTGGGAACTTTTTGTGCCTGACAGTCACTGGCAGTCACAAGGCTGTGTTGGTGACTCCAGACAGTTACTTATGTATTCAGGTCACACTTTGTCCTCTTCTTCAGTTACAGCTTCAACCAGATATGGTATCCTTCTCCAAGCATATCTTGATAAAAGACAGGGTAAAGACTTGTCAGAAGGGGTGATTAATACACTCTCCATATTGATATTACCAGTTTGAGGGGAAGAGGAAAAAAAGAATCACTGTGAAAATTGAAAATATGTGTGTGTGTGCACTTGTGCCCAACAGCTTAGGGAAGGGGGAAATAGTAACTCTTACAAGCTGCTGTGCTTTGTTTACCAGAAATTAATCTATTTGGAGAGCCAAGAGGAGGGACAAACAATATTTCTGCAGCTAATGTCCACCTTGTCCTGACCTCAGGGAAGACACAGGTGGTGACAGTCCTGGTAATTCCTAACCCCTTCTTGGACGATCAGCTTTACACAGCTACTCGTTAGGAAGCTGACTTTGGGCTAGTAGGGAAATGATACCAGGTGATGCAGAAAAGCAGGAAAGGTATCCATAAAGAGCTATTCCACTATATTTCATCAAATTTTACATAATATTTTTACCTTTTAACAATTCTGTGCAAAATTATATCAAAATAATTCTATCACTAGCCTGTAATATACTGAGTTTCTTTTCTGCCTTTCTGTTTCATTTTAGTGGTGTACTGGAGAACTTGGAGGCCTTTCATTTTACTAAGCATATTTTGTTTTAAACTCCAAAACCCATACAGAAATGCAGTGTATAATTTAATAAGTTCAATATTACTTTGTCATTTGTGCTTTTCTAACACAGAGTTTTGGAATTTGCTGTGGAGTGTTCATTTAAAGCAGAAATCAAGTCCTTTTTTGTTTGGTTGGTTTTTTGGTTTTTTTTGTTTTTCTCTTTATTTTAGGATAGGGATGTCGTGGTGAAAGATGGATTTCTATGAGACATCTCTCACAATGGTGATTTATTATTTAACTTTAGTTGGAACCAGTCCATCTTCTTCCTGGCCAGTGTAAGGTATTCTTAAAGGATGACAATGCTGACTGTCTTGGTAGAAGGCTTTGGGATGCACAGACCTTTGGAACTCTGTGCACAAACCAGTGTTACGGTCTCAGAGTCACTGGACCTGTCCTCACTTTGCAGAAAACACCATTCCCCAGCGTTAATTAGGACTGGATGTGGAAGTTGGCTCTCGTGATATTTCAGGTCACTGGCAAGCTGAGTTCCTGGGCTCCAGTTTCCAGGCTGCAGACAAAGCTGCTCAGAGGGTAAGAAGGGTGGAAGTAGGTGGTTTTTCTTGGAGCTGAGAAGTCTTTCACAGAGTGCTGAGGCTCCTGTTGCAACAGACAACAACTATGGTTTGCCATGAGCAAGCTATAAAGCTTGCTGAACAGAAAAGGGACTTTGCTACAGGGAGAGTAGTTGGTCAAAAGAGAAGAAAGAAGCACTGTGGTTAAGGACTCCAGGAATAAATCTTTAAAGTAAACATAACTTTCAAACCACCTACAGTATCCTCTTTTCATCAATGAAAACTACGCAGCAGCTTTGCAAGGGACTAGCTTTCACCAGCTCAATGTAATCAGAAAGCTGCTATTTTTTCCAGCTTCCCATGAGCTACCCAGAACAATCCATCACAGAGAAGAGGATATTTTATTTCTTAAAATATAAAAGAGGGCTGATGACTAATGCTGAAATGAATTGTTAAGAAACTTATTTACTTAATTGAGCTTGCTAGTTTGGTATGTCTTCCAATCAATTCATTTTTTTTGTGACCATATTGAAGCAACCTACACCCTTGTGACCTTCTCTTATAATTATTACTGTTTTCCTCTTTTGAAGCACTGTTTTGATTATATACTCAAAAATCTCCACTAGAATATCTGTAGCATTAGCACAGAGATTTTGCCATTGTTTGGAACTTAAGGATAGTAACAAAAAGAACAATTCTTTATTGAAGTTCTTGGAGGTTATGGGTCACTTACAGCCCTCGGGATGGGGGGAGGTCTTTTTAATTTCACAAAATGACTATTTTGAATAGGCAGAGCTTATTTTCTAACTAGAAATTCTTTTAAGAAAAATGTGTTGTTGGTTGGTAGCACTCAGAGGTGCCTCACAATTTCTCTGGTGTGAATATTGTACATATTCAGGGTCACAGGAGAATGTAACAGCAGCGGAAAAGGGGCTGGCAAGTATGATCATCCCGAAATTTGCTGAGATTGCTGTGTGGACTCTCTGCCCCAAATGAGGCATTGTTTTTATTTTTGCTTAAATTAAATACAGTATTTGACAGCTCTTTGCCTAAACCACAGTGGAGTCATCTGGACAGCTCTCTGTGAAGGAGAGGCTCTTTCAGTCATGGCAGTCACATTTGCATTTGTGGGAGACTAAATGAGGCTTTACTGATACAAGGGAGATGTTTATCCCTCAGTGCTTCATTGGATGAAGATTTTTCTGGTTTGTGCCAGCCTCCACAACACTAAATTACGCTCAATAAGATGTTTTTGGACTCCTGACCCCAGCTCCTTTCCCCCTCCCCCAGTTTAAATGAAAATCCCAGCCAACTGGTTTTCCTCCATCATGGCCTGTGCATGTGCACTGATGGAGATAGTCCTGGGCAGCAATCCCACAGGTGGTGTCAGTTTGGAGGAAGGTGCTCACTCTGCATGTGGCATCTTTCATTCCAGTGGAACTGGAAGGTTTTTTACCAGAAGTAAGTTTTACGCTGAGCCCGCTCGCCACTGGTTTTTGTGTTTGGAAAGCTGCAGAGTACCCTTGTAGGTTTGTGCAACTCTTACAACAGCAGTGCCTTGTCCTCAGGCAGCAGGACCCTTGCACAGAGTATTTTTTTGCTCAAGACTTGCTGATACTGTTTCTCTGACTGATTTAAGTAGTTCCACTGCTTTCCACAGTCTCTATCTGCTCTCTGCTCCCTTCTGTCCAGATGGAAACCGGCCATGCTTTCAACTTCTTGAACCACTGTGTACCTTTTTTCCTTTTCCATGTTCCCAGTCCTTTTCTCTCTACTTCCTTACAGAGTGCCTTCATATCTGTGCTTTATGCTCTGTGGAGTTTTGTGGTTTTTTTTTTGTATTGCAGACTCTCTCTGTTCCTGAAACAATTAAAACCACTTCTGTAAAGATACTGGCTTGCTCTGAGTTGCAGTTTTTCAGTGGGTGGCCCTCTAAGCTGCTTTGATGCCTGAGGACAGCAGGTGCTGGGTAGAGCTTGCCTGGGATATCAGCCACACATTGATATGCTGTCTTCTTTTTTTAATGTTTTTTTCTGAGCAGTCTTCTGGACTTCAGAGACAGACTGCTCATGTATGTGTCGATGTGACACTGAAGGACCTGGCAGTGTTAGGGTAATGGTTGGACTCAGTGATCTCGCAGGTCTTTTCCAACCTAAATTATTCTATGATTATTCTGTGACATAACAAAAATTGCTGTGTCAGTAGAAAATGTCTGGAAATCTTCCTTCAGCTATGGCTAATTCAGTGTAAAATAGACCACCGTCTCAGACCAGGCCTTCTTCATGCACCAGCCAAAGGTGGGTGATAGGAAAAGACAAAGGACTGGTCGTTCCACAAAACCATAATTAGACTTTATTGCCTTGCCCTGCTCACTCTTGACTTTCTCTCTTTACGTAATCTGGTTCAACTCTTTGACTATGCCTATGTCCAGAGCACTTTGGCTAAGTGTTCTGCTTCAGGGTATGTATGAAAGGTGCTGTATGAAAGATTCATTTCCTCTCCGTCATTGGGAGTTTCCTTTTTACATGAACTCATGTGCCAGATCACACAGCATGCAGCCGAAGTGTTGCATTTTACGTGACACTACAGGGCTCTACTGAATGAAAGCTGCAAGTCTTCAGTGTTCTTAAGACAGAACTTTATGTGTCTTTTGGCATAGAAACGGAAAAGCTGGGGCTGGAGGTGGGAAACGGATTGCCGTCTTGGAAATTTAACGACCAGCTATTTCCCTGCGACGTGTGTGGAAAAGTGTTTGGTCGACAGCAGACTCTGTCCCGGCATCTCTCACTGCACACAGGTGAGCCAGTGCTTTTGGGTTGTTCCAGCACTGTCTGTTCATCACTGTTTGTTTAAGGGGAAGAGAAAGAAGGTAAGCAGAAGATGGTGTGAGCCATCTCTGGCTCCTCAGAGCAGAACCAAGAACAGAAACGGGGCAGAATGTCGGAGTGGCATTTAGGGAGTTAAATGACATTTTATTCCTTTGCAGCCTACTTGTAATTTATCCTTTCAAAATGTGTAAATTCGAGTTTGTTCAGGTTCCAGTACTGTAGATACCAACTGGTTAACCAAGCCTGGAGTTTTGAAGAGAAGGCACAGCCTTTTTTTGGGACAGATTTGGGGGGTTTTTTTGGACAGACAGATCGTTTGCCTGATGAGCATTTTAAATGTCACTGAACAACAGAAGATTTGGCCATGGTGTTTCAGACCTGTGAAACTGAAAGGATTTAATGTCTCATTCATCTCTGCTCTTATCATACACTTCTGAGAGGAACAGGGGCTGGTTCTGCCCCATATCAACTTCCTTAAAGTGAATCAGCTTCAAATCAACTGAGACAAATGGAGTTTTTATACAGAAGATGCACTCTGTCAGCCTGACAAGGTGCACAGCACAAAATAAGACTTGAAAGCAAGAATTTCCTACATACTGCTGAAAAATACTGTTGGCATAATGCTGTGTATGTTGTGCCATGTACAGCCATGCTGAAAAGGTTCAGATGCTCTATCCCATGGCCTCGTGGGTTCCCTTGGTCCTAAGCTGCCCTACTGAATGTCTTTCCCCTAGCACTTGGAGCAGTGTATTTCAAATTTAGAGCAGCAGATTCTCAGAGGAAAAGGTTGTAAAAGCTGATGTAATGTTTGGTTATTTTAATCACTCTCTGCAAAATACAGCCTGGCACATGTACAAAAACTGTGCTGCCAGGTCTTAGAAATGTTTAATTTAAAATTAAAAAAAAAAATTAAATTGTGAAGTATCAGAAACTTGTGATGAATCTGTTTAATTTTTTCAACTGTTCTTTAAATGAGCTTTTTTCATTAGTTTATGTTTGGAACTGGACTAATGATGCAGTGTTACCTTTCCTCCCCTTTAAAGTTAAAGGATCCTTTTCATTGCCTCTCAGTATCACCTTAGATTTTAAAACAAAATCATCAACTGTCAGTGATCACTGCAAGTGATCACATGGGCAATCCCAAAAATTACTAAGCCCAAATATCATACAAAGATGCTAGGTAAAGGAAGTAGTTTTAGACTATTGACCTGTTTCTCTACTGGCTTTGCTGTAGCTCTCAGAGCAGCAGTTGCCCCAGTTTTCCAGTTTATAAAGTTTTATATTATCTGACTACAAATGGTAGAGCAAATTAAAAAACCTAGCCCCAAACTGCCTTCAGATTAGTTTTTTTCTGAGTAATTGCTGTGCACTCCTATAAGCTTTTAAAATGTTGAGCTTCCAAAGTACCTCATCCGGAAAGCTGCTCGGAGAAACCCAAAGGAATGCATGCTCGGTTACTGGCAGCTTTAAAAGCAGCTAGCTCCAAAATGAGGTGCACATTTAGGGGTTTCTCTCTTCTTTTTCAGAAGAGAGAAAATACAAATGCCACTTGTGCCCCTATGCTGCTAAGTGCCGTGCTAACCTGAACCAGCACCTGACTGTGCATTCCGTGAAGCTGGTGAGCACAGACACCGAGGACATCGTCAGCGCTGTCACGTCCGAAGGCAGCGACGGGAAGAAGCACCCTTATTACTACAGGTGAGGACCCAGGCAAGGGCTGGGCACAAGACACTCTTTTACCTGCCTGCTCAAGGCACGTTACAGGGCCACCCTGCTGGTGTTGCAGGGTAGAACCGTGATGGAAGTATTTGCATTGCCCTGGTCTGGCTTAGGCTAAACAGCAAAAACCTCGCTGGCTGCCTCGTGCTGTGACTTGGCTGCCCATTGAGAAGGACTCTGGGCTTTGGTGTGGGGTTGGTTTTTTTAAGTGGCAGCTGGGCTCTTAGAAGTCTCTTTAACTCTTTATGCAGTGTTCATTTAAGTTTTAATTGGAAACATCCCGTTGTGTACATGGATTCACTGATTCTGAGCCAGTAGTGTGCCAAGAAGGCCAATGGCATCCTGGCCTATATCAGGAACAGTGTGGCAGCAGGAGCAGGGAAGTGATCCTTCCCCTGTACTCAGCGCTGGTGAGGCCACACCTGGAGTATTGTGTCCAGTTCT
>JAYRBT010000139.1:14851789-14884637 GCA_036023395.1 Myiotriccus ornatus
CTCCCTCATCACCCTAGGATGGATCCCATCTGGTCCCATAGACTTGTGAGGATCCAAGTGGCTCAGCAGGTCACTAAGTTTTTCCTTCTGGATTACAGGGGGGCTATTCAGCTTCCCATCACTGTCTACCAGCCCAGGAAGCCAGGAAGTTGTTCCTGAGGACAACCTGTCTTGTTGAAAACTGAGGCAAAGAAGGTGTTAAGTACCTCAGCCTTATCCTTGTCTTCGGTAAGTATGTTCCCTTCTATGTGCAGCAAAGAATGGAGGTTTTCCTTGCTATTTCCTTTTGCAGTTAATGTATTTATAAAAACACTTTTTGTTATCCTTAACAGAAGTGACCAGATTAGCTTCAAATTGTGCTTTTGCCTCTCTAATTTTCTTTCTGGATGACCTAACTACATTCCTAAATACTTCGTGAGTTGCCTGCCCTTTTATCCAAAGGCAATGGACTTTCTTTTTTTCTCTAATTTCCTTCAAAATCTCCTTGTTCATCCAGGCCGGTTGTCTTCCCTGCCAGCTCTCCTTTCAGCACATAAGGACAGCCTGCTCCTGCATCTTCAAGATTTCTTTCTTGAAGTATGTTCATCCTTCCTGGACACCTTTGTTTTTAAGGGCTGTTTCCCAAGGTACTTTCCGAACCAGCCTCCTGAATAGCCAAAGTCTTCCCTCTGGAAGTCCAGGGTAGAGGTTTTGTTGACGCCCTTCCTTACTTCTCTGAGTATTGAAAACTCTATCATTTCGTGGTCATTGTGCCCCAGACAGGCTCCGACCACTACATCTCCCAGCAACCCTTCTCTGGTTGTGAACAGCAGGTCTAATGGGGCCCCAGCCCTGGCAGGTTCATCTACCAGCTGCAACAGGAAATTATCCTTCATACACTCTGGGAATCTCCTAGACTGCTTCATCTTCGCCATGTTGTTTGTTTAAGGAAAACCTGGTATAGATGAAAAAGGTATTGTGATAAAATTTAGATTGCCAAGAAACAGTATTGAGAACATCCCAAGTGGTTGTGGTGAGCTTTCTCTCAAATGTTGAGCTTGTAAGGGATTCTGTGACTAATTCTGAACAGCACTGAAGGTTGGCGGAAAACAAACTGCTTGTATCCTGGAGGAAACCCTTTCCCTTTGCATGTCCAAATAAATAGCGAAAAAAAAAAAAAAAAAAAAAAGAAGAAAAAAGAAAGACTATAAACAGAATACAAGGGACCCTGAATACTTTACTAAAAGAGTAATAAAGTTTCATTCCCCTAATTGAAAATCAACTTGGTGGAAATAAAATTCACTTTGTACCAGAATTAATCCATGATAAGATACTAATTTGTTGAAGCAAATGGCTGCTCTTCCAGTAGTTTCAAAAAAGTAAGGGCTCACTCCTACTGGCCAGTTTTCTCAAGTGATTAAATTCATAAATATCTGCTTCTGCTCAGATTTTGGAAAAGCCAGTTCACACTTAGCAGGTCCAGAAACTTAGCAAGATCCCCCAACCCATCAGTGTATGTACACAGCATATCCCTGTTGGAGATACACAAGCTGATTTGGCAACGATTGAACGTTTTTTACTCTCTAAATACTAAATGAGGATTGCTTAGTAGAATATTCAGTAATACAACTAGCAAGTGTTACTTGTAGGTATGGTGTTGTTTTTTTGCTCTTTTTCTCTTTGCCCAGAGGAGTATTGGGTAACAGTTAATATTTGGATTTGTAGATTAATTTTTTTAATTTTACTCCTTAAAACGGAGATGGCAAGACTGAAGGAAAGCAGTATGCTTGAAAGAGACGATTTTAAATAGATTTCTTGTGATTTGTGTTTGCAGTGCCTCTGTGGATATTAAATCAATATCTGAATAGAAATTTGTGAATATAATTTTAAAAAACCTTTCTTCAAAATGTTTGGCCTTTACAGTGGTAAAAATGGGTGAATGCTGCAGATTTTGAAGTAGATGCTTCAAGGCTTTGATGCTTTTACATCATACTTCTCTGACTTCCACTATTTAGTTATTGTGATTTACCTAAAAGAAATCCATACATAGATTTAATCATTGTTTTGATTCTCGTCAGCTAGCTAAAACAAAAAGCAATAAATCTCTGAAACTTATAAAGCATGTTGAAAGCTACAACTTAATCATTATTTATTGTCTAGAGATTTTGGTATATTTGATTAATTTTCAAGGTGCCAAAAAAAGAGGAATGCAATGCATCTTTTATAAAATGCTCAGCAAAACTCACAATAATATGGTAGTGATTAGTGCAGAGCAATGCTTGCAGCAGTTATATAGTGCCAGTGATTATACTTCAGATTCACTATAAAAACAAGCTGTTCCTGATGTGCTCCTCAAAAGTAGGACAAAATGTTCTCCATTAGTCTGTTGCTACTTAAGATCTTTCTCTACGTCACATCTTGATTTTTCTCTCATGCCATCTGCAGAAAAACATGTCTCTCAACCTTCTAGATCCTGAGATGGCACTATTCAGAGATAGAAGAGGAATTAGGCCGTGTTAGAAGAGAATCTTGTCATGGTGGTATTGCAGAGGCTTTTAAAAATATACAGACAAAGAAAAAAGCTGCAGCTTTTTTTGATTTTCATCTTCAGTAAAAGTAATTGTAACATTATTCACATAGAAAGTCAAATATAAAATCCGCATATAAAATTTAAATATAAATCAGATTCCATAATTTTAATCTATTTTTGCTGCCAAAATATATAAATATTTGCATCTTAAATCTTGACCTTAGTCATTAAGATTTAGAGCAATGTGAGAACAGAATGCACTGTGGGGCCAGCTGAATGTATATTTTCTTTCTCTAGAAATGAAAATATTTCATAAATATTTGCACATAAATATGTACTCATTGTCAAACACACTCTTGTATGTTTATATATCTTGTATTGCACAAAAAGGGCTCCCACTAGGTAGTGAGCATTGTGGACTCTTCTGACAATCTGCATATGTCCTCTTGCCAGCATGTCCTCTGCAACAGAATGCTGATAGCATGAGCCTGGACCCAGCTGTCCTGATGGACTAACACTGCAGTGCTGACCATTCCACCAGCCCTTGCTAGCTCCAGGGGCTGCTTTGTACATTTTCAGCTGCTTTTATAGCAGGTGAAGAAAGAGCAGGAGTGTGTCTCTTCTGCAGGGCAGCACTGCGATCTCTTAGGACTGTTGGTGGTGAATGTAGAGTGGGAGCAGTGTGGGAACAACTGAAGCAATACACATAAATTCATCGAGCTTTTCAGATAGAGGAGCACCTGTGACCTAGTGACACAGTGAATGGTGGTGCTTTTTTTATAACATACATTGCTTCCTGACATGGTAATGCTGTCTGTGCCCTAAAAAACTAATGCCACTCAGCTACACTGAACAACTTGGCTCAAGAAGCTCAAGGTATTATTCTACCTGTGAGAAATATGGCTGGTTTGGAAAAGATTAGAGGCCTTAGTGAGGCTCAAAACTGTCCTCTGCAATACAGTGAGGAACTTGAAGCTTCACAATGAATTATAACTGTTCTGATTGCAAGGAAGCACCTACGGACAAAGAGGCAAGACAGCTGGGAAACTGGATGCTTTGCTGAGTTGATAGAGGGCAAAAAATAATGGAAGATGCAACTAAGGATCTTATGAAAAGCTGAGACATTGTATGATGTGAAGTTTTATTGAAGCCAATGAAAACTGGTAGAGCTGAGCATTAAAGGAACATCTCAGTCACCACATGTCCGTGTATTATTCCCTTTCGCTCTCCCTTGTGGCTTCAGATTTGTTGTGGAGTTTGTTTTTTTTTTTAGTTTTTTTTGGTTGGTTGGTTTGTTTTTGGTTTTGGTTTTTTTGGTTCTTGTTTGTTTGGTTTGTTTTTGTTTTTTTTTTTTTGTTCTTGTTTGTTTGGTTTTGTGGGGGTTTTGTTTGTTTGGGGGTTTTGTTTGTGTTTTTATTTTATTTGGTTTTGTTTGGGGTTTTTGGTTTTGGTTGTTTTTTTTTTCCAGTGAGCATCTTCTTTTGCTTATCAGGGAATATTTAATTATCAGCTACTCAATTACTATCAAACTTTCACTCCAGGTACTGGTTTTTTTGGTTTTTTTTTGGTTGTGGGGTTTTTTTACATGTTTCGTACTGGCTTTTTATCCCAGGAGTTTTTATCAATGCTTCTTTTTTTGCAACTCTCACTGGGATCATCATTTGTTTTTTCCCTATTCCATTTTACTTTCTGTTCTTTATTTCGTTCAGTAGTGAGAAGAGAGATTGGCAGGTATTTTGTGCCAAAAATTAAAGGGTTGGAAACAAAGGGCTTTATAGAAGCAGATAGAATTATTTATTATTGAAAAAAAAATCTCAGTGGTATTTTAAATTAAATTAAATACTTTCAATACTGGAAGCCTAAAAATCACAATGTTGTGAAACAGCAACCAGACTGGTGATGGGACTTGAGCACAAGTCCTATGAGGAGAGGCTGAGGGAGCTGGGGTTGTTTAGTCTGGAGAAGAGGAGGCTCAGGGGTGACCTCATCACTCTCTACAACTCCCTGAGAGGAGGTTGTATCCAGGTGGGGGTCGGTCTCTTCTCCCAGGCAATCAGCATTAGGACAAGAGGGCACGGGCTTTAGCTCTGCCAGGGGAGGTTTAGGTTGGATATTAGGAAGAAATTTTTTATAGAGAGAGTAATCAGCCTTTGGAATGGGAAGTGGTGGATTCACCATCCCTGGAGGATTTTAAGATGAGACTGGATGTGGCACGCAGTGCCATGGTCTGGTAACCACGATGGCATTGGATCAAGGGTTGGACTTGATGACCTTGGAGGTCCTTTCCAACCTGATTGATTCCATGATTCTGTGAAATCTAAAGCACTGTGCTTCCAGTTGCCTCTGACAGCTCCCTTGTTTTCAGCCAAATCTATGAAATCAATTAAAGTATAATAAGAATTGTTATATCAATATCCAGATTTCCTGCATTTGCTGGAGCTATATACGTTCAGTGACCAACATGACCAAAGAAAGAAAACATTCAGGAGAATTTGCCTGAAAAATTAAAAGGAACTGCCTGGAGAAAATTGATATTTAGACATTCTTCTTGTTGTTGCATGTGCACTAATGTGCACTCTGCAAACTGTGATGTGCACTCTAGTGGCCAAGCAGATTACCAAATCACTCTTACTTTTAGTCAAAGTGCCAAGAGCAGATTTAATTACCAAATCATAGAAGTAAGAAATAAATGAGACCTGCTGGATTAGATTATCTAGTCCTTTCCCCTGGGAAAGCAAAACAGTGCCCTAGAGTATATGCCTTTTTCAATCTTTTTTGGCTTGCTTTAAATGTTAATGGCCTAATCAAAGCAAGAGGAGGACTCTGCAAAGAAGGTTAAATTAAAGGGTCCTTCCCATTGCCTCTCAGTATCACTCTGTTTATGTGCTGGCTGCAAAATCTGTATCCCTCCTAATTATTCGCATAGCTGATGACTGCTGTTTTCCAGTCAAGCATAAGAAATGTTTGAACCCATTTTTACTTGCTTACACTGAAACTGCCAGGCAGTTTTGCACAAGATCCCAGTTTGGCATGGGAACCATTCCAGGGCTTGAAAATCACTCCTGGAGTGTGCAGCAAGCTCTGTGTTTGTCAGTGTATCAGCTGTACTAAACGTCTTGGCAAAGCTGCAATGCCTCTTATTGCCCAAAGGAATCAGCTAGGTGATGCACAGCATCTGGAATCTGTAGTTTTTAATTAACTTTATGATTATTTAGCATCATTATGGCATGTACAGGATTGTTGCATTGTGCCTGCCCTTAATCACGTTGGCATGGCCATCAGTTCAAAGGCAGTTCAGCAGACAAAAGAATTTTGCAGTGAACATTCAACAGTGAGGAAGAGCAGAAATCCGTGCAGGGAGCTTTCTCCGGCAAATTCAGGGAAGGGCAACATGCTTCTGTTTGTGGTTTGTGTTTTAATGTTTCTTACTCACTCTTGAATCTCCTTCTGCCTGCAGCTGTCATGTGTGTGGGTTTGAAACAGAGATGAATGTCCAGTTTGTCAGTCACATGTCCCTCCACGTGGATAAAGAGCAGTGGATGTTCTCCATTTGCTGCACAGCATGCGATTTTGTCACTATGGAAGAGGCAGATATGAAGGCTCATGTCAACAACAAGCACACAGGTGATGATCCCTCTCTCCCAGCTGCAGTGATCTCTCTCTTCCTTGCTTTTTAGATGCAACCTTTACACTTCCCATTAGCACTCTGCTTTCACTGAAATGCTTGCTAATTAAGGCCTGATCTCTCAAAGTTGAAGTGAATTGGACTCCAGCCAGGCAAATAATCTGGTAGTGCAGATCAAATTTCAAGCTTAGTAAAATAAATGAAGGACTACTTAGCCCTTCTTCTTCCTATTCCCCTTATCCCCCAGATCCCCTTCCCTGTTGGAGTCAGCATACTTCATTTGTTTTTCTGACTGGTTTGCTATTTCATCAAAATCCTGGTTTGACTTCTATGATGATAAGGTCACTTTGAGTGCTAATTGTGCATACCTGGCTGGAAGTCTGAAATAAACATTATGTTGAGCTTTGCCTCTTGGGTGTGTTTGCCCCCACAGTCCATCAGTTTGGAATTTCACACCGATGTTTAGTTGACACTGTGATTCAACAATACCATAAATGTAACTTTATATTAAATAACAGAACAACTCGTGTTCTTTCCCTGGTCCTGTTCACTTAATAGCCAAGGATAAGAGCTATAGCAGTTTTCCAACAAGCTCCATATGCTTAGTCCAGCTAATGAAGTCTGGCGTAATTTAAGGAGAAGAATATTAGAATCCTTTCAATTGATTTCTCTTATAACACCAGGCAAAAGCATTTTGCTGCCACAAACTTCTCACAGTTGTATTTACTGTACTGAACCTGAACTGCATCCAGCACAACTTTTCCATTGCTAAACTGCTTTTCCTGTCCTACCAGGAGTAAAATTGGGAAAAGGGAGGGGTGGAGAAAAGAAGGGAGAGAAGAATGCAGTTGGTTGTGTTCAAAGATATGTAAGTTAAATGTAACTACAGAAGTACAAACTACTGGAAAGCTCTTAAGGGATTTTATGCCAGCACAGCTCTCAGCACTACTCCACTTCATATATAAGAATTCAAGGCAAATGAGGAAGGCCACCCATAGCAACATGAAAAGCTTGCATCAGAGCGCAAAACTGAGCTTTACTCTACTGTATTTTCCTATCGTGGCTACAAGATTTAAACTGCTACTTGTCTTTTGAGGAAAAGCAAAAAGCCCTTTGTTCTTCCTTCACCCTGCCCAACTGAGCCATTCAGCTGGTGATTCAGCCAAATGCTCACACATATGGCAAATACAGAGTAAAAAATAGAATGGATTTTCTGGGTCACTTGACTCCAGTCCCTTATCCTGTGATGTTATCAGGTCATAAATGTCAGGACGTTGGCATATGCTTTCAAAGAAGTGTAATTGTTTTAAACAAACTACTTCTATGGACAGGCATCTGTAGACTTTCCTGCATTAAGGATTAGGGACCTTTTTCAAATTTCTGAGTATCAGTAAGACACACATTGGAATACACGGACATTGTGCTTGTGCCAGAACTGCCCTTTATCTGAAGCAGCAGTCCACCTCTCCCTCCCTCCACCTGTCTTCCCTCCTTCCACAGTATTTATTCCCTTAGTGTATTTATGGAGAACAACCCTCTCCCCTCTAAATGTACATTGAGCTTTTTCTTATATGAAACACAGTTTTCTCACTGTACCAATCCCTCACTGAGTATGTTCCTGTTAGAACCCCTGCTCTTGACACGTGCAATCACAGCTGTACATGGTGAAATGAAATAAGTTGTGGTGGCAGTGTAAAACAGCAGCAGCTACTGGGAATAGCTCACACAATAACATTCTGTGATCATATTTACCTTCCTTGAAGGCTCCCCAACACTGATTGCTCGTATTCATCCCATGTTCTGCTCAAAGTCTTCTTTTGTTTTCCTTGACTGTTTCTGACTTAAGCACTTGTCATTTGTAACAAAACTTCTTGTTACTGGCTCTTCACATCATAACCTTGTACTCTATGCTATTAAATTTCATTCCATTTCTATTACTCTGGTCCCCAAGGTTAGTGAATCTTTTCTGAATGATATCCAGTCCCCCTCCCTATTGGCAGCTCAGGTCATCAGATTTCATTAGCGCATTCATACATTTTTATCTTAAAGGTGCCACTCATCAATTTAAAGTCAAGCATATAGGTGCTGGTGTTTGCAGAGGCCTTGATCAGGGGACTATCACATAGAGAATTTCAAGTTTTACTAAAGCCTTGTTTTAAACACAGCTCTGATTGAACCAAGACATGGGTGGGAAGTAATAATCCTTGCCTTGCTAGCTCACAGCAGTTCTCGTATTAGAACTGTTACTCTTGTTCACTTCTAGTGTGTGATAGGGTTTGGGATTTGAACTTCATACATTTACTGCACATATAAGGATTCTCTGATGGGCTTTATCTCTGGGTCCACTTAAATAACATTGTTTTCAATTATCTTCAGTAAGAAATCCTAATAAAACCAGGTAAATCTCGAGACCACACAGCTATTCTTTACAATGATTGCTGAGGATGCTCTTCAGTACAATGAGTGAGATTATTCTTCATTAGCCTTCATCCCAGATTTATTCATTGGATCCACATAAATGGAAAGATGGGGGAAGTTTAGCTTGGACCAGTAGGCACTTCTGATTTCTGTACCCCAAAACTACAGAAGTCCTATTTCCTTTCTAAATGACAAGTTCTTCACTGGTTTTGAACTCAGAGTAATCAAAGGGTTTTCTTGGGATTTTTTTAGTCTGGTAGTGAGGTAGAGTTGCATGATCCTTTCCCACTACCATTACAGATAAACTCAATTGTAGAATAAACTGAGAGATGTATCATCGTTAAAGTGCTAATAAAAAAGGAAGGAGGCCCAACAATGATTTTTTTAATCAGCTCAATTAATTTCTGCCTTGTTTTATAAGCATGTTTGAATTAACTTTAAATATAAATACTTCCTGAAATTTAAAACAGGATTGCAGAAATTCCATCTAATCTGCTGAAGCAGTTATTGCTCTTATTTGTGTTTTTCAGCTGAAGAGAGGAAGACACCCAGTGAATCTAACAGTCCCTCTTCATCTTCACTGTCAGCACTGAGCGACTCTGCTAACAGCAAAGAAGATGCAGATATAACCCCAAAAAACAAGGGGTCAAACAACCTGCTAGTCATTTCTGTAGTGCCTGGTAGTCAGACCTCAGTGAACACTGAAGAGAAGTCAGAGAAAGGTAAAACACCGTTTAACAAATGCAAACTGTCCCCTTCTATGCAGTCATTCTGGCCACAATGTCAGGGATACGTTTTCCTGTTCTATTTTCCAGGCTTTGAATGTGTTTTCTGTAACTTTGTCTGCAAAACAAAAAATATGTTTGAGCGTCACCTGCAGATCCACCTGATCACACGGATGTTCGAGTGTGATGTGTGCCACAAGTTCATGAAGACACCCGAACAATTACTGGAGCACAAGAAATGCCACACTGTCCCCACCGGTGGGCTCAAGTAAGGAAAGCAAGTACACAAACTTTTACTGTGTTAAGCATCTCTAATTCTGTGGGGATAGGACAAAAGGAAGTCAGTTAGAAAGGGTTAGTTAACTGATAATCCAGATCTGGGGCTTCCTTTTATTTAATGACCCATACCCTGTCCTTTAGCCTTGCATCATTAGAACAGATTGGTGACCTACCATCCACTGGTGTTCGGGAGCTGTTACAAACTATGGTCCTTTCCCTTTCCAAGTCAGAGAGGAGACAGTATGTGATGGTCACTACAGAGAATGAGGCAACACTACACAGAGGTTTTGGCAGAGCAAGGAGTTTTTTTTATTAGAGCAAGGGCAAGCACACAGCACAGGCTCTGTTCTGCACCTGACTCACAAAAACTA
Source organism: Myiotriccus ornatus (assembly GCA_036023395.1). Classification (NCBI taxonomy): domain Eukaryota; kingdom Metazoa; phylum Chordata; class Aves; order Passeriformes; family Tyrannidae; genus Myiotriccus; species Myiotriccus ornatus. The sequence continues at coordinate 14,861,717 of JAYRBT010000139.1, forward strand.
AACCCTGTACAGTCTCTGAATCTGGCTATCAAGTTACAACCTTAAAGGTCATAACCTTTGCATACTCTAAAGCAAAGTCATTTCTCTCCAGGAATGAATAACTTTGATGCTTTCTGCTTTGGTTTACATGCCCCAGAATAATCACTGTTGTATAAATTAACCTGTAACCAGAAATACAGTCTTTTGAGAAAAAAAGCCGTTTGGTTTTGGCTACGGTGGTGTACTTTAAAGTCTTCTGGTGCAGAGCAGCATTTCTAGAGAATGAGTGTGCCCTTATGTCAAAGTCAGACCCCTGAGGGAAGGAGCGACTGCTGGGGCCATATGCTTGCTCTCTTGGGCAGGCAATGTGGTGTTATGAAAGAGGCACATCCCTGGTCTCTGTTTGTTCCAGTTGCTGCAAGAAAAAAGGCTGGGACCACTTGGAGCCCAGCTCGGGTTCAGCACAGGGCTCCCAGCCTCTGCTGGTCTTGCTAAGCGGACTGATGTTCTCAGTGCACTGTAGCTGTGCCGTGACAAGCACACCACGTTTGACTTTACTGCGCGCGGCTCTGTCGGTTTGTGCTGCAGCGTTTGAAAACTGGTTCTGTTTGCCAGGCAGTGTCTGGTCTCCAGCTCAGTAGTTCCATAAACTGAGATCTGTGGTCACTTGAGATGTGATGACTGAATCTGGGAAGAAGACCAGATTGAGAAAAAAAGTAATGTGCCAGAACGATGGGATGTCTGTCTTGGACATACAAACCAGTTGTCTAATGCACATTTGGTTTAAGCTGCACAAAATCTGTTCTATTTACCAAGGAAAACCCATGATCTGTGACTCAAGTCTTCCTGACAGAATGTCCTTTTTAGTCTACATAAGTTATTCCTGCCCAATTCAAGTAATAATTAGGTACCTTGAAAGCTGCACCTAAGAAAAAGCTCTGGTTTATTTTTTTTTTAAGGCATCCAGAAGAGCCTGAAGAGATCTAAGTAAATTGTATTTTTCTGTCTCCTGTTTGCTGTGGGGGAAGAGAAAAAAACATGATTCTTCCAGCTCCAGGTCAAAATCTGAGATTCTGATCCAGAGAGCACCCAGCCCAGGAGAGGTATGTGTGTGTAGACAGCCAAGTCCTCTGTTGCAATAGAGCTAATCACAGTAGAAGCCTCAATGCCAGGCTCCCTCTCTGGATCAGAGTACTTGATGTGCACCAGGAAAAGTGTCCAGATGTTTTACTATCAGTTTTGTCCTCCTGTATTACTCACTTTCCTCAAAAGTCTCTCGATTAGATTGTAGATTAATATTAAGCCTGTATGTGCAACCAGTTGTAGCAAGAAAAACACACAGGGAGAGAGAGGATCTCATCTTAGAAAGTGTCCAGAATGCTGGAACACAATTAGCAGAATTGCTAAGCAACGAATGCGGACCTGTGGCAGCTGGGGATACCTGTAAGACTGTAACCAGGTGCCTTAGTTGTATCTTTTTATCCAGCCCTGCTCTTTCAGCTCAGCCGTTCAATCTGAAAGGCTGTGTGCTTGGTTTGACGGGGTAGAGATCCCTGGCAGTTAGTTGTCCTCACCAGCTGCCTCTCACTACACAGCTACACACAGCAAAAGCGGGTGTGTTTCGGGTTTGGTGGTGTCCAGGCTTGTTCAGCGTGCAGCTCAGGCTTCTTTCCAAGCTTGCACAATTCCCTCCTCAGGAACTGGGGTGAGGCCCTTTGCCATGTCCACCCTGGGCCGGATGCTTGTTTCTGTGAGTAAGCAGAACCCACATCCTGTTCCTGCACAGGAACAAATCCTGCCATGGCAGAGGCGGCTGTAGGCAAACACTGCCAAACACACGCCCCTTTGAGCGTGCCTAGATCGCGTCCCAGAAATGGGAATCCCTACAAAGCATCCTAACAGCCTGGCTTTCAGCTGCTCCTAGCAGGATACCCAGCAAACTTATTCAAGGTCACATAAAAGGAATTTCCTAAGCTTTTGCTGTACATGTGGTATTACAAGTTTATTCCATCTTTACTTAAACAGCTGCTTTCATACTCATCTGTAAACACTCACTTTAAACCACTTCTTAATGGAAAAAATGGCCAAAGTGACTCCGTGCAAACACTAGGAGTGTCGTTACACAAAGTACCTGTGCATCAGTCACCCATTCTGCACTACCCGGCCTGCTTTGCAGAATCTTCCCCATCAAGGTAAGCCAGAACGTTAAAGGGATACTTCTTCAGAGTGAATCAGTGTTTTCCCAGGAACCTCTACTGCCATTAAATGGGCAAAACCCCTAAAGATGTGTCAAGGCAAACCAAGTATTGGAAAGAGGCTTCACAGGGAGAACTAAGTGCCTTTTTCTCTTCTTTAGTAGGTCAGAGAGGGGCTGAGTGACAGGGTTAAACCAGGGCTGTAGGTCTTCAATCTGAGTGACTTCTCTCTTCTCTGTGCCTGCCTTTCCTTGCTGTGTTGCCAGGTGCCCATTCTGCATCTACTCCACAAACCGCCCCGCAGCGATGGAGTGCCACCTGAAGACTCACTACAAGATGGAGTACAAGTGTCGGATCTGCCAGACAGTGAAAGCAAATCAGCTGGAGCTGGAGATGCACATCCGGGAACACCGCCTTGGCAACCATTACAAGTGTGACCAGTGTGGGTACCTGTCTAAGACGGCCAACAAGCTGATCGAGCACGTGCGTGTCCACACCGGCGAGCGCCCTTTTCACTGTGACCAGTGCAGCTACAGCTGCAAACGCAAAGACAATCTCAACTTGCACAAGAAACTGAAGCATGCTCCACGCCAGACTTTCAGCTGCGACGAGTGCCTGTTCAAGACTACCCACCCTTTTGTCTTCAGCCGCCACGTGAAGAAGCACCAGAACGGGGACTGCTCCGAAGAGGAGAAGAAGGGCCAGTATTCAACCTCCAAGGAAGCCAGTCCTCTCCTACCGGTGAACAGCTCCAGAAACCTTCTGTCACCCCTCTCAGTTATGTCTGCCTCCCAGGCTCTGCAAACAGTCGCTATGTCAGCTGCACAGGGCAGTGGGGCAGAGCCAAACTTGGCAGTGAAAGCCTTGGCCGTCAACGGCACTTCCCTGTGCTTTGATAAATACTGGAACTCAGAGTTTGCCCACCTTATTCCTTTAACAATGTTTTTCCCCAAAAACCACTACGATCTCACATTCCATCCACCCCGACCTCAGACTGCACCGGGAGGTGCCTCTTCACCTAAACACTCCTTCCTTGCCTACCTTGGACTAACAGAAAGGGCAGAAACTGTCTGAGGGCAGTTGCATTCTGTACCAAAAATACCCCAGCAAACCCAGCAGGTATACATGGCTGCAAAGCGTAGACTGAAGAGGTAACGAACACTTGTACTATATCATTAGTAAGGTTTAGCAAATGGCTCTGTGTGTATACTTATTGCATTGACATGAAAGCTGCTTTATTAAATCTCCAAGAGGTGACCTACTGCATACTTCTACCTTCAGAGGCATGTTCCCAGTACTCTTATCTAAGAAACTATTTTGTCTTGTTAAGCTGGAAAAAAAAAAAAAAAAGAGTGTCCTTAATGGCAATCAGCACTTGTAAGATTACATATTGATGCATTTTATTTTTTGGGCTTTGTGTGCGTGCGGGTGCGTGAAAAGAGAGTCTGCCTGTAGTGTGCCATGACATTGCTTTTGCACATCCCTTGGATTGGCTTATTTAATTATTATTCTTTTCCCCCTTTTCACACACTCGCTCCACCCCTTTCCCCCATTTCCCCCTGAACTGCAGCGTTGTGGAAGGAGCAATTTTTTGGGCCGGGGGAGGGGGAACCAGTGTATTACTTCAGTACTGTTTGCAGCTTCCTTTAGCTCTTTGATGCCTTGTACTCAGTTGTCAAGGTTTGAGGATTTGGGGTAGAACTGATGAGGAAGAGGTTGCGTTCGGCGCTGCAGGATGAGAGTATGACAACGAAAACCATGAGTATGTACACACATACACACACACAGCAGGCCCAACTCTTAACTGCTACACAGGTGTGACAAGCACCTGCATCTGGGCCATAGCATACATCTTTTGTTTTAAAAGGGCATATAAATATATATATATACTGTATTATGCAGTGGTTACCTTTTAGTTTGCAGGAACAACTTGTATGACTAGAATTCTATGGTGGAAAAAAAATCCAACAAGGGGATTTAAAAAAGGGTATGGATAAATTCTGGGTATAAATACTCAGACTAAAAAAAAAAAAAAAAAAAAAAAAGGCAGTTTTGCACAGTGCTTTAGTCTTGCACTAGTTTGTTTCTCACTTGCAAAAAAATAAAAGAAAAAAACAAATTGTGGGCTGAAGGTAATAAGACTGTTTTTTGAAAAGGTACCAGTAACTTCTTTGAAATATAAAGCTATAAAAAGACGCTTTTGGAACCATACAGTTCTCTTTTATACCCTCAGTATTTCAATTGTACTTGCAAATTTGACAGTCCTATTGCTACCCTCCATGTCATTAGTTAACACTTTATTCCTTTTTGTTAATGGCAGATAGAGTGTACCCTGCTAGGAAGCTAGCTTTGTACTTATTTAATGCTCCTACTTGTGGTCATTAAAATGACATGTTATATGTAGCACTTTACTCCAGGAAAAAGCAAATGCGGATTGGTTGTGCAACCTTTGTTAATCTCAAAATGCTAAGAGTGATCTTAATTTAAGAGAAGCTAACCGACTGTTAATTGATTTATGCTCCTTACACAATGTAATGTGCCGGAAGAAAGATCAGGATTAAAAACACCCTGCATTAAAATTGGAGGTATAAAATGTGAAGTGTTTCAAAATGACGTACAGGAATGCCTTCTTACTCCATTATTGTTTTCCATGGTGTCTCTTGGATTTGGATCTCGCTGTCTTTTACCAGGTATTAGAAATGTCCAACCTAGCTTTTGCCAGAGTCCCCTCGCTGTCCCTTGGCCAAGCCACTGTAGGAGGTGCCCTGAGTCACATCTGTCATGCTGTCTAACCACCCTCGTGCTGTCCTGAAGGAACTTCTCCTGCAGGTTGTTGTGAGATGGGGGGATCCAACAACCCCTTACTCGTGACAGCAGTACAGCAATGCCCCAGTTCAGGAAGGCATTTCTTGTCCACAAGGGCTCTTAGCCATATGCACAACTAGAAACATAACTCAATCTTCATTAGTTCTGGAATGAAGCCTGTGTAGAAATACTTTTTGGATGCAAAACTTGCATCATTTAACCTATTTGCAAGATTCCTACATCTGTTTTGTATTGAGATGGCCAAACATTCTCCACTGTCATGACCAAGTTCTTCCTGTTTGGGGAGGACACCCTAATCTCTGTACTCCCGTTAACATACTGGAAGCTATTTACAAGGGGGAAATATCTAAAATCATAGCAGGTTATCATTTGGAAGTATTAATTCCAGGACAGAGACGTCTCACCATATCGCTGCAGCATGAAATCTGCAATCTGCATCCAGAAACTATACCAGTTCTGTAAAACACACTCCATGCGTGTATCTCTGACTGCATCACAGAAAAGCAAACACAAATCGAAAAAGCTTGTTTGTCAAACTGACAGGTAGAGTACAGCTGTCCAGGAGGAAGAAGTAGGAATATTAGTAGGACACTTTATATAAACCAAAAGGCAGTTTAAATAGGGCTGGAAATTCCAAGAATGAGCTGTCAGCGTGTAACCACCGCGTGTTCACCAGTGTTCCACTGTACCAGTATCTGACATGGTAATGTTTAGTGTACCTGGGAAATTTGTTTAGCACTTTGGAAAGGATAAATTAATTCTTTCTGGCAAATTATAGAAGTTTTCTTTGTAAGGAAAATTGTGTTAGGAGGTTTTTATTTTTTTAAGAAAAAAAATATCAGAGCTCATACATATTAAAATAATTTGTTTGCAGTTCAAGGCTAAAGAAAGGAATGTTCTTCAGAGGTTCCCCCTATTGATTAATGACCAACAGTTCTGATAAATTCCCCCCACCATAAAGGTAATTTCCTACTGGTTTTCACTATGCATTCTTTAATGAGAGCTAGCGTGTTTTTCCATTCAGTAATTCAGTTAAAGTTCTCAGCACTTTTTTCTTTCTTCTGTCTTTTTTTTTTTTAAACTTGTTGTATTATGTTCAAATACCATTCTGTCAAGGTTTGTGTACATTAATAAAAATTTGTATTGTATAAAGCTTTTTGCATTATAAGGCTGTACAGGGTCATTTTGACAGTAACTGGTATATTTCTTTGCATCTTACGTTGCATTGCCAATTTCTAGTGTATCCAGTTTGGAAGTACAATATACTCTAATTAAAAAGGTTGGCTATATTCTTGTTTCTTTTTGGTTTTCCTTCCTTTCTTTTTTTTCCATCTTAAATATATTTGGAGGCAGGGAGAAAGGATTCTCCAACGAGACCAGACGATATGAAGAAAAAAGGGAAGATGTTATCAATGACTGAAATTAAAAAATTGGTCACCATTACTGATGTAGAAATACAGCAAATAGTCCTAGGATGGCTACGGGGCTTCAACCTGTGGGCTCTGTCCTTGTACCAGCCTTCCAGGTCGATTCTGCAAGGGGAATGATGCCTCTGCTGAGCACTCTAATCAGACATGCAGTTCATAAAAATCAGATCCTTAAGCAGTAGTTCAGTGAACCCTGGCCTTGTTTGGGAGGGGCCCCAGTGAAATCAGGAAAACTCCTTCCTTAAAGAGGAGCTATGCAGTGAATAAAAGAACATGGTGCACTAAAATATTGTAGTGAAAAAACTATTTTTTTAAACTGTAAAAACATCATGTACTCATCAGCATTTTAAAAAAGCCTATTTTTTTACCAAAGATTAATGAAATAATTAAAATGCACAGAGGACACTAAAGAAGGAAACCCTGAAAGCAGACAAATCTCCAAGAAGCAAAGGTTTATTGACTCCCCTGAACAAAAAAAGACGCTCAACTTCCTAAAAGGAAGTTGGACTATTTAAATACTATTTAAATACTAACCAAGGAAAAAAAATGATCTGGGTATTCATTAGATTAAAATTATCCTCAGATAAATTAATGTGAACATTAAATACATGTGGATTACCCTTGCCCTCAGTTAGGGCGGAGTTAAGGTCTAAGCAACTGAAAAATGGTTATTTCTACTGGGGTGTGGATACTAATTTATAGGGCCTCTATCAGTACCTTGTACATGGTGCTGTTAACAGCTTGGTTGTTGAAATCCACTCCTCCTCTTTTCCTGGAGACTATGTAGTGAAGAAAAAGCTTTGACGTGGTTGGGAGGTCATGTGCAGCCAGAGGTGGCCTCTCTCTCCTCTCAGACTGTAATAGAAAATATACAGTGATACTCTATGTGGAGTTGTTTTGCACTAGACATAGTTATCCAAGCAATTAAAAGACAATCATGCCCAGAACAGGTGTGGATGCCCCATCCTTGGAAGTGTTCAAGGCCAAGCTGGATGGGGCTCTGAGCAACCTGGTCTACTGGAAGGTGTCCCTGCCCATGTCAGTGGGGTTGGAACTGGATCTTTAAGGTCCCTTCCAACCCCAAACATTCTATGATTCTATGAAGAAATGGCTTGTTTAACTAAGTTCTAAATCACCAAAACCAGACAGCAGAATTACTTAAGATAAGCTGGAAGGGGACTGAATTATCTGACTGCCTAAGTAGTCAGCTATCAGTTAAGTGCAAGTAGTCTTGTAGCTCCAGCCGTTGAGTCTTATAATAAATTTTTTCTTAAAAGCTCAGGCCCAATCTCAGCCAAAATATAAACCATCCACCTGCAATCAGCCTCTCCAGCTTCATAATCTGACAGAAAACCCCTACATGCACCCAAATAGGGGTACTAGTATCACATGCTGATATGGCATAAAGAGCCACTGTCCTTTGCAGTAGGTGGCTATACCATGCTTGTAGACCTGCATGATTTTAATCAATTAACTTTCCCTAGTCTGTCTTTTCTGATACATATACCAATATACATATGTGATTACAGAAAACATCTCAGGTGGCACTGACCCTTTCAGGAAGTGCTCTGTTTTCATTCTGAATCTACGTACATTTTTAATATGTCATATATGGCTTTTAAAAATAATTAACTTAAAATTTACGTTTTTCAAGCAGAATTACTTCTTACAATTGTATATGTGCCATGGTCATCATAAGCCCAGAGACTCTGGGGGAAAAAAAACCCAAAACAACAAACATGCAATTTTCTGTAACACTTCACTGTAGAGAGGGATTTTCTACAGTAGAGGGGATGGCATCATTTATGCAGAACCATGTCTTAAGATACATGTTGTGTTAAAAGTACATCAGTTATGCTCCTTACAGACAGACATCTCCATTATATCACCCACCATCATATCTGCTGCTAATTGGCCTCCTTGTTGACAAGTCTCAGCGGCAAGGTTAAGTACTGGCTGTAAAAGCAATCTCGCCTTTTGCCCGAAGGGTCAGAGCTTAGGCAGATGGTGCAGGAGCCTGCTCGGCCTCTTCCCTGCTATATATTTTCTGAGAGCTAATAAAACACCAGTGCAATCACTCCTAGACGGAGGTCTGCCAGCCTCTACGGTGTCTGTGGAGCTGCAGCAATGGGTATGTCATCACAGAGGCACTTGAGTCGTCTGCAAGGGATAAGGCATCGTCTTTTGCACCAAAGTTTTAGTAACGCCCAGAGAGGCACTTAAAAAGTCCCTGAAGTGACAGCTAACCTTGAACATGTGGCAGCCAAGGCCTGAGCGTCCAGCAGGACGCTCAAAAGGGATGGGGGTTGGGTTTAGTGTCCCGTGCCCCGTGAAAGGTCTTCAAGGTGACTTGTGTTGACCATACACAAATCCACTAAATGCTTTTAAAAATGTTGGCCCTAAAATCTCGGTGAGGAGTTGCAGGGAGCAGCCTGCTGTCTGTTTCCCTGGATGAGTGTACCAGCTGGAGCAGGGCATTGCTGGCATCGGGCCATCATCAGGATGAACTCAGACGGCAAACGTGTCTTGGCAGTCCCAGGCTGGGTTAACAGGTTACACCTGAACCAAAGGCCAGAATTCTGCTTGGCTGTTGGGCTCCTTGCACAGCCCTTGGGAATATAACACTGTGTATCCTAGGAAGCCATCCAGTTGCAGATACCGGGCAATAACATCAGAAATGCAGCTGCTGCGCTTCCACATGTGCACAACAGCTGTCTTTGACCAACCTGGCAGATTTACACATATGACTGACCATTTTAAAATAGAAAAGAAAAAGAAAAAAAAAGGGTAACTTGGAGCTGGAGCTGAGCAGTAGTGGTGGGGGGGGGGAGGGAGGTGGCAGGGACAGAACAACTGGAAATGTTTCATTAAGTTAAAAAAAAAAGGAAAACAAAACACCCCTCCCCAAAAAAAGAACAAGAATTTCACAGCAGAAGAGCACAAAGTGATAGTCTGGCACCTTTTCTGTGGCCTGTGGAAGCCTCTGCAGCCTATTTCCCTTCTTTAAAATGGGAGAGGGCTTTCCATGCTAGGAGGTGGCTTTGCTTTGTTTTTTAATTGTTTCATATCCCTTCCCCTTAACCATGATTAAAATACAACATATGGCACAACTCTGGAAAAGAAAATGCAAAGCCCTCAGCTAATGAAAAAAGACTTCAAGTTCCTGTAGTATTCTCTGCTGTTCACATTTAGTTCTGCTCTACTTTATGTTTCAGACCTCTACTTTCTATCACATATCTTTTTATATCCAGCACTTTTCAGGCAGCATTTCACTGGAAGTGTAAACTTTGGATTGTTACTCTTCTGGGAAGGTGCCTGTTTAAATAAAGAGAAAAATGCCCTCTCACTGAGCCCCTAGACCTTCATGATAATGTTTGCAGCACAGCCTAAAGTGACCAAAACCAAAAATAGGCCTCGCTTTCTGGCTGGTCAAAAAAACGTCAAATACTTTCTTGATTCTCTCCCTGTTATTTAAGACTGGAATGTTCATTCACATGCCAGACTGAAGAATTTGTTTTTTAACAGATTTAACAGGAAGCCAGTTGGGAGGGTCAAAGCTGTAACTAATGTGCTCACACAGAGTTGAGTAGGACTCTGGAACCATAAATTGCAGGACTACAGGAAGGAATAGGAGCAGGTTTTCCCTGGTTTGCTCTCGCTGCCTCCTTAAGCACACTGCCACAAATAATGACATGAGCCCCTTCTCAGGAAAGACACCTCCACACCATCACACAGCTCACCCTGTGTAGTGTTATGCACACAGAGCTTGCCTGGGGACTGAGAGCAAGTGTTTCTTGAGAAGAAAGCAATAAGTCATTTGGCTTCCTTGTAGGACTAACTTCTCTAAAACCCTGTGAGCAGTATAATGCAGAATTTCTTGATAGAACCAGCAAAATAAATTACAAGAAACTATACATGTCTTGTACTCCTCGAGTGCAGGGATCAACACTTTCCTGATGTTTAGACTGTACAATTACATTCCATCACAGTTAGAAACAGTAGTTGTTTTAGCAATAAAATCACATAATCCTTTCTTCCTGAAACTGAGAAAAAAAATTTAAATGGTATGGGACTATAAGTAAAGATAAACAGTTGCAAGAGAGCTCCTGCCATCAGTACGATTCTGAAATGATATGCATACATTGATGGCTGTCACTCATGCCAGTAACACTTTTAAAATGTACCAGAATAGCTCTATCCACAGGTGTTACCAGAGCAATGCCCATCTGCACTCTGAATATTTAGTAAGGAAGCATTAAAGCTTCATGTTTTTATACTTATAGCTACCTATTTTTAATGGGACTGCGTACCTAGAACTTAATGAAAAGATCCAAATATAATGTCAATGTGATTTAAAAATATGCACTGCATCTTTTAAGTTGACATTTCAATTAAAAAATAAATAAGATCCAGTTATATGGTGATACTGTGCTAAGATTGCATTTTTACTAGTCGAGTTTTGTTCTTAGGCAAAGTGACAGATTTCTCTAAGATAGAGCCAGGAAGTTCAATCCTCCAGCCACTCAAAACAGGAAAATATAATTAAGGGTGCATTTAAACACTTCCCAAAATTGGGGTATCACATTTTATGGATAAATATATTTCATAGAATCATTAAGGTTGGAAAAGACCTCCAAGATCATCAGGTCAAACCATTAACCAAACACCATTATGCCAACTAAACCATAGCAATAAGTGCCATGTCCAGTCATTTCTTGAACACTTCCAGGGATGGAACTACCTTTCAGGTAGTTGTAGAGAGCAATAAGGGCTCACCTGAGCCTCCTTTTCTCCAGATTAATCAACCCCAGCTCCCTCAGCTGCTCCTCATAGGACGTACCCTCTAGACCCTTTCCCAGTTCTGTTGCCCTTCTTTGGACATGCTCCAGCACTTCAGTATCTTTCCTGCAGTGACAGTAGCTTGGTGAGTTCTTCCACCGGTTCCCTCAGTACCCTTGGATGAATCCCGTGTGGTCCTGTAGACCTGTGAGTGTCTAAGTGGCATAGAAGCTCACTAAATGCTTCCTCCTGGATTGCAGGGGGTCTATTCTGCTCCCCATCCCTCTCTACCAGCTCAGGGAGGCGGCTGCCCTGGGGATAACCAGTCTTTCCTTTGAGGACTGAGGCCAAGAAGGCATCAAGTACCTCAGCATTTTTCTCATCCTTGATTACAATGTTCCCCTCCACATCCAATAAAGTATGGAGATTTTCCTTGGCCCTCCTTTTGTTGTTAACATATTTATAAAAACACTTTTTATTATGTTTCACAGTAGTGGCCAGATTGAGCTCTAGCTGAGCTTTCAACTTTTAATTTTCTCTCTCCATGACCTAACGACACCCTTGTACCCTTTCTGAGTTGTCTGCCCCATCTTCCAAAGGTCATAAATTCTTCCCCTTCCTCCCCGCCCCCACGCCAAGTTCCAGCAAATGCTCCCTATTCAACCAGGCTGATGGTCTTCCCCATCATCACATTGTTACTTTCTTGTGGATAGTCTCTTAAAGCTAATAACTGCATATTAACTTTTAAGTCACATCCAATTTTGACAGGAAAACAATGCCACGTGCCCTGTAAAAGGTTACTCTACACATCTCCGTGTGTGTACCCACCGTCTAAAGCTCTTGCAAGTAGCTGCTTTAACTTGGTTGCAGCAGCTCTGCTTTACGACAGTGAGCAGACCCGTGTGCTCAGCCCAACTTGTGTGACAAGGAATTAAATAGAGAAAAAAGCATCCAATCATGTTTTCTTCTAAGAGCTACTTAATTAATTAAGGTCCCTTTGCTGCTGCCATCGTAATCACATCTGACAAATCCCTAACGAGACTGCACAAGACATAAGTACTTATGATACGGAGGCAGGATTTGGCTGTTGTCACTAAATCTGGTCTTTTCTTTAAAACCACTCATATCTCTAGCACCTTGTCACTCCACAAGTTACATGTAAACCCAGTATGTAAGAAGTACTTTGTTTGCTGCAGTCATACACGAAATTACCCCACACTACTTGCACTGCAAAAATAGCTCCTGGTTAGCCTTCCCCAAGCTATTTTACGGGTGCCTTGAGCCATACAGTCCCACTCTGTCTGTTCTCATCACAAGCAGAGGCCACTTCACACTTGTGAACATCATTGTTATCCTCCTCTGGCCCTCTCCACTTGCAGGAAAAGCTCATTCTGCTCACAGTTCACTTCCACGACTGGCAAAAGGGTTGACCCTGCTAGATGAACCCATTCATTTCTCAATTCCAACCAGCATCCCACTCTCAGGGTAAATGCTATGGACTAAACTTCAGGAGAAAGAATAATTTAAAAAGAAAAAAGTCCATAAATTGGGATTGCTCAGGGGTTTCTTCCAGCAGAATGTTTTGCTGTCATAGACAAGCTTTAAAAGACACAGGAATTTCCTGTGGAGCAGAAGTTGTGGCTCTTGACAATAAGCACTACTGCCCATCTTTTAAATGACTGCCCTTGGATTTGGTTCCCAAATTCCCATACACGGAGAATTTTTCTTGAGCAACCTGTAGAAACTGGACATTTTCCATCAGACTTTTTGATTCTGTCACTGTAACAAGCCAGTTTCTCAACTTTCATATTTGCCATTGGCAGCACAAGTCACATAAGTGTTGTTATTAGTGTTTTGTCACCTAATCAATAGCTTGTCTAGACCCAAGCTCTCATTTGGCGGTAGATACTTCAAGAATCCTCCACATTTACAGAACCAAAACAAAACAGGTGGGGTATGTTGCTGTACAGTTCAGAAAATGTTTCCCATTTAACATTGTAGCTTCCTGGACTAGTCTAAGAGAAGAACAAAGACACCTAACTTTTACTTTTAATGACCAAATGAAAATAAAGATCACCTAAAATTGTCACTGGCAGCCAAGGAAAGGCCAGGACTCTGAAGTGTCCAGTGGGAATGTTTTCTAGCTGCCCCAGGCTTGCATGGTTCAAAGCTTGCTCTTGGCACTGCCAAATGACCAGGGACTACCTCCTCCCAAGTCATCTGCCAATTTATGACAGGCCAAAAACTCAAAAGAAATCCCTTAGCTCTGCAGCTTTTTGTAGAAACCTCAAAAAGAAAGGTTATTTACCTCTCACTCCTCTGAGATCTGCTGTCTGTATGTATGTTGGCACTGAATTTACTGTGCAAACACTGAAAGCCAGAGAACTTCCACCCCCGCGGAAGTGCACACACCTTGTTTCCCCTTGCTCTATTCTGTGGCTGTGTCCAGTTTCTCACTTGTTGTAACAAGTTGCAATGTCCTAACAAACTCATATCAATTATCTTGCTTCCACAGTAAGACTGCCAAGTCTCTCACATCATCTCATCACAGGCTTTCTGAGGGGGGCTTTCTGAAGACTTTTTTCCTGTTAACAAAAAAAAAAAAAAGGAAAATGCACCTGCAACAACCAATAGCACAATTAATATTGTCAGTCAAGTGAAATCTGAAATCTTACACCATCCCAAGGAAGCATTCAACCTGAATTCTGATGGTAGCCTTGTTTACCCTGCCTTCCTGGCAATAAACGGGACAACCAATGAAGAAAGCTACCCTTAAGGAAAGATTCCCTGCCACCTCTTTCAAAGATCTTTGAAAGATCTCCCAGGAAGGTGGGAAACCTCCTACCCACAGACACAGGCTGCTGATAAGCACAGGGAGAAAGTCTCACCCTTTTCAATTCCAGCAGACAGTCAGGGATACTGGGCAGAGACAGCCCAAGACAGCAGCCTGTCCACGCACCATCAGCTTCCCAGAGCAATACATCTTGAGGTGCTCTTGGTAATTAGCACAGTTTCTCTTACTAATGGACAATCAAGCATATGCTGGAGCCCATCCAGTCTTTGGCTCATTAACAGGAGGACCTGAGATTGGCAATAACACCCTCTAGGAAAGGGAGGCAGGAATTTGAGACTCTAATCAAAGACCTGTAGGAGGGCCTGCAAGCAACCCTTTCTCACCAGCAAGCTCAATATGGCTGTGCCCTGACAGGGCCTGCTGGTTGTTCTGGACAATGAGACATGTCAGAAAACAGAATAATGCAGCTTAACTAGGAAACCTCCATGTCTCACAGGCTGGCCCTGAAGTAAAGGAAGTGTGTTTTCTTAATTTATAAGGCATGGAAGTTAACCTCAAGGTACTTCCAGTTCAAAATATAGTTCTTTTTTCCTGATAATGATCAAACAGTACACTGTAATTCAAACCCACATCCTGGAAAGGTGAACAGCAAACAGCTACACCAACTGCTCAGGGCGCCTGCTTCCAATGATCTACCCTCCTCCTTGCACAAATAATGTCAGAAGATGAACACCTTCTTAAAGTAATTATCCATCCTCATCCCCTGCCTGCATATCTTGTTTTGTCTGTGCTTCCACTATACCATATAACCCTTCAACTATACATGATTTCTTTAACTCAAAAGATGAATTAATGCAAGCACACTAAATACCACAGTGTGGTGACTTTCTTAATGCATTAAAAATAAAAACAATATTTTCTTTTTTTCTTGCAGGAAGAAACTGCAGACAACCCATGTCAGCAGCTAAATTAAAACAAGTCTTTCTAAACAAAAGGTGCTCTTTTCTAGAGACTTAGGCTCAGCCATCACCTCCAGATTTAGTGGACTGCAGCTTCTTCAGCTTTTGGGAAATACAATTTGACAGTCTGCAGGGGAAGATTTACTTTTATTTATAAGCATCTATAAATAAAGACTCCATACTGTGGCATCAGCCAGTCAGATGCATAACAGAAATTCAGCTTCTCTTGAAGAGAAACAGTCGGGATTATAGTGTGGATCATTTCCTAACTGCAGCTGAAAAATGCATCTTCCCTTATCTATCAGTGGTCAAGAGGACTGCACCTGTCAGGTGCCTCTCACTGCCGGGGCTGCAGCCTGCCCTCTCAGGCAGAAGTCAGAAGACGGTGATGAAAAGATACTGAGGGGAAGGAAACGAAAGAGAAGAGCTTTGCAAAAGGGGGACTTTGCCCTTAGTAATTAAAAGTACCATGGATTTCCAACCAGCTCTAACAGCTTTCCATCTACAGACAGAAGTAAGAAAAAGGGGAACAACACACAGTCCGATTCACTGCCAAAAAGCTTGCAGAAATACACCTTCATGAGAATCTTAAAGTATGAGCAAAAGGAAATCTTGGGAGATGGATAGTTTTAGCAAGGCCAAAACACGTAAACAAAAGATATCAAGGAAAAAAAAAACAGGGAGATGAGGGGAAGCGGGAAAGATCCAAATGGATTTAAATCTGTTTCGGGCTACAGAAAACAGGTTTGCTGACTAAGAGCAATGCCTTGAACTACTTAACCACAAACAAGCCTCTTGGAAAAAAGTTATGCCCATAAAGTTATTTACACAACAGCTGGGACTCCTAATTTTTCCAGCCCTGTATGTTCTCCAGCTACAAAACATTTTATATCCCCAGTAGTTCTTGCCCATCACAAAGCAGTGAAAAAGCCCATGTCAAAAACAAGTCAGAAATGTAGAACCTTGAAGGAATTGGACCAGAGACAATTGATTTAGGACTCTGCTCACCATTTTGTTTAGCATGTTTCCTCTGGTTCTGAGTAGCCCAATATTCTTCTGAAGGACCATGGAACAGTTTGACGCATTGAGAAGGGTAAAAAAAAAAGATGGTAACAAGTGGTTGTTCATTTTACCTTCGCTGTAAATCTGAGGACAACACACAGGGCACCACATCAATTCCAAACAAGTGCAGGCAGATATACAGTGTGCTGCTTGCCCCGATCCCACCACAGAGCAGCAAAATAATAAGGCTTGCTAGCAAGACATAAAAATACTCAAATCTGTTGTAAGTAGAAGTCCAGTTTAAGGAGGTCTGAACCCTCCTAACTCCAGAAAATCATCACCACTACCTAGACAGAGTAAGCCAACCCACAGGTCTCAAACAGCCCTACAGCAGATGCACATTTCAGCTGGTAACGTGAGCAGCATTTTGAGGAGCAGTGTGGTGCAAGAAGCTATTTACCAAGACTGGGAAAAAAACCCCACACATGCAAATCAGCTCAAACTGAATCTTTGATAGAGGCATCATGATAGCTGTATCTTGGTGAGTTTTTAGGCAGAAATAAAGAATTTCTGAGGAAGTATAACTACCCCCATGTGAACTAACTATCCAGGAACATAAAGTTTACACGGTAGGCAATCTAATCACCAATGCTGCGACTGCTTTGTTGCAAGTCCAGAAGACTGGGTGATGGATCACAAAATCATGTCATTCATGTCATGCTTGGTGTTAAAATACTATATGTTTTGACAGATGAGGAAAGTTGAGGACTGACAGCTATTTCCCTCACTCCTGGAAAGGATTCATAACAAGAGGAACCACAAAGCCATCTGATGCCAGAAAATACAAACCACATAGACCCTGAAACCACCCTTTCTGCCAAAAGAATTCAGGCTTTGCACTGCTCAGGAGCATGAACTGACTCTCTCTCTTTCTAAAGGGATAATTTCTCTCTTTTTTTGGTAGGATGTTTTACTCAGGTCTCTCTAGAGTCCCCTAGTAGGGGAGGCAGATGTACTCAATACTCAATGCTGAAATTATGGAGCCATCAGCATTTGCCATGAATCATTTTGCATCAACCACACAAGATTTTTTTTTTCCTCTCTCTCCCTGAAAGTACAGTTTTTCCTATGTGGGACTGGGTGACTATATCTGGCTGACTTGATCATAGGGAAAAACGATCGCACGATGTCTGATCAAGCACCAAACACTAACATATACAATTCAATCTCTGATCAATCAACTTCGGTTATGAAAACTCAACTGTGATTTAAAAAAAAAACAAAACAAACAACAACCACAAGAAACAACCTCAAAAACTTTGAGTCCACTAGAAAACAGTTTTAAAAAACCCAAACAAACAAAAAACCAACACCAACAACAAACCCACAAAAAACATCCCACAGTTCAGTACAAATAACAAACTAGATAGAAGTAGGGAACATCTACATTGTTTTTTCAAAGCAATAACTATTATGACTGTACCTCCGAGAATCAAACAGAGCAAGCTCTCCAGTGTTTTGACCTCCAGAAGGTCATGTTCACAAGTCAGTGACCGTAAGAGCCAAGCTGGCATTCCCATGCCCACAACAACAGATCCAATTACTTCAACCAACATGCATTAAAAAGCAATTGCAGCACATAAAGCTCCCATTGCTTCCTTAATTCAAATACGTATATCCACAGAAACAAAGAGAACAGCACCCTTGCCATTTCTGTATCTTATACATGCTCTGCTTCTTTACTTTCCTTACACATTTTGTTTTCCACCTTTACTTCCCCTTTTGTTTACCTGTTTGGAAACACTTCACCCAAACTCAAACCAAAACGGGGCTGAGTACATTGATTTGATATCTATTTGCTTTGTGAATGTTGTTCTTCTCACCATCATTCACTGCAATTCTTCAGATTTGGCTAAGACAAAATACCATTTTGTTCATCTCTCAATTGCAGATGCAGATCCAGGTGCTCAGTGAAAAATTTGTTTCATGCTTACTACTTTTGAATTTGCTAAATAACCTAGCAGTTCAATTCGTTTTGAGAAGAAACCGAAACCTTCAGTAAGTACACTGCTGAAGTAAAAAAGTTCAAGGGGGATCAACAGCATTTTATAAAAGATAGATTAAGATAAAAATTTACAAGAGCCAACAATAACTACCAAACATCCTATCCCCAAGGTCATTTGAGGCATGGTTGGGACCAAATCTCAATGAAAACCCCTTCACAAGTATTCAGCACCCTCTACCCTGTCCCCCTGGGTGGGGATTGGGTTTGTCTTCCTCCCTGGAAGGCCCAAGGCCATCACCAAATCTGGCAGCACTGTGGGCTCCCACGCTTGCACCTCAGCTCCTGCACTGTGCAGATATGACAGCACTGGCTGTGTCTCACACAACACGGGGACAATGTTGCCACCAAAATCTTCCATCACCTCTGCATTCTCCTCGGGCAGACAGAGCTCTGCTCAGTGGCTCCCTAGTGGCAGAGGAGCGTGCCCTGGCTGCTGCTTGTGGGCCCAGGAACATGCACTGATCACAGGAGAGGAGCTGTGCTGACCTGAAAGGGGAGCTGAACGTGCAGCTTTGTGTGACTGCTAATCAAGAGGCTATTTATGCCTACTTTTTAAATGTTCCTATTTACTTTAAATAAAGCTGTGTTAGAGCCAAAACAAAAACACCTATCCATAGTGTAGTAGACAAAACTTGCTGTGAAAGTGATATTGCTGCAGAAAAATATGATGTAGTCCATTTCGCAAGGTTGTTAAATTATGTATTATTAAGGGCAGTATACAGTGACCTATTAATACATCTAGAGCCCTTTGTTACCCTATTATCAATAACAAACCTTCTGTACTATTTTGGGAAATGACCTTTCTCCACAGCATGGTGTAGCATGAGTCAGGAACCTCCTGGGCTGTAATTCCAGCCCCACCATTGACTTGTTGCATGATGAGGAAAAGTTGCTTTAACCTCCCAGATGCTGTTTCTTTTTCTGTAAAGTTGTAGTGACACTCACCTACCTCTGAGCTCAGTGGACTGCCTTACTCAGTTCAAATATTTGAGCAGAGCTCCGAGGATGCAAAATGCCAGATCAGCGTGACACATTGCTACAGCTGCTTAAGGATTTTAACATAGCAGAAATTCAGCTGCAGCTGGAAGAACATATTGTGCAGACCTACAAGATTCCCCTTTCACAGGTGAGAACTTACAGCCACTAGCTTTAGGCTACAACTCACCACCACGTAACATTTAACTTGCCATCGCAATTTTGGCTACAGAGTTCCTAAACACTCAAGAAAGAAAATCTCAGTACTTGTTCCCACCTCCACGGCGGGAGAATTCAGGGTAATGTCAACAATCTACATAATGGCAAAGGATACACCTAAAATAACAGCATACAGAGACCATAGGATGAGAATTACTGGGACGAGGGGAACGCACAGTGGATACTCAGTTGATGCAGTCTGGGACATTTCAAATGTCAAAAACAATAAAAACCGGGTTATAGGAAGTTACAGAGATAAAAAAAATAGAGCAGAGACTGTAACAACACCAGCTCTTTCTCTTTCTCTCTCTCTAAATAAATAAAAGTCATGACTAAATGAAGTCATTCTGAAAACATGAATTAGTTCATATGCATATTTCATTTGCTTTGGCAGAATATTCCCAGGTTCAAACACCTCAAATTGCAGTAACAGGTGGGAAACACTTACAGATTACAGGAACGTACATAAGCACACAGTAAAACTATAGGAAGGCTATATTCCCAACTTGGAAAAAAACAATCACATAACTCTTTTCTGAGGGGCAGAGATCAATTTGTTTTCAACATCTCAGTTCTCTCCTGCCTCACTACAAAAGAAAAGTCTAAATACCAAGAGTATTTGAGAGTTGTCTAATAACTCTCTTTAATAATTTCACCAATGACTTCCAAATAAAATTTACTTTGTGGCTTGAAACCCATCCTGCTGGAGGAAATTCCATTCCTTCAGTTCTTTGTAATTGACAGCACAACTCAAATTCCTAAATCTGCATCCCTAATTCTTCAGAAATAAAGTGAGTTTCACAGCATGGAAGATTTAACCTGAAAGCCACAACACTGCACCCATATTTATGTTAGGAAGTTCCCAGGGTAAACACTGTTCTTCCATCACGATGATCCTCAAATGCCCTCAAAAACTCCTTAACTATTATTTAAAAAGTACTTTGTTTTACAGACAGATAGCAATATATTTGACATGGATGTTCAAGCATGGCATGATTCAAGTTTTACAAGAATTAAATTATGGCAGTTATTGAAATCCATGTTTGATTTTAATATTTAATATGTCTCTACTGACAGATTTCATTTACTGATCCTAATTAGCATTGCCCAGAGACAGCGTTTTCAGGTTCTTCAGACTGAACTATGGCAAAATTTTAGACCTGGGTTTTGGATACATGGTTATACAGAAATCATAGGACAGGAAAACCCATTACTTAGTGGTTGAGTATAAGTGTTAGGAAACAAAGGGGAGCATTTTCTCTCCTGGGCAGAAAGCTCTGACTGAGCGGAACACCTTGATGTGAACACACAGGCTCTGGTGGCCACTTTTGCTGCTAAAACTTATTCCTGCAACATCTTGGATGCACCGGCATCCCTGAGGCACCGCGCCGAAGGGCCGAGCGCTGCTATACAGCACCATCTAAGGGCTCTCCATAGGTACTGCTGACGGGACCTATGGACTGAGCCCTATGGACGGGACTGCGGCTGAGATCCACGGACGGGACTGCGGCTGCTCCCAGCCGGGCTCCCGCTCACACTCGCTGCCTTCACATCGCTGTCGTCGTAGCAAAACTCTCTGAGCAATTGATTCCACCACTGCTTCATCGAGAACCATCTAGAAAATTAAGCTACCCAGAAGCTGGCTGTGGAATAATTTTCAGAATAACAGGATTTATCTTTGGCACCGGTAGCAATTTGTTTCTCTCTCTGGCAACGTCTCGGAGTGCAAACAAGGTGGTTTATTATTAACTCTCTAGATTTAGGCACAGGAGGAGAGATGTCATGGCTTTTAAGTTTAGAAACTAAAAAACAAGACTAGCCTTAATTCTATCCAGCTTGTGCAATATTTAAATATGTTTCAGCTTTTCAGTGCAAAATTCTTTTTCTTCCTAATTTATACAAGCCTTTCCCATAAAAATCTCTTCTTCTGGGGTGATTTTGTCATGCAGTCTACATGAGGAAATGCCACACTAGCCTGAGGATCCCCTTAGTCCAGCCTTAATCTCAAGGAGGAACTAACAGAGGAAAAAGAAAAATTATGAAACCAAAAGCATTCAAACTGTCCCACAGAAATGTCCTTGCACTTCAGATGTTCACTAAGGTTCAAATGTTCAAAAATGTTAGATTACAGCTATCCAGACCAGACTAATTCATGGGATCTGTGCGTGTCTCCACAGCAATGTTTTCAAAGATGAAAGAACTGGCATTTGGCCAAACAGGATTATTTTAATTATCCCAGTTTCCCTCTGAAATTTCCTGTCTTATTGCATATGAAATTTACCACCCCAAAAATGGAAAACTGACTCATCTAATGGGACAAAACTCAGCCACAGCCTGTATTCCAGGACCCTTATCCAATCATGTGTAAGGCACATGCTCAAATGCTGACCTTTTCTGACCTCGGGGTATGAAGGGTCAGTAGCATTTCTAATATAAGAAAGTGCACAGCAAGGAATTGTGTGTGGTGGAAATGGGTGTGTGGAGCAGCGGCTTCCAGCTAAACTGAAAGCCACGTGCATTTTGCAAGACATGAAACCTGGACTTTCAACATATGATAATTCAAAATAACTTGAATAATAATCCAAACCCCAAAATAATCATGGTACAGAAATAAAGCATTCGGTGGCTTTAAAGTTGTCCCAGTGCTGTACAGTGGGCATGGTCTGCCCAGTTGCTGCAGATGTGGAAATGACAGCACCAAAGAGTCCCACAGTAAAGACTTCTTCACTTATAAGAGAATGCCACATTCTAATGGATTATGAAAAGGAAAACCAAAGGATAACAGTATTTGATTTACTTACACTTTGAAGCATTAATGTTCAAATCTGCTCAGGTTCTATTTCCACTGCACGCAGAAAGAACAAGTCAGGTTGTAAGTGCTGCATCACAGCACTTAAAAACAGCAAAAAGGGTTTTTTTACTTTTACTGAAATTGTTTTTCATCTGTAGCTCTTGTCCTAAGTTCCCTACCTCTGTAAATCAGAATTTAAGAACATGGCTTCAGTTACTTGTTTTGAGTCCTGCAGATATCAAATATTAGCAGCTGTTGTTCAGTGAAGACAGACAAATCATATTCACAGTCCAAAATAAAGAAATCCTGTTTTGGTGAACACAATTTGCTCTGTTCAGCAAGCAAGGGCATGAAAAGTCATTCCTCTTAGCCTCAAACAGCAGTCAGGATTTCTGGGTAGATCACTTTGTCTAGATTAATGCAATTAAAAAAAAGAGAGCAATATTTGCAATGTAATTCACATTCTCATTTCCTGGTTATTTTACTTGATTAAGCTCTGCCAGATACCATGCACTTGCCACACTTTTGACATGACATGTATAGAAAAGAAACCAGTTTCTTATGGGGCTGCCCGTTCTGGCACGAGAATCTGATCTCAATTGTGCAATTACAGCAATATTAGTCCTCTCTGGGAATTTTATGAGATTGGGATAGCTGAACAGCAAAGTTTCTCTTTGAACTTCAGAACTGAGGGGACACCAAAGCATAACAGGCTTGTGAAACACATGCTGACCTTCTAATGTGTTGACCCATGCTGCTCTTAAAAGCTACCAACAAGTAGAGGGGAGAAGTCAGTAGTGGAGGTGGCGGGGGGAAGGAGAAAACCAGCACACTGTAAGTAATGGCCAGTCTTCGCGAACGAAGAACCGGGGAAGGTCTTTACACCTTCCAGCCTGCGCATTGGATTTTT
>JAYRBT010000139.1:14884737-14922592 GCA_036023395.1 Myiotriccus ornatus
GCCCTGACCAGGAATCGAACCTGGGTCTCGGCGGTGACAGCGCCGCGTCCTTAACCACTAGACCACCAGGGGCTCCCACCAGTACACTGACAGGCATTATTTTCTACACAATGTCCACAAGCTTACAGGTGTCTCAGGATCATAACACTCTTGGCAGAAAAAGTATCAAAATACTTAGTTGTTTCTTACTCAGATCTGGAAGTAAAAGACAAGCATCAGAGTAACAACAGAAGCTCCTAAGATTCTGACGTTGTAAGGCACGTTAATTGTTGAAGCTTGTGATGCCACTAAAGAGCTTTTGTCCAGTTAGACTAACAATTTAGTTTTGAATTAAGGTGAAACAAGCAACTTACTCTTTGCACTTATTTTACAGGCTCTGACAGCTTTGATGAGACAAAAAACACACATTCAGTGCAGATCCCTAATCATGTTCAAACACATTCAATAACCCTCCTCGTTCAGTTTGTGAAATCCCTTCTAAAAGATGTAAACCAGCAAATTCTTAGCACCCTAATTTCCCTTTCCTCTATGGATTATTTTGCCTACTCAAAAATAATTGGAAAGCTTCTCTAAATAAGAATAAACCTTACTGTGATAGCTAAAGTCTGTTTCTCCTTCCGTGAGAGGAGGGTCTGACACCGTAGTCTGGGAACCAGCTCAGCTCTTTTTGCCGAAAAACAGCAGGATACATCTTACCATGGTTGACTTGTCTCCAAACTTCCCATCCTCCACATCTTCCTAGGATGGTGCCTGCTTTATTCTAAGATTTGATGAGAAAGAGAAGGAAGACCAAAGGGCAAAGGTAACAAAGAGGTCAAGAAGAGACAGTTTCCCTCAGACGCTGCTAACAGGCACCGAGAAACAGTTTCACACGACTTCAGAACCCCTTGTTCCCTGCTGGTGAGCTCTGTCCAAGCCCAGGTTCACCAAGGTTACAGGAAAAAGAAAAGGTTGTACTTTTGTTGATCAACACTGCTAAGCAACGGAGCCATAAAAACTAACATTAGTCCTGTCTTCTGCTGGTTGCAATTAGAGAACTGCAAAGAGGATCACAGATTCAGGGCTGAGAGGAACCTTTTCCAGTGTGACTGTGTAATGCTGCGAGCCACACAGTCCATGGAGCATCTTCTCATTATACACACATTGCACATCCCCAGCCGTTGCAGTCTGCACAGTGCGGGTCAGCCCAGCCATCTGAACCTGTAACAGCCTTGGGGTTCTAACAGGTTATAATCTTTAGGTTGTAGTAGTCACTTCCAATTGAAGAAATGAAGCAAAAATAGTGTTAATCCCTGATTAACTTCATGAATATTTGGGTAACGTTAGAACATGGGCAAGTAAAGCTTTTTTTAGGCTACTCTACCAGTTGAAGTAAGTAACATAGAGGAGGAACTCACTTTGCTGTAGTACTTTAAGGAAAAAGACATTATGCATGCTGAAAAGTGAAGATTTTGACTTCTTTCTTAAATGTAAACAATCATTTACTCAAACTACAAGAACTTCTAACTATTCCCCACTTAGCCCAAAATTACAAACAAACCCACCTAGTTCCAACAAGTGTCACATTAGAGTGGTCCCATGCAATATACAAATCCTTAGAAAACAGGAAAGGGAATTAAATTTATAACTTTTGTAAGCCTCACACAGCAAACACTCTGGATCAACACCATTTTCTGTGACTTGCCAGTGAATTATTCAAGATAATTCTTACGCTCCCATGGGAGGAAATGAAAGAGAAAAATAGACATTCTTCTTGCTGCTCCATAAGGTACCTTCTCCACACACCACCATCAACATCAGCTCCCCTTTTCCTTGCTTGTTTACCAGCTGAACCATACCTTGGTATGGCAGCAGGGAAAGAGTATGTCATCCTTCCATTCTAAATACTTACTCTAATTGCTTATGAATTTTCAATTTTGAAACTTTTATTCTCAACCTACAAGTTTTGTTGATGTTCTATCATGAGGTGTGTGGATTATTTTCAAATAAACTGTAAGGAGTATGACCACGGAACATCTGAACTAGTTTTCGGAAGAGGAATCCTGTTGCTAGACAATCTGTGCACTGATGATTGATTGTCCAAATTATACGTTCCAGGGAAACATAAACAATACTGACTTTTCTTTAAAAGCAATGTTTTATGAACTTCTGTTAAACCATTCCTCAAATTACATATGTTCGAGACTAGTTCAGCAGGAACGCTAACAGAAGCACTAAGCTCTGTAAAAATATTTCTCATTTTAACTCATGGACAATGTTACTTATTGACTGTGCATCCAAGGAGGAGCAATGGAGCACTCCAGGGAAGGAAAAGGGAAATATGTTTACACCGGTAGAAAGCAAGTCGGTGATTGAATCTTGCCGCATTACTTTAAGAAAGAAACCTTTGGGAAGGGAACTGCATATGGTTAAAAAAAAAAAAAAAGGTTCATCTGTATTCCTTATCTTTGCTCAACTCCCATCCCCAAAAATCTCAAGAGCCACAAATAGCCAACACAATGCAGATTTCACTAATATAGAAACAATATATGTGAGGAGAACATAAAGACTGAAAAGCATATACAACAAGAAGTAATGCATTTACAAAAGGAGAGGGCAGATTAGATATGAAAGAAAAGTTTTTTATTACTTAAAGCAGGACATTACAACAGAACACTAGTCAAGAAGGGGTTACTGGGTCCTGTCACTGAAAACAGAGAGATTAGATATGAAGGGAAGAAGTCACACTAAGAGCATGAACTTGCTAAGAGCATTTTTTCAACCTTAAGTAACGTGGCTGTAAATATACATGGGGCCCAGAGTAAAAGGACTATTGAACTGTAATCCTTACACTCTGCTGACCTGTTTCAGAGTCCTGGGTAAATCACTTGATCTCATCACACTTGTTTCTTCCAGCTGTGAAACACCAGCGAATTCTATTACACAGGGACCTGAGGAAAAGTGTCACTCCTACAGACACGTGTAAGACTCCACAGGAGATGAGTTCACGTATTTGAACAGTTTATTCCTTACCTCCCATACTGATTTGTCTAACAGTTTATCATACTTTCAGTTACACACTTCATCTTGCTATTGTTTTCTCATAAAGTTATATTATTTTCTCATATTATTCTGCAGTAGCTGTGGTTTTAAATGTTAACATGAGAGCAACTTAACAACTCTACAGACTAGGAATATGTCAACATCCTACTCAACAGATTTGTTTACTATCATTTTTAAGAAGCCTGTTTACTTGAATGACAATATTTTAATGCATTTTAGCCAACTTAATTCCACAGAGCTAAAAATGATGAGCTGGAAATGCTCTTCCCTGTCTTGGGAAATACCACATTGTTCACTGAGTTGTAGCCTACCAGCTAAAGCTGTGCAGCCCTTCTGAAGACAATGCATTTCCCCAGCCTGTGAAGGCATGAACAGAAGGGCACAATTAATTGAATAGCAGCTGACTCCAAAACATGGCACAGCAAAATTTTACAAGCTGTATAAGGGTATTTCTCTGTCTACTGAGGCATGAGGCACAAGTGAACACATAAAGAAATCAAATCTGATTTTCATTTAATGCTCTGCTTCAAGGAGAAAATGCAGTTGAAAGAACCTGCTTAAGCCATTGAACTGTCTTCTGCTAAGAGTTCATTAGTAAATTATTGATACTTTAAAGGAAGCAACTCTAAATGAAGCAACAAAATGAGAAAATGATGGCCCATGGCTTGAGTGCATCAACAGATCTGCAACCAGAAAACAAAAACTGAAGAAGTGGCAAAACATTTTCTGCTTGAGCAGCTGTCATTTAAACAAAGCTGCAGGTTCTATTTTACTTGCTTGGCAGCTCATGTATAACAGACAAGGAAAAACAGCAGTCCCTGACAGAAGTAGTAGTAATGACAACAATAAGGGTTTGATATAACAGACAAACACAAATGAGGTCACCTCAAAAACTGCCACCTGAAACAAATGGACTAGCAAAAAGTTGTGAACTCACCAGTTAAAATGCTGCTGCTGCTCTCATTAATTCATTTTCCACCTGACTGTCATTTCTTTTACTAGGTACCATAAAATACAGTCAATATCTAAAGCTGAAAGTACACGAGACATTACTTTTGGTTTGGGGCACTCTCTGTCATATTCAATAAAGGCTGTTTAAATAAAAAAGAAACTACAAGCACTACATTTCTTTCACAACTCAGTGTGGTCATAATATACTTCTGCCACTCCCCTCTATTCCTTCAGCTGCTTCTATGTAACCAATTCCAGCAACCCCAAATTACTGATCATGAAATGAGAAGAAGGGGTCAGGGCCCTGAAGTTCTGACCATTTACGTGGTGGAAATCACTAATACCAGCTACACCAGTGCAAGTTTTCTTAACCAAGAAATGCCTCAGCTGTATGTCCTACAAAACACCACAGTGCTCTTCATTAGTATTTCACTGCAAACTTACACGGAGATCATTGCTTTTAGGCTTTTAATGAGTACTTTTAATTTGCCTTGCAGTTTGCTTTTTACTTTCTAGTCATACTTTGTATTTTTAGAATAAAAATATACGGACTATTATACAGACACCATCATAAAATGGGAAAAATAACTGCAACACTGGCATCAAGGATAGAGGTTTCTTCTGCACTGTGTAATTTGTGCCACTTTCAAAACCAAAGGAAACAAAATCCTCAGCATTTTCAGAAATCATTTATCTTTTCTGACAACTCCCAAATTATGCCCATGCAAGAATCAAAATTCTGAAGCACAGAGGCCTAGCAGGAAAAAATAAACTTAGCTGGGAGCACAATATAACAACTGGGACAAGGGGAAAGAAGAGAAAAAAGATACTTGGGGGGAAAAGGATGTTAAGGAAAAAAGATCTAAGTAAACCAATTCATTGCTATGCTGGAATTGGGTTGCTGCAAGCCAAACAGGTGAAACTGAGCTAAAGACACCATACCTTTTACGTACAAGGTAAGAAAATCGAAACTATGAAAATCACCACTTTCAATATATGTTTTAAAAAGTTAATTCACCTAAGCAACCATAGGCTCACAAACTCTCCTATTTTACTGTTTTTTCTGTCAGGTCTCCAAAAATCAGCACTTTTCCACTTTATCCTCCACGTTTAGTAGGTACCAGATGAACTCTGCTTTCTAGATCATGGCTAAGGAAAATGCTTCCTCCAGATTTTTCTCAAAGGAAAATAAAAAATAAAAGTGCTTTTGGTTGTAAGCAGCCATGTCTTCTGCAAGAGAGGAAAAAAAAAATACCAAAACCACAACTGGCTATTTTGTCTGAATCCAGAAAACATAAGTCAGATCAGAAAACCTCAAACCATTACTTCTAGAGATCTATTATTCTAGTATAAAGACATTAGCTATTAAAACATCATGGGTAACATTTGTTCCATCTGATGTCTGCATTTAAAAAAAAGTCTAACTATATTTTGCTTTTGTATTAAAATATCTATTTTGGGATGCTTAAAATTCCCTTCTCCTTGTGTACAGTGTATAATAACTAACTACAGCTTCCAAACAGGGATCAAGCACCACCATGTTCTATTTATATGCACACAATTTATTTAAAACTAAGACTGTGGTCAAGTGCTGTCAGGCAGTCCAATGTTCTTGCAGTCACTCAAGGTGAAGAAAGAAAAAAATGCAATCCATTCTGGCAAGAGCTGATGCTATATTAGAAAAAATATACTGGAAAGCTGCAGTGTCAACTGCTCCTAAGATGACCCCACAACCAGAATAAAACCCTGCACTAGCACAAACCTTACTCTCACAGCCTCCCAAAAACACTCATATTTTCACATCTATTTCCTATCAGCAGATCTGTGGTATATACAAATAGAAGAACTGGGCTTGTGCTTTTTTCCAATACAGTCTGTAGTAATCTCTGAGTGAGTGTTTGGATTTGTCATGATCATCCCATGTACAGAATCCAGTGGTATTCTTTCGCAGAGTAGTAGCTACATATTCCATCAGTGTCTGCTGCAGTAAAACATTTGAATCCACACATAGAAAAGGTGTATTTAATGTTCACATTTACATAAAGCACTTATCAGAAACAAAGTAAGAAAATAATATTTAGAGATTATCTTTGAATGCTTTTAGCAGCAGGTCAGCTGCCAGTCCAGGAGATAAGACTCCGCTAAGAACCTTTTCTTCTAGAAGTGGAATCTTATCCTTGACTGCCAAGTGATTCCGGAAATGTTCCAACATGTTTTCTTGAATGAGATTCCACATCCACACTTTCTGCTGCTTCCGTCGTTTGGCAATCAACTCACCGCTCGTGAGCATGAGGTCACGGAACTCAGTCATTTTATCCCACATATCCGAGATACCTTCTCCAGTTTTGGCAGAGATGCGCATTACCTGTTGGATTCAGAGGAATTTTTAAAAAAGCCACTAAAAATCCTTCAATTACTGCACCAAGTAGATTCCATGAAAATTAAGAAACGGGTAAGGCAAGCTTCCCTCAACACGCTCACTTCATGAGGCTCTGGTGGTTCTGTGGGGTTTTTCTGAAAAGAGGTCTCAAAATTGGGATCTACCAACTACAAGTGAACCCTGAGAATATTTGGGATTAATAGATCTTGTCCAACTACTTGTATAATGAGAATAATTTTTAATGAGACCTTAAGCTAAAAGGTACATTATTTTTTTACTTACACGTAGAGTTAAATACATATTCTGGTAGCTATTCTTTTGCACTTAGAATATGCCAGAAATGAGGCATTTTGACTATTTTTTTGGACTTAAGATTTCCAGACTAAGAATTAATTCTCCCAATATTATTTCAGATATATAACACAGTCTTTTAAATGGAACAGGCTGGTTTTTTGAAGTCTCTGTCTTTCCCCACTTACAAAAGAATGGCTAAATCTCAGGCAGCCCAGCTCATTTAACCCTGATTCAATGGGTCAGTATCAATACTAGGGTAGAGCAAACCTGCTTTATAGACACATGGACATAAATAAAGGAAGTGAGAGTGTGTGCCTTATTCTATATACACATATTAAAAATTAGTACTGGATCTTCTCCTTTATAATTTACCATAACCTTTTAATAGATGAAGTACAGCATCAAAACTGGAGACCCAAGGGATGAGAATTCCAATAATCTAGACATTGCATACACAAATACGTAAGGTTCTTGCCAAAGAACCTTTATTATGTGAGCAACGAGAAAATATTAAAGCAAAGGAAACAAAAGCACTAGTGAAAGAACAGAGATAACCACAGGCTTCAGAGTTATAAACGAGGGAGAAATGGCCTATGGGACATTGCTGGATATGCTTAGTTTACAAAAAGCAAGTAAAGTTTGTGCCACTACTGATGTAATAGGTCTGCCTAGTTTACATAGTGCTGAGATTGTAGCTCAGGACAGAACTCACGAGAAGGAGGACTGGCTTTGCACAGTGTTTCATGTGGCATACCTTGAGATCAGAGGTGACACATGAACAGCAGCAATC
Source organism: Myiotriccus ornatus (assembly GCA_036023395.1). Taxonomy (NCBI): domain Eukaryota; kingdom Metazoa; phylum Chordata; class Aves; order Passeriformes; family Tyrannidae; genus Myiotriccus; species Myiotriccus ornatus. The sequence continues at coordinate 14,892,195 of JAYRBT010000139.1, forward strand.
ATCTCTCCAGCACAGTGGAAAACTAAACAACCAACTGAAATTTTTATAAAAGAGCCCAGGGAGATTAGGACAGCTAGATGGGAGGATATCAATCCTAACTCGTTCAGCACTTTTTCCGAGGGAAAAAAATACAAAAAAAGCCAAACACACCAACAAAACCCAAACAAAACAAAGGCATACCCAAACTGAGACACAAACCACAGCGAAATACACAAACCTTTGGTCTCCAAACCCTCGAACGCTTGCGAAGCAGCTTCATAGCACTGATATATTCAGCTTGTATTCTCCGTGCAGCCACAACTAAATCACCATCAGCTTTATTGATAGCAACCAGATCTGCCATCTCAATGATACCCCGCTTGATTCCCTAAGCAGAACACGGAGAGAAATCATGAACACCCAGAAGGGCTGTGACATGCTCATTTATCACAAAAAGCAGGTCAAAATGCTATTTCAGTTTCTAGTGGCTCTGACTGACTTTTCTGTGTGTACGTGTGTGTATGTGCTAGCCATGCAAGAGTAGTACCAACACCCTCTGTCATTACCAGTTATTACTCTACTTTGACACAAGAACACTGTCTATGGACATCAGAGTTCATATATAAACCTATTTTATGTGTTGAGATTCACGTTTACCCAAAACATGGTCAAGTTTGCAAAACTATTTACATTAATTTCTGTTTTCCTATAACGCAAAACCACTCCCAAAAATTTTATTTAACTAGTCAATACGTCAAAGTTAAGTCACAGAGTATCAAAATTTTACATCCTAATACTTCCAAAATCAGGGGAGCATATCAGATCTTAGCTGTGCAATTAATTGATGGCACTGAAAATACTTTGACAGTAGCAGTGTAATGGACAAAACACTATTGATGTGGACTTTCTGCAGATACTACATCTTGAATTTAAGTTTCTCTTTCTAGTCCTAGGTAGTAATCAATAAGAGAAACTGAGAAATACCTGTAATTCATCTCCGCCTGCAGGTGGTAGCAGTAATATAAACATATCAACCATATCAGCCACAGCAAATTCTGACTGTCCCACACCTAAAAAATTAAATTCACAGTTCACCATTGCAAACTTTCAGTCCCATTCATTACAGTAATTATTACAGGTCCCTGCACTGCACCACAAACAAATCCCACTAACAAAACAAAGATAACAGGAAACACAACAGTTTTGTAAAAGACAAAGAGGACAAGAAAGTAGACAGAATGGGCATTTGTGTTCAACCAGTGACCAGATATGAAACATGAGCAAAATAAAGGATGAAAGCATGCAATTAGTAACACACCTTATTTAGATATCACAACAGGGTAATTAAAGGTAAGCCCTAAGCACATGCCTACTGTTTCCACAAGAACAACATCGTAGCCTCCTCCTTCACACAGCAGAATGGCTTCATTTGTGGTCCTTGTTACACCTCCCAGCGTCCCACTGGTTGGAGAAGGTCTGATGTAAGCATTCATGTCTCTTGACAACTCAGTCATCCGTGTTTTATCACCCAACAGAGAACCTTAAACATGTAATGTTAAATTTTTTCAGAAGTGCAACACAGCCAAACTTCCCCTTCTCCCTCCCCCCAATAAATGAGTGGGAAAAGACAGACCTTTTGGGCTCAGTCAAATAGGAATATCCCAGCAACAGCTGCTCAAGACTTTGTTGAGGACTAGGAAGTTATGGCCTGGTTCTTCCACTTATCAGAAGCTGGAAAGGCCTGATAAGCAGACCCTACTGCTATGAAATACAAAGAATTTGTTCTAGATCAGAATTAATTCTACTCTTCCCAAATGGCTTTTTGAGGCCTATACACACACCAGGCCACACAACCAAACTTTTGCTGTTTCTGCCTAAAGTAACAAATCTCTGCATGATGATTCTGATACATCTTGATGGTGGAGTTTTTATTTTAAGAAAGCTGACATAAATCTATTTGAACAAATTGTGCATCAGTCTCAGCAGGATCTATGCACACAATGCACATTCCAAAAGATGAGAGATGCTCAATTCTTTCAACTGGTGCAGTCTTGTTATCATATTTTGCTATTCTGTTGATGCATCCTGAATGCATGCACTCAAGAATACAAGTCTGTCTTAGCTCCAGGTCATTGCAATGCTGAAGTTTTTTGTCTTTATAAATAGTTACATATCATACCATCTTCTCTAACAGCACAGAAGCTGAATAAAGTAATGATGTTCCCTAGAAGCTGCCCATTAGAAAAAGATCAGGATCAAGATTCTATATTTATGCCAGGGATACCATGAATCAAGCATGGTCAGCTTATAATTCCCTTACGATCTTTTATTTCAAAGCGATACTTTACAGCCACGCAGCTTCAAAGAAATTCAAATTTAGAAAAAAACCCCAAACTGTAAGGCTGAACATTCCAACACTGGAAAAGAGGAAATGTCATAAAATTAGGACACGGATACCTATTTCCCAATTTTATATCAGATGGGGAAAAAATGAAAACCCGATACATTTAATATTTTTCTTTTAGAGGCTGCAAATTTTCCTCCATTTGGCCCAAAGAAATACTCTTATAGTTGACAAGGTACTGGAAACCTGACTCAAACTTTAATTCACACTCACCACCGCTTGTACTAGAGGAAGGGTCTACAGCCAGCACAGACACTTTGTGTTTTCTTTCTGTAAGCATTTTCCCAAAGCACTCTATGAAAGTCGATTTCCCAGCACCGGGAGGACCAGACAACCCTAAATAATCATATTAGGAAGAAAGAAACATTTTGTTAATCAAATAAATAATATACCACACGAACACCATCAACATCTAAGTTGATAATTCATACTTTAATACAATATCACAGCAAATGCAAATAGAAGATACGTCAAAACTCTTACACCACCTAAGCAGCTGTAATTCACTCAAAATACACCATCTTGATTCACCGAACGCAGCAGCCCTCACTTCACTACCCTTCATCCTACCCACACTAACATAACATTGTGGGCTTATCCACACATATTTACTTCCCTCTGAATAAATTTACTTATGTTGACTTATCTTTCAGAACTTTCAAAACATTTTATCCTAAAACTGGGTTTTTCAGATGTACTGACATTTATAAAAGAAACACTGTAAAAGCAAAAGCCCATTCCTTGCAGAGCTGTTACTTCAAAAAAGGAGGCCATTTACTTGTGTGTCAAAGCTCGCAAACTAAGATTAGCACCAAACTATTCTCACTCCCACACCCAATTTCTTCTTCCTACTACCTCGGTACAGACACAAGAGATGAGCTGGGCATGACATACATTAGTAGCCCATCTCTTTGCAAGGGGAAAATCTTTCAGAGCTTCCAAGAGAACCAGATTCAAGTCTCTTTCAGCTGAAAAGTAGGCTGCTTTAGAGGAAGGTCATAAAACAGGAAAGCACGTGTTTTTCCTTTTGTAGATTGAAAAAGGGATTCAAGGAAACACCTTCTTCCGGAAAGATCACGTCTGCTTGACTACATCTTCCTTGTCTAGGTGTAGACAGTATCTGCATCAATCTGCTAAAGTTTCAGTTTATAACAGTTACAAAAAAACACCCCACATAACACACCTCCAAGAAGCAACAATAATTCCTAAAGCTTTTTCAAAAGCATTTTTGATCTCAAGCCATAATTCCACTGGACAACAGAAGTGATCTATTTGGTTACAAGCCACACAAACCGAACAATCCAAGACTACAGACCACAAATAATAGTGATAATGAAAGGTGAGAACTGCAATTCCACGTAAGCAACTACTAGACAGATATAAAAGGACTAACCCACTCTAAAGGCAAGTGGTTTTCCTTGATTTAACTTTTCTTGTTCCCTGTGGTAGGATAATACCTTCTGAAGGAGCACCTGGGCTACTTTCTTCTTTCTACTCTGAGTTGATTCTACAAGTGTAATGGCTTCGGCTAAACAGGCTCTATGACCCTGGATTAGTCCATTGTAGAGCCTGTCTACGAGTCTTTGTTCTCTGTCACAAAGTCCCTCTATTTGCTGCTCAGGGGCTACTTGTTGACAGAGCTCTCTCCTCAAACCATTTGATGAGCACATCCATTCAGTACGACAGTGGTCCGCTGATGCAAGAGACCCAGTACACAGAAAACCTGCTCTGGAAGCGAAGTGGATGTTCATGAAGTAAGTTCTTCTGGACAAATAACAACGGAATCCCATCAGCAAAGAGGGAATCTTCATTTTGTTTGGAATTAAAAAGTACCAGAGGTATCAGTTCACTTATGTTTGCAGACACCCTAAAGAGAAAAAGAAACATCTTTACTTTCTTCTAAGCACTGGTAAGGGCTCAAATGAAACCTATCTATACAGATGATCATCAGCTTTTATTTTATCCATACCTACTGTCTAGAATAAAGACAGTTCCCTTTTCCCGCTAAAAAGACACAACAACAAGCAGCTACACAACCTTCAATAGCGCATCTTCCCTTTATTATCATGCTCAGTAAAATATAACTTTTCTAAAAAAGCGGACACATAAACAGCACTTTTAAATAAAGGCAGCCTCTGAGAGCACATGCAGCACGCCGCAAATCCAGGAGCAGAACAACCCTTATGCTCCCTGAAATCGCCGTGTGTCCCACTCTCACGGCTCCAGGGCTGTTTTCAACAATTATTCGGGATGAGGGTGTTTTCGCACTTATTTGCGGAGGAGGGGGCGGAGGAGGGGAAGGGCTCAGACACAAGAACGCTTAGGAATAAAGCCAAGGAGCTGAAGCCTCCCGCGGGATCCCCCGGGCAGCCCCGGCCCCGCAGCCGCTCGATCGCCTCGGCCCGGGCGGCGCCGCTGCCGGGCATGAGGGTGCGGGAAAGGCCCCGCCGCGCCCCGCCATTCCCGGCACCTACCGCCGTCCGCCCGGCTCCGCCCCGGGAAGTGACGGCCTCAGGCTGAGCCGGAACCCGCTGCCCGGGCAGGGCACAGGGAGAGTAGGATGGGGCCGGGGGCGCCGACAGTGAAGGATTCACCCCCCGCGCCATCCTCGCCCCTTCAAAGCCGGGTGTCAAGTCCTCTGGAGTCAGTTCTGGCCATTCCATGGGCACACAGATTTCCGTGCTGATGGAGCCACAGTCCGTCTGCCCTAGCCTTTCACGGAAGGGTGTTGCAAACCCTCGTTTCTCTCCTGAAACCTTACAAGTGTCCGCTTTGAGTGTACGCCTGGCGATTTACTCGTCCCCTCGTTTCATTTCAGATAGCAGGAAAGGAGAAATGCTTAAACCCCCTCCTGTGCTTATTGCGTCATATTTATTTTCAGCCTTCGGTTTTGGCAAAATTTCCTGCCGTGGAATGTTGGTCTATTGCGGGGTGGGTTTTGTTTTACTTTTTTTAAAAAAATTACTCTTTCTCCAGTCATCTTACAGCCGCTTTTCCTTTTAACTTACTTGTTAAAGTACACACATTTATTTCCAGAAAACATAAATGCGCGGAATCCTCTTGGCTGAGCTGTTTCTATTGCATTGCAGTCTTACCATACCAGACCCGTTCACAGTCTCATTGCACGGGCACTGCAAGTGATGCACTGTATAAAATAGCGAAAGTTTTATTCTTTACGGCTGAGTGCACGACTTCATCTCATTGCTTTTACTCCAGTCCAGAAGATTATCATACACAGAGAACTGAACGCTCTTCAGAGCTGAGAAAACATGCAGTGCTGTGTCCCTGTCAGCATGTGATGGAACCACAGCAAAAAGAGACAAGAAGTCCTATTTGAAAATAGCCTTGTGAAGCCTTTCTATTTAACCAGATCTTTATTCATCAGAGTTAGCATGTATCACGATAATCTCTTCATTAAATAAGCTTTCTAAGGCTCTGTGTTTCAAGTGCTGTGCTTAAACCTAGGTAGCACACCCCCATTATTATTTTAATAACAGCAGCAACAACAACAAAAAAGCCATTCTGCTATGGCCTAATTGATCCTGTAGTTTATTCTACTTCGTGTACTTTCATCTTGAATAATTTCTCATTGACCTAGATGAATGGATATGCAAAACATTTTGTCAACTCCGAAGAGGAGAGTGGATTGTTCAGTTCTCTGTCTATGATAACCTTGTGGACTGGAATAATAGGAATGAGATGAAATTGAGCATTCAGCAGTTCAGAACAAAACTTCTGCTATTTTATACAGCCCATTGGTTGCTCTGCCAATCTTCTGTGACCACAAACAAGCATGTTGTGCTTTAGAGCAGTCTTGCTGCAAGAACTGGAAGACTTCGCACACTGGTGAAGTCTGGAAATCCAAATTGTTCAAGTCATCTCTCTTTTTTTCCCCCTTTCCTCTCAACTCTGATTAAATAAGTTTGCTTTTCTCCAATCAGAAAGTAGAGTCTCCAAGTATCAGATATGATAGGAAGACTTCCTGTTGCATTATCAATTACACGCCTTCTTTCAATATTCTGGAAAAAATTACACAGATCTCCTAGAACTGTGCACTCTTCTACCACCTCTGATTTTATGTTTCCCCTATGATCATTTAAGGTGTGTGACCAAATATGCTTTTTTTTTTTTGTCTTTATTACGCAGAGCCCAATAAATTTTGGTCAGATTCACTGTACTTGTGCTTTCTGATCTCCAGCATACAAACTGCTCTAGGTTCATGTATTCTATGCATTCATCATTCATTTACTTAACATTGTAGCTGTGGTTTTCAGGAGGGTAATTCAGTAACTTTCCACGTCAGGCTCTGTTTCTCCTCCTATTTTTTTAAATAATCTTTCAAATGTACATGTGTATGTGTGTCTTTGTTGGTTTGGGAGCTCTGATAATTTTAAATTTAACTCATCTTCGTTTGTTTTCTCTCTGCTTCTTTTCCCCAGGGGTGTCAAAGAAATAAAAGTGTGCACCCCATAGTTATTCCATCACCATCTGCAAACTTGTCCAAGATTTAAGGGAAATTATTTGGCTTAACCTCCTTGCTGCAAGTTTACCCCAGATATTAAAGAACAGAGTACTGCTGGTAACTCGTGAAATGGCAAATCTTCCTTCTGAGCCAATACTAAAATCTAACATCCTATAATGTGTTATAAAGTATTGTGCCATGAACTAAGGGTGCAGGTAGGCACAAGTATTCAGACAAAATGTGCAATTGAATCCCAATCATCCTGAAATAATAGACCCCTCTGTAACTTCTCAAGCAGAAATAGTATTAGCATTAACATCTTCGCCAAATTCAACCATGCAGATTTACATTCCGTCTAACTGACTTCCCCTTGCAGTTTTAGTTGGATTCATTCGTTCTCCCTTTCTCTGGCAGCACTCTGATTTCCTTGCTCCGTTCACCCCCTCTTTAAGCAGCCCCAAAGTAATCTTTGTACACATAATTACCACAACAACTCTCTGCTGATTACAGCCTTTCTTACAAGGAGAAAGCACTAGCCTTTCAAGAACAGTCTTAGCATTTTAGACAAAATATACCTCCTGTCTCACCTTAAAAGATGTGAAATAAAAATAATAGGAAGCATATTCAGAGACGAAAGTCTGCTGTTTAAATGTAACTTGAGCCCAGACCTTAGATTTGCAATTGTGACTCGGGCAAGAAAACAGCACCAAAAAAGTTCATCTCCCCAGAGACTCACCGACAGCTACACAAACAGATATTTGCTGACTGCAGGCATCCTAAGGTTTTACTACAAAACGGCCAGGACAGAGCAGCAAGTCAGCTCCCTGGCTAGGCCTGGAGACAAGAGCCTTACCCCAGCTTGCCAGGTTCAGCCACCTACAAAGGTGGGACAGCTCCAGCAGCTGTGGAGTGGATTCACTGGTGAGGAACCATAAGGTTATCAGAGCTCACAGAGCTGCTCGAGAGCCTGGAAAAACAAATTTGCTTTTTGAGCTTTTGGCTGAGACCTACAAGAGAGAATCTGAAGAAAGAAGAGGAAAAATTAATCTTAAACAGCTATGGTTTATATTTACGTAACAGTTTTATAAACAAGGGAGCTGAAGTTTTTTCAGAAAACCTTAGAGCAGCAACTTTAACATTTTCTTGTTGGTATGAACTGAGCTATAATTGCACATTAGTGAGAAGTGACATAATTACAGGAAACTTTTCTGTGGCTTATGCACAAGTTTTTTATTTGTTCATGATGAACTGTCTGATATAAAATGACATTTGAAGGGGACAGATAAAGACATATTTTCTTTTAAAAGCAATTATCTTTTCTGCAAATGTTCGCATTTCTTAGGGAAAAAAGTTACTATATAGGCAGAAAAAACCCCGAACATTATTCATATAAGTCTACTGGTTGTAAAAGGAAGGTAAATAATGTTCTGCACAGCTGATTCATTGTTAAAATTATAAACCTGGAAGAGCAACTCACTTGCCAGTAAAATATTATATTTCTTTCTTTCAATTAAGAAAGTATTTAAAAGCTTGTCTTAAAGAGTATGTTTTTCTCCATGGCCACCAATGACTCATGATATGAAAATATTTCTCATGTAGTTCATGATTGCACAGCTGAAAAGGAAATCATTAATTGCCTTCTCCTAGTTCTTTTCAATACAGCAATGAAACCATAGCAAGTATATTAGTAAACATAAGAGGCATAATACAGTCTGACACTTGACTTTGCCAACCCACCCTCCTTCCCAGCTACTTTTTGCTTAAGGAAAGGCTTGATTGCTGCAATTTTTAAGTTCTGTAGTTGACAAAGCCCTGAGCAGAGGACTGAGACTTTCAAGTGATTAAATACAATCCTCCTTCTCTCTACCCCAAGGTGCTAAAGATTTATTAGGTCAGAATGAACTTAGCACAATCTTACACAGCAAAAAGTGAATACCTTAAAGTTGCCAAGGTGAAGCATACAGTGAAGCAAGGAATGGTGAATGCATAACTCAGTTTATCATGGTAGACAATATGAACATGAAGAGTAAAGACATAATCTTTCATGCTTGCAAATGTTTTTCCCTGCATCTCCAACAGCATCGATGCTCAGAGGTCTTTGTCTGAACATCCCTATGCTGAGTGCCTCACTAGCAGGTGAAAACCACAATTGGTGGAAGTGAGTGGATAGAATTATCCATAGGAACATAACATTACAGCAAAACATGCCAAGACACATTCTGTTTCAGGATGACACGGCCAAGATGAAAAGGAAGACCAAGCCCATCTGATAGTGAGGGTTCAAAACTGAGAAATAGGAAAACCTAAGGGTTTCCAGTTGGAACCAAAGCCGTGGTATGAACAGGGAAGCCCGTTTCTGGCTGCCCATGTAAGTGCCTTAAACATGAGGCTCCTGTTTATCACAATGGAAATTTCTGTTTCTCTGTTACATATATATGTGCATACATGTTGTGTTTGCATGTTTGCTCTCCAACATGCCCACAAAAGCAAGACTTTTGTCTTCTTATAATGCAAAATTGTGTAGTGATTTCAGTGTTCCATTTTCTCCCAGGCAGTGGGAGTGGAAACGACAAAAAGGAAAGATTCTGCTAGGATTTAATTTTATATGATCAACTCATCCAGAAACATGACAAAACAACATTGTAAAAGGCTGGCAAACTAACTTAGAAAGGGCTTGTTAAAAAGCATGTTGGATCACATTGTGTGTCATTGCTTTCTACCACAAAGGAAACACCTTTATGCTCGTACATCCTCTAGTTACAAAGCTTAGCCTAATGCGACAAAATCTTGTACCATAGAGTTAAAATGAAAGAAGACTCCTTAGATAAGACAAAAAGGCAAGAAAAAAAGCCCAAAGTCCAAGCACAAAAAAAATTTACAATCATAACTGATGCAGCTGCATGGGGAAAATTAGCATAGAGAATATGAAAAGAAGTAAAATATTTGTTTCTAGGAATAGCTAATAGATGTCTAGAAGGGAAATCAGGAATCTTTTTATCCAGAAGCTGATATTCCCTGAATATCTCAATACTTTCCAGGTTACATCCATGTTTAGAAAAGAATTCTATGTTCAAACAGCAACCCCATCTCAATATAACACTATATTATGTTTCAAGAAGCAAAGATGTTCTACCAGCCTCCCCCCCCACCGCCCCACGCTGGCAGTTAGCTATTAATTTATTCTCTGAAAACTAGTGTTTCGTACATATAAATAAAATTGAGAAATAATTCCTGTGACTCTCGCCATCAGGATCACTTTCTTCTTTTTGCCAGAAGGGGAAGCCAGCGCACTCTGTTTTTGTCACACTGCCGGCAAACACAGAGGAAGTCGGTCTTAGTTCATCATCACAACTGTAAATCTACCCTGTTGGGTCACGGCAGACTTTTAACCACCTAGGGAACTTAAACACATTGAACGTTCATTCAGAGTGCATTCAGTAGGCTTCAGAATGTAAAAATGCAGAAGTCACACCTCTGTCAGCAGGAATTCTCAGTTTTGCTTGGAGAGTTACTTGCAGAAAACTAACAGCAAGTGGCTATAACCCTATTTGGAAGCCCTTCACAGCAAGCTTCTGACTTTTGCTGTTGCCCTCTCTCCGGTCGCTGCAGTAAGTCAGGGACCTCTGTGTAACACAGAGCTTACATAGGAATTCCATGTTATTTCCCACCTAAACCAGAAACAAAATACAAAGCCTAAATTTTAACTGGTAATTCTGCCAAGACACCTATTCAGAGTATAAGTGTGGGAAACAAACTGAAAACTTCAAATGAGAGGTATGAAGAGTTGCCTTGTTGAATTAATCAGCATTAAGGGACTTAATGTTTTCTTGTTGAGAATGAAAATAAGAAATCTGCAGTACTCACACCTCAGCTGATCTATCAGATGTGTTAGACTAGGCCTTTCTCACGGTGCTGTAGAAAGAAACACCAGCAGTCAGATGTCAAAAGCTGTATCTAGGTCTGTCCAAAAAGCCTTGGTTTATATCTGTCTATGTGCCTCTAGTCTGGCCTAGACTCAGACTTTCTGCCCATTTCTGGGCAGAAATTTCCAGGAATGCTTCAACTCTCTACTCACTGCTCAGCTGGAGGCAGACTATTCATATCATCAATGGATGAAACATGAAAAAATGAACAGAGGAACCCCCAAATATAAGGCTGCATTACACACATATAATATTTATACAAACACCCTTGTATTCTAAGAGAATACATCCTTAGTGCTATTTCCTTCCTATGTAACAAGACTGACACTAGAACACAATAAACAGATGCTGAGTACTTCAATCAGGATGCAGCACCAACAGTGGAGGTCAGACAGAAGGCCTTACCTGCCCTTCAGATCTTAAAAATTACCTAAAAGGATGAGATAAGCAAAAACTTGGTAGTGTTGCATTAAAAGTATTCTAGAAGGCCCTGTGTGTTGCTGTGTCTCTTTCCCATCACCATCCCTTTCTGCTGATGACTTTTTGTACCAACTTACTCTAAAAAAGACAGAGTAGAGACACAAAGGATTGAAACAGCAGTTACTTGCAGAATGAGAAATTTGCTGAAAAGATCTTGATTTTGTTTTTATAAAAGCTTCTCATATTTTATACCAAACACAGGAATATGAAGATATTTTTGCTAAAGAGCAACATTTTTAACAAAAAAAAACCACACACACAAAACAACAACAAAAAACCAAACAACTCCCTCCACAGCAACTAAACCACAACCAACCAACAAAAAAACCCCTCCACAGACCCAAACAGAAAAACCTGAACAAAATCAAAACCAATTCACAATACCAAATCAAAAAAAGACCAAGAAAATCAGAGTTCAAGTCAGAGCTCTCAGCTGCTAAGACTCATTTCAGAATCACATCAATGACGTTTCACCTCCTCTGTGCTACTGTTCAACCGAAGGAAAAATAAGCAGTCATTCAAATCCACACTCACTTAAGCTGGTATTCTGAAAAAATAGCATTTCATGAGTTAAGGCCTCATGATCTGTCCATCTAAATGTGGAAAGCATAAAAATTCTGATGTCATTGCCTTAGATTGAATCCATTCTTGTAACTAAGCCTATGACAAGAATAAAAATGGCATCAACAATCTGTTCTAATGACACTGTTTTGTATCATTTCCAATTACAAAAGTAACATCTCTCCAAAGTCATTAATGCCCTGCCATTATAGCTGTCACCGCTTCTCCAGTCTTGCTGCTCTGAGATCAAAGACTGTGGGTAAGTTCCTGTTAGGAATATTGATAAGCTTCAGGAAAAAGCTCTTTTCCAGATGGTTTTGTATGTGGCATTCATACTCCAGCATTCTCAATGACAGTTAAATGCTATTAGGAGAACACACTCCCCAGCAGAAAACTAGGATGGCTGTGCAAATCATTAATTTTTTTAGCTGCAACTTGTCTTCATTTTAACTACACAGACATATGGAACAAGGAGAAGAGGAGAAAACTATCCTTGCCTGTTCTATATTAAATCAGGATGTCTCAACAGATATGAAAATATAGTCAGGTGACGAAGGGATCCTCAACATCTGACAGAATTGAGTTCTTCAATATTCAGACCAAACCCTAAACACTCAGCCACAGTACACAGCAGGAAAACATCCATGAAAGTATCCAGGACACCTGTGCTATTCCTAACCTGTCACTGACAATCTCCAATGACCAATTCTCCAAAACCTATCCAGATAACTTGTGTTTTACTATCTTTACTGACACAAATTTCTTCCCCCTTCCCCCAATATTAAACTAAATTTTATTCTCTGCAATTTAAGGCTGTTATTTCTTACCCTATCCCCCATGAAGTAGAAAAAAAAAGGACTGAACTCTTCTTCCTCAGAGTAGCTTTCTATGCATGTTTCAAAACAAACCTCCCAGTCTGACCTTTTCAGTTAATTTTAAATCATATTTATTTACCATTATATTTTAGAACAAAACCTGAAATAAATAATGATAGTGATACAGGGAGAACAGCGAGCAGGCAGTTTTCCTCCCTTGATTCTGCCACCGTGCTCACAAGCGTTCTTAGATTACTTACTGATGACTGCAGTGTCCCAGAAGCTCGGACAACAGGACAGCATGTACTTCAGCAAAGGTTACTTCTGAAAAGTTTATGGTCAGCTTTTCTGGAAGAAGACTACAAATGCAGACCTAATGTTAGTTATCTAACCACATACTCTTTTAGTTCATACATTCTAAGTAACAAAATACCACATTTTAAAGCCTGACCTGTAAAAGAAAGCTCTTTTAGTTCCTTGTGATCTAAGAAGAAGATGACAGCACATGCATTTTTTCCCACTGAAATAAGAGGAAACAAAAACCACCCAACTTTTGCCACCCTCCTTCACTTTAATACAACTGTTGAGATGTGTCATTCCCCCCCTTTTTTTTTTTTTTTTTTTTTTAACTGTGACTCTCAGGTGCTTCTTGGATAAATATTTCAACTCTTATTTAGAAAAACAGTGAATACTTAAAAAAAAACCCCAAAACAAAATACAGCGCTTAGGAGGTTTAGTTTAAAAAGATACCAGAAAAATTGTCAAAAATGAAAAGACAAGAACAAAAGGAAAAATAGTTTAATCCAAAGGAATAATCTTTGTCAATTAGCTTAACTAATGTTTTCTGAGGACTAATCTGGACATTCCCCATGAGCGATGTTCAGGGGATACAAAATTTAAAATTTTTAGATCAATTACATAAGAATCCTGGAATTAGGCCAACTTTTTCACAGAATCATTGCTCATTCTCACAAGTGCTTTATGGAAACATCATGAGATGATGAATGCCTCCAGATTCCCAGGAAAATATGATGGAAATCCTCTGTGTTTCTAGCGGCGGGACAGTCACTAAAGGCAAATGCAAGAGACATTTTGTATAAAATACATAGACATAACTATAAAGCAAGGCCATTTGGTTAAGGCACCCATCCTACTAAAAATGTTTGGAAATCACAGACTGGAAATGATGTTGCAAAATGCAATTCTGGGATGTATTAAGAGAAGTGTTACAATGAAGAAAGGAAGCCACCATTTCACTTTACCCCGATCTGCACTCCATAGCTTTGAAGCACTGCCGAGGCCTTAATTCAACTACAACGCTCCAGCTACAGTTTCAGGCTCCTGACTAGAAGGGGAAGGAACTCAGAGGAAAACTTCACCAAGTACATTTAAAAGGGAAGAAAAACAAAGACCTTAAAAATGAGGTTATTGGCAAGAGGAGAACTGGAAGAGCAGGGGATGGAGTGGGAACATATCCTTCTTCAAGGCATGTGGTGTTATGCAGATGACAATGAATGATTTGCTGCATCACCATAGAAAGCAGACTAAGAAATAATCACTTCAGTTTGTAGAAAGGCAAATTGAAACCAAATAACAGAAGAAACATTCTAACTACAAGGGTGATTAATAGCTGGAGCAGGGTACCTAGGGAAACTGCAAAATCCCTTCTATTTGAATTTACTTAATCCCTGTATGAAGTCCTTCTGACCATACCATATACCACCTGAAGGCATGCATGATGCAGCCAGCCCATCACCTGACTGGGATTTACTGCACTTCTGCATATGCATAACATGTATGAGGCTCAAATACACTTCAAATGCAGCATTCCTGAAAGAATTTCTCACAAGTCTTTATGCACCCAAAGCGGTGTTTCAGTTTTTCGAAGTTATTTTCCCTCCCCTCGTAGCCCTCAGGCTTTTAGACTGATCTTTTCAGAGGCTGAAATGCATAATTCATCTGAAGAACACAGCATCTGTTCCAGTGTGACATCTTCCCCTGTTGCTGGGTCAGCTTTAGCCAGAGGGAAACCACATGGAGTAAGTCCCTCCAGATTTTTCCCTTTCCTCCCATAAAACCTACAGAGGAAGAATTCATTTGGGGGATGTGGAAGGGAAGGAAGTGAAGCAGATCGCTCTACTCCCCCTCTCCAGATATCAGGACTACAATTTCTGACCTCTTTTCATCCAGCTTTCCAGGAAAAGCAAAACAAAACCCCAACAAAAAGCAATCACGAAAAAACCTCAAACCCACAAAAGATCGTCACTTAAGCACATCTGATGAGACAAAATAAAGTGATGCACCCCAAGCTTGTGCATTAACATTGTGTATTTCCAAATAGTTGTACCACATGAATATTACTTTCAACCTAGCCTGGGTTGGATTCTACACACTATGCATGCTTCGTTTTGTCAGACATCACAGTCACTCATCTTGAATTTCTTAACCCCTAGTACATTATCACTGAGAGGTCCTACAGTATATCTAAAGATTAGAAACATCTATGGAGCAAAAGAACTTCAAGACCACATGAAGGCCTAAGCTCTGTGCAACTGATGTGCCAGTTAGTAGCTACTGGGTACTGTGGTTTTGGGACTGAGCTCCATTTTTCTGGTACAGTGAGATGCACAACAAACCTATATTGAGCAAAACATCACTATTTTCTATTCTCAACCGTGCCTTAAAAAATAGGGTCTTATAGAATTTGCCTTCTCTAAAGAAAAGGAATTTAACAATATTTCCAATCACATAATATGTACCTTGTTAGCAAAACAGCAGAACAGCAAAGATTAACCATGTCAGACTTGCAGTCTAGAAGTTACACTCTCTACAACCTACAAAAATAAACAGGATACTTAAAAATGCCCAACAACAAAAAACAGAAATTGAAAGTACCCCACATGCAACTGTTTGCTTTTCCAGGTATACACTAAATATCTTCACATAGTATCATATCAAATGATACTCTTCTTTCTTTCAGTAATGAACCTGTTTATTATGCTCTCAAAACCTCCTTAAGCACCCAGAGAAGCAAGGTTGTGGAAAGAACGAGCAGGCTACAGGGAATGAGAGGTAGGAACTTCACATGGAGTCTTCTCGTTCTGCATTTGAAAAACTAAAACCAGACACAGAATTTAATCCATAGATTATACCCTTGATTATAGGGAAAATAAAAGTGCCTAATTATTATATATGCCTAAAGAGGATATCATCAGTCAATTGTTACATTACATGGTATTCTTTCTGAGGAAATGAGGCCAGCTTTTACTGACATACTAGCCAGCACTTAAAAGTACATTGCATTCCACCCCAACAACTATGGCTTTAGTAATATTTGCTGCCTCTCTAGTTTTTACTATTTATCAGAAGCTTCAGATGATCAGAGAAACCTCAACCCTGCTTCCAGTGGTGCAGGTTCCAGCCCTGTTCCTGTGTAAACACCAACCTTCACGCTTGAAGGCTTTCACCCACAACTCCTGTACGTGAAACATTTGTGTCTCGGACTGATTTTAGGAAAAGACTTAAACGAGTAAGGCACCATCTGGTATCTACACATTCATCCAGCATGTGGAAGCCAGTTACAATCACATTTTCCAAACTTGCATGGCACTGAAAGGATTCCATATGGAGATGACTAACAGTATTATTTGGATTAGGCCTTCAGTTCCACCCAATTCCCTACAAGGGCTGTTTCCTGTTTACGTGGCAGGCCATGGCACATTTTTCAAGTGTGCCATATACAGTTGTAGAAATAATGAATTTATGACTGGGCTTCTTGTATACACCACCCATGTGAGGCCATGGTAATTCCCAACGTAAGAAGAGACAGTAACGTTTTACAAAACACAAGGGTGGAAAAAGAGTAGGAAAAAAAATCAGAGGAAAGGCCACATACTCCACATATCCCTTCGTCCACCTTATTATTGAAGGAACAACAGTGCAAGACAACGAGAATAAACACCACACACAATGAGATCACTCATAGCACTATCAGGCGATCCTTTCCCCCCACTCTAGTCCAACACAATGCCCACATGCAAGACAGCCTCCACATGCATGTTCAGCTGTGAAGTTCCAGGTCTGATCATGTTTGGGATCGTTCCATGTAATGGCACTGCCATACCCCAGTCACCCACGCACTGCTGCTGGCACAGAAAGTACAGGGAATGCCCCTTTATCAAGTGATGCTTAGAAAACCTGGCTGTGAACACACTCTCTTGGTAATTCCTCAGCCAGTCACCCTTCTGGTACCTGCTCTTCACCAGCTGAGCTCCCCAGCTACATCAGTGTCACCGCTGCTGCTCCCTTGGCTCCTCCCTGACAAGGCAGTCATCGACACAGGGCTGGCTTGTGTTTGTTTCTTAGGGTAACTGGGGCAGAAAAGGGAGAGAAATAAGACTAAGACCAGCTTGCAGTTCTCTTCATCTCCCTAACCAGCTCTGCTTATCCTAAAAGCAGCACGATATCATTGTTCAATTGAAGGGGCAGAGGTGTATTGAGGGTGGGGCAATCAGAGGCCACTGCAGTAAACTTCCCTCTGAAAGAAGATCAGGCACCCTCCCTTGCCACAGTTTTTTTGTTTTGCCTCTGTTGACAACTCACAATAGGGATTACTCTGGGACTTGCATGGTGCTAGCAGATCCTCTGAGGCAGAAAAGATGGTCCCTTGCTGAAAGTATGCGGTGCTGAATCAGGGTCCTCCAACTTGAGGCTCCTACTTCAAGGTGAGAGCTTAAACTGCCATATGTGCCCATGCAAACGTTAAGGTGTCCCAGTGCTTTTCTTAGAATTGAAGATGATAAATTTCTAGAGAGCTTAGTGGTTTAACATTTTGATGGTAAGAATGCAAATAGCTGCTTTCTACCAATGCAGGCTCATCAAATTCAACTGAAGCATTATTGCTATATCTGCTCAAATTTTCTCCTGTGACTCGGGGAAATCACATGAACATTTAAAGCAATGACATGATTCCTGAAAGACCAAGTGTGGCAGAAAACTGATGGGTCACAATGCCCAGAATGTATTCTGAATGAAGAGCCATATCAATCATCAGTAGGGGTACAAAGAAATCCCACACCCCAATTAAAAGCCACCCCATGAAAGAGTATTTACAGAGCTGCTCTCTTGGCACAAGATAAGAATCCAACTCCTCGACTCATAAGTCTTCAGAACATGCAGATCAAGGTAGCTTCTTTCTGTGCTTCTTTAGAAAATAGCGTGGACTAAATCCAACAGACACAGATCAAGCTGTGTTTGAGAAGTTTGTAAAGTCTGTTTGAAGTCAAACCATTGCCCGAGTCATGTTCAAAATGAAGCCATGCTTGGATCCATTTTCTAAACAGTGCTGTTGCCAGCACTATGGCTTATGGTGATTTTGACTTTAGGAGACTGGTCCACGAGCTCGAAGGAATATCTGATGGGACAGTAGCCATCTTTCAGTCTCCACATATATATCTGAAAACACTCAGGATTACCAGTCCCTAAAGTATCAACAGAAGGCAGAAGTGAAGGACTCAGAGATGAGACAGACCCTGCTCTCCTGCCAAGAACCAAACGCTCCAAGAAAATAGTGAAGTGTTACTGCAGCACTACACACATCAGCTCTCATTCTGTGCTTGTACTAAGCTCGACTCAGTAATCTAAAGGAGCAGAAAACCAAAGTTATCGTACAAGAAAGAGTAAGGTAAAGGGAAGTGTGGCACAACATTTTTCTTCATATAAAAGAATGTTTTTACATGTTACAGGGATACTGGGGAAAGAAAGAAGCTGCAATAGGAAAACTAGAGGGTGCTTTGCAATGACAAACTGAGCTCTTCCCACCTCGCCTAAGCAAGTGACCTCTCCACCTAAACTCCTTGAGCAAAGAAAGCCTGTTTTGCACATGCAGAGTCCCCTCTGTAACACAATTCTAGCTCATTTTACATTTACTACAGGATAGCGTTTTATCACTGCTATGAGATATCTTTACTTCTGTCTACAATCTGAAGCAAGTGAAGGTGCTTACTTCTTCAAAATTTAACTACAACAGCCTCCTCTGAGCTTTACGGATTTAAAGTCTCAGATGAGCTGTCAGGATCATAAAGAGACGATACAGATTTTTCAACTCATGCCTTAGCAGCAGGATGAAAAGGGGAAATCACAAACCAATTCCTAAGAAAAAACTATGAACCTGCAGCCACTAGAATAAAAAAAATTCCCAAAGATGATTGAATCAAATTCCAGACAGCTCACGGCACATGAAGGCACACAGACATGTGACCTGCGGTGGAACAGGGGCAGGAACAGCACCTCCTGAGGGTGGCAGCCCCTGGCAACAAGAAGCACTTCAGCCAGCCCACACTTGTCAGTGGCCCCTGCCAATGAGAGACAGCTACAGCGATTCATTTTGTCCCACAGAGGTTTCCCTTCTGAGCAAGTCACCAAGGCAAGCGGAGAGTATGGAAGCTTCGTTTCATAAACCAGACAAGTTATTTATTCTGGAGCCTGTTGGGAGAGAGAGATATGACAAGAACGAGTGGCAGGCTTGCTTGTAGAGCTGAAGGCAGCAGTCAGGGAACACAACCACTAAAGAGAAAGCCTGAGCACGCTGGCTGACAATTTCTATCATTTCAGTCAGATGCAAACTAAGTGACATACTACTGCAGAGAGGAGGGAAGAGAATCTTAAATCAATAAAAAACTTTAAAGCAATAATCCCAAGCAAAAGTGAATCCAATAGCACAAACCTGTATATCACTTCACCTTCCTCTTCCAAAGAAGATTTGAGACAGCAGAGGTTGAAAAAGTGGTTCTTGTGAAGCATATGTATCTTTATGGGTGGCTTCCAGTGCCTATAGCAACCCATAATCCTTTACCTGCCTTTGGCAGGCATCCTGCAGAAGGTTTTCTGTCTGACTGAAACATCCAGCATGAGACAAAAAGCTATTTGCAAAGAGTTCAAAAAAAGGGAAGTCATCAAGAACATAGAAGCCATGGAGAGGGGCTTAGGAAACAGAGAAGATACTAGATCCCCTAAAGGACAGCATGACAAAGGTGTCTCTCTTTGTTAAGTCAAGGGCAGAAAGGAGCAGAGGAAAAGAAGAGCCATTTTCCCTCTTTTGCTGTACAGAATTACAAACTTATTTGAAGAAAATGAACTGTGAGATGATGCATGTAAAAATATATATTGCTCTACCACGACTGGTGATGGAAGAGTTATGTTGTATATTTAGGCACACATCCAGAAAAAGGTGACTGCCAGTTCACAGTTATGAATCATGAATCTCAAGAGCAGGATAAGAGGCTACAATGTGCTTCACAGAACAAACCAGCAGCAATTAACAAAGAGAGCATCAAAACACAGCCAGCTTTCAAGATGTCGATCAAAGGTTTAAAGTGTGGCAAGACAAAGGAAAAATCAAGAAGACAGGCACACCAAGGAAGGTCCATATAAATTTCAGACATCTCTGCACTGATTTATTGTCTTCAAAAAATGATACTCAGAACTACATCCTTTGAGGCTAAAAAAGGCAACTACAGTTGTGAAAACATAGCAAGAGAAGTGATTTAGTAAGCAAATGGCTTTAGCAAAGTAGATAGCAATACCAGGTCAGCAAGCATTGAAAGATCAGGTCCACAATTCTTTTACAAGATCTGTTAAAACATTAATTGTTTCTCTCCATACTTTCCTAAAACCAGACAGGTAACCATGACTACCTCTCTTAGCTTTCAACAAATCTTTTAAAGGTTCACCAGAGACTTTTAAATGGTTAAAAAGTCATCTCCACCTGGGGAGAATTATTTTATTTCCAGCACTGAAAAGCCAAAGCAGATATTTCAAAACATATTCAGCTCCATGGAATTATTTGTCTCCACATACACTGTTCACTGCTTTTCCTCAATACTTTTATAAGCAGTTTCTCCTAATAGGGACTTGGCTTTTCAAGGAGTGTCTTCTGTATTCAACTCTTTTGTTCAGAAGACTAAACCAAGGAAACTATGGGGAAATAAAACCAAATAAGCAGCAGAAACTCACCTGGTTACAGAGCTGACACTGTAGGCTCTGTCCAGGTTTCTAGCTCTCATCATTGCCTGTTTTGTAAGAGGTCAGTGAGAAGCTCTTTTCCTTCTCTCTTGTCCTTTGCCTTTTCCAGCTTTCTGACTCCAGCTATCCCAAGTGGGGCAGATCAATAAGAAAACTGCTCCAAAAATCTTCACAAGAGCCTCAAACTGGCAGTTGCTTCCTCCCAGGTAACTTCTGCCCTACCTCCTGTGTTTCTGGCTACTCGTCTGTTGTGGTTTAATCCCAGCCGGTAACTAAGCACCACACAGCTGCTCACTCACTCAACTCAGGTGGGGTGGAGGAGAGAACTGGGACGGTAAGAGTGAGGAAACTTGTAGGTTGAGATAATGTAAGTAAACCAAAAGTTGCACACACAAGCAAGGCAAAACAAGGAATTCATTCCCTGCACCCCATCCCAGAACAGCGGGGTCTCATCACACACAACGGTGCGCCATCGCTCCAAACGTCCCCTCCTTCCTTCTTTTTCCCCTACATTCTGAGCATAAGACCATGTGGTATGGGACATCCCTTGGATCAGGGTCAGCTGTCCCAGCTGTGTCCCCTCCCAGCTCCTTGTGTCCCTGCAGCCTCCTCGCTGGTGGGGTGGGGTAAGAGGCAGAAAAGGCCTTGACCGTGTAAGCCCTGCTCAGCAGTAACAAAAACATCCCTGCTCTATCAACACTGTTTCTAGCAAAAATCCAAAACACAGCCCCATACCAGTATTGTGAAAAAAAAATTATCTCTACCCCAGCCAAAACCACAACAGAGTCTCAGATGCTATTCCAATCCGCTCATCCTATTTAATAAAGTACAGCTGAGATACTCTGGGCCATCACATGAAGGTACACTTTTGCCTTGCCCCCTTGCCACAAACAAAAAGCTGGGTAACAGATAAAGAAAATACTGTGTATGCAGTATTTCAACAATATCAACAAAACAGAAAAACTGACAACAGTTTTTAGGAACTTAAAAAAACTGGGATCCTGCCGGTCCCACTTAATTCGGATTACCACTGAAAATTTTCTGAAAATTTTTCCACTGAAAATTACTCTGCAGAGTATTTTCTAATTTTAATCTCTGTTTAGGAAAAACAGAGAGGCATTACAGCCCAAAATACAAAAGACAGTAACATTCAAAGCAGTCAGAACATAAAACGGTCTTTTCTTATTCCAAAGGTATTTCAAAGTTTACCAAAACTTGCACAGGATCATCCAAACATGAAAACATCCAAATAGAAACACTCTTGAGACTTGCATGATGGATGGGCACTAATTAAAAGTCACTACTTCACAGCTGCATTCCAGCAAAAGGAATGAAACTGGTTGGGAGTCAATGTAGCAGGGGCTGAGCACAGAAAAGCCAGAGACAGTGACTGAGCAGCAGAAAGCATTCTTTCCCCTTTTGGTCATTTTTAAATTTTCTTTATTTTAAAGAGTTACATTTGTGCTATGACTGACTCATTACGAAAAAGTTATGTTAAACTGAACCTAAAAAAATAAAATAGCTGTTCTTGGAATTTAAAAATACAAAAATGCCACTAACCAAGTGCTCCTTAATCAGGACCTCGAACACTGTGGATTTTTTTCCCTTTAGCAGGGGAAGAAATGTGAATTTTAAAAGTGTATACTAAGCTGAGAGAAAGAGAGAGAAAGAAAGAAAGAGAGAATGAAAGAAAGAGAGAGAAAGAAAGGAAAGAAAGAAAGGAGGAAAGGAGAAGGAAGGAAAGAAAGAAAGTGGGATTGACTCATTCTCCAAAAAGGTCTATTACTCGTTACAGTGACACACACACTCATATGTCTGGCTGAACACACATTCATCTCTGCTGCTCAGCTTTCCCTCATGCTCCTGTGAGTGCTGCATGGTCCATTTTAGCCAGGCACAGGCACTGGAACTCCAGTCAACCCCCAGTCTCTCCAACTCCATAATCCTAGCACCTGACAGACACTTTCCAGCTGCAGTGGGACAGTCCTTCCCTCACCCCTCCCCAGAGCAAAAGCAGGAGCGTGGAGAAAGTTCAGCTCAGTATATCTTCATTTCTAGTTGTTCTTCCTCAAAACTGTATCTTTATCTGGTTTGTTAAGACTCTACTAAGAAGTAGACAAGACAAGGTTTTAATCAAATGTAAGCAGTAACAACAGGTTTTATTCAAAACTTCCAATAAAGAGGACCCACTAGTTTTGGAATTAAGATACTTAAAAGTACTACAGTTTAAGTGACTATAAAAGATCAAAAAGAAGAAAACAAACCAAGCAGTAAAAAAAAATAAAAATTAAAAATATATATATATTTTTTTAAGTTTGAAATAGACCCATACAGGGATACTGAAGTCCTCCAAACAATTAACAGTTACTCGATTTGGCAAAACAAGGTTCTCTTACAAAATTAAAAGCCTACTTCTGTTACATAAACTGTATAAAACTGCTCAATAGTTAAAGAGCATTCTGTACAATTTTGTCTTGAAATACACAAAGCTGCAGCCTTCAAACTGCAGCAATTAATCATTTTGTCCTCTTCATGGGTAAAAGAAGCTTTGCAATTGTTTTGGGGGGAAACGAAGAGGCAAAACTAGTCAGAATTAACAAGATGAAGCCACTATAAAAACAAATGCACAGCAAAATTCAGACCTCAGTTTAAACTAGCACGCTATGTTTACAATATATTCTACATTTCAGTTGCCATTTTCCCTCCCACTCCCACCTCCCCCCAGTTCAAATATTCCTAATTCCTTTATGGTCTAAATCTAATTAATTTCTAAACTTTCAAATACACCATACATACACTTAGCAAGAAACATACCTAACATTCTTACAGCAGTATGGTCAGGACACAGTTTCAAAGACAGTACACAGTTATTGAGATTAAGCCTCATGAAATTTTTTTTTACTTTTAAAGAGAACAGCAACCATCAATTGAGACAAACGTTTTTAAGAAGTACTGAGGAGAGCCTGCAAAGAGCAGGCTTCACCAACATCAGCTCTTAGCTCCAGAGGACACAGGGGAAAACATGGATGTAAGGAAGAAGGAGAACCTCAAGAGCACCAGCTACAGGAAGATCCTTCGGGAACTCGGTCCCACAGGCTGCGGTCCTGGCTCGGTCATCCCTGTTGTACTAAGGCCAGCAAATCAACTTTGCCACAGCACATTACAACGTAAACTAACATCCTTTATACCAACAGTATATCAGAGGGGTTTATTTATCTTGTTTTCTGAATCCAACAGTTGGTCACGAAGTCAAGTAATTTCGTGGCTCTTGTTCAGCTGTTGCCAGTTCAGAGGGAAAAAAAAATAAATGTGTGTGTGTGTCTGACTCATACGTCTTTCAAGTACATGCAAGGCTCAACTGCTTCCAAAATGCAGGAGTTTGGGGCCTTTTAAGACACTGAAGAGATAGGATTATGAGGAGAGCCCATCTGAGTAAGTACTTTATCCAGCCACTGGAGGGGACCATGAAGATGTATCTCTATCCAGCATGGAGTGCTCGTTACATCCTGGCGATGATACTCAGCTCCCCAACCCTGGAAACAGAATCATAAGTGGGGAAAGAAAAAATAAATCACCTTATTTTATAATATTAAGTATGTGAGAAGCATACTTCTTTCTTAACAAATTAGCTCTCAAGAGTCACTATCAGCAGGGTAGTGTTCATCAACACCCTTGATGAACCAACTTTTATTGCAGTTCAACAAACAAATCAGAAGCTAAAAAAAATAATAAATGTGGTGAAAGTATAATTTTGAGATTCCTTGATCTCTTGGAATGGAAGTCTTTAGAATCTTAAAGATATAAGCTGTGGTAGTGCAAAATTTCACCACAGATCACTGCCAGTTGCCTGAGGTACTAGTAAAGATCCTGAAGAGGAGAGTAATAAAGTCTTCTCTGCCAAGACCTAAACCAGAACAAATTGAGGGGAAATGCTGCCAAACAGATCACCAAATTAAAAGATGAGGTCTAAGAGTGATGTGAAAGTGGGGGTGAGGCATCTGTCTGACAAGAACCAAAGTGTCATTCTCTGGATGGGTATAGTAAATTGAGCAGTGAACTCAGAAACACTCCTTGGAGAAAGAGGACATGGTCACTGCCCATGTGATTCTCAAGTTAAGAAAACATAGGTTTTATTTCAGCTCATACCTGATTCAGTTACAGTAATTACCAAAGATATAAAGAGATATTTAAACAACATTCAAAATTGTTTTGTAATTCTAGGGGCAGGTCTGGAGACAAGACTATGACATCTGCAGATGCAGTTTGCTCTGCTCTATATTAACCCCTAATGAAGGGATTGCCCAGTTCCCAACACAGGTGGCAGCAGCTCTGAACACTGTGCAGTGCAACACCCAATACTTAAAGGGCTTATGTGAAAGAAATACCTTCTTCAAGTCACCCCGAGCTTTCAAAGTATGTGTGTCAGATGGATTTCTGTTCACAAATACAACTTCATTTCTCTACGATCTGTCACACACTTAACAACCATTCCATACTTAAAATTCAACAGCTATTAATGGGTTCATGAAGGGAGTTACTGGACCCTTCAAAGTCACCACATCACGAAACAATAATTTATTCTGCTTATGAAATAATCTCAAGCAAATTTTCACGTACCTTTACAAAACTCATACGGAGAGTGCACATCTTAGTAAGCTCATACACTGTCTCAAAGCCATGGTTCACGGACTGAGCCAAAAGCTGAGCAAATTCTTGATTATTGAAAATCTTCAAACTGCAGCCACTGGGGATTTTGCAGACCGTGGTGGGATGGAACCCATGATGGTAGTTGCAGTTCCGACTTTGCACAAAAATGCTGCTGTCACTGAGACATTCAGCGTACACTTCCCCACCGACATAATAGAGATGGACACCTGGGAGGAGAAGGTTGTTTGGATAAATTCACACTGTGCATCTGTTTTTCATGCTCTTTCTCCACAGAGATTGGGGTTTCTGCTTAAAGAGATGAATATTAACTGCCTATCAAATATTATCTGCCTTTAAACTTGATTTTTACTCTTCTGTTTCATCAGCAGGAGATTTGAAAGGAGGGTATCTTATATTTGTATATAAAATAGAATATACAACGTTGTATATTCAACAGCAACAAACTGGCAAGCACTGTAGTTCTGATGAACTGCACTGGATGCACTACACTGGATGGTTTGAAATTTTTCTCATCATATTTATGTAAAACAGTAATTGGGAATGTGAGCCAAGAGAGCAGAAACCAAATTATTGCATAATGTGCAGTTACTAAAGCAGCCCCAAGCTGG
This sequence comes from Myiotriccus ornatus, assembly GCA_036023395.1. Lineage (NCBI taxonomy): Eukaryota > Metazoa > Chordata > Aves > Passeriformes > Tyrannidae > Myiotriccus > Myiotriccus ornatus. The sequence goes on from JAYRBT010000139.1 coordinate 14,918,117, forward strand.
ATTCTCTGGAAAAGTCTTGAATGGTAATTTGGGTAGTAGGAGTTTTGTCAGCTAGCTTTAATTCCAGAAAGCTAGGGGGAAAAAAGAAAATGGCCTCAGACATATCTGCTAAAGGGTACACACCAATTTTACAGTCCTTTCCCCTTGTAGTGCCTGCTCCCTCACCTTTTATCAATGGCAGCAAAGCCCCAGAAAAGCACCATACAGAGAACCTTTGTGTCAGTAGGAGTCAACGCCAAAGGCTTTGAGAAAGCAAGAAAATTCACCTTTCTGTGTTTAAAAATAGTTTATTTGCTATTTTAACCTTTCACCTCCCACAATGTCACAAATCACAGAGGTGAACACACAGAATTAAAACTCTCAACTGCACTCCAGTAAGAAAGCCTTGACTGTGCTCTGCCATGGAAGATTTTGCTGCTGATTATGTGTGTACCTCTGTGGGTACACTTATACTCCCACCTGATCTGCAAAAAACATTTATGGCTATGTCTTCAAGTTTGGGATTTACTCCTCCTTCCTCAAAGACAAACAGCTCTGCATCGTCATCACTTGCACACATTGACTTATTCAACGGCATCCTTGTCTCTCCCACGCCCTGCTGCGGTATGTACGCAGTTAAGTGCTTCAGCAGAACTCTGCTCGCAGCTGGATTACTTTTAACGGGAAAAAAAATGAATGAGGTGTTAAATAAATACCCTGATACTTGGTAAAATGGATGGGGAGGAAAAGAAGGAAGAAGTATTAGCACTTGAGTGGCAGAGCACAGGTGTGGCGCACTGCTGAGAGCTGCACCGGTTCTCGTGTAGAGGAGAGCTCTACACACTGAGAGCTCAGACTCAAGGAAAGGACTAGACTATTCTCTTCAGTTTCAATTCCTTTTTCCTCTGAGGAAGAGGAAGATACTTCATGAATTGGCACTTACTTCATCCAACCCACTGTTTGGGCATGCTGAACCCTCAACTGTCTCAGAAAATTTAGAGTTTACTAATAATGTAAATACCTAAAAAAATTGCCTGGCAGGAATGGCCCCTTGCAGGGGGCAATTTCAGTTCTGCCTGTCATTTGCATTACAGGTGAGTTCCCAGAAAAGAGGACTGCATTAGTCAGGCAAGAACCAGAAGCTTTTCTCTTTTGCAAGACAGTGTCACAACCATAGAAGGGAAGCACAAAATTCTCACTGAAAGAATCACTAGCCTGTGAAAAATGCATTTGGAATAAACTGTTCTAGGAGGTTGTCTCCCAAAACATGTTAGGATAGCTAATTTATGTTGGAACTCAAGGGTAGCTAAAAAATTTGGTGCCAAGAACCACAGTTTGCACTTCCATATACACCAATAATCAAGACAAATCAAGACATTTCATTAGACAAACTGCCTTACCCTCTCTTTCTAATTAAGATTTTGATAGCCTTCAGGCAATTATAAAATTGATTAAGGGTAAAAGCTTCCCGTAATTACACACCAGGTAAGAACAATACTTCGTTTATAAGGCTAGGCCAGAAAATTTTATGTTTACTGACATAAGCACTCATCCCACATACTAGGGAAGACCAGCTTGCTCTGGAGGCAAGTGGCCCAGGTTGTTCTGACTGGGGGAAATGCCCCCCGCCCTACTCCAAAACGGATGTGAAGATCTAAACCTCACCTTTGCCAATATGCCGCCTGGTGTTCTCGATGGTGGAGTTGCGGTTAACGTTGGAGAGCAGCCCCAGGCAAAACCTGTTCTTGTTGTTGGAAGGATCAGTGAAGCCATCCACCAGGATGCTGGTTGAAGAAGCGTGGAACGCCTCCCCAACGCGGTTGTTCAGCTCATAGTAGACGATGGAGCACCAGTGCTTCGGCTCTTCATAAGCAACTGCCTGGACATCTGTACAGCAACAATGGAGAGGTTACAGTCCAACAGTGCTGGAATACAGGCTTGAGGTGTAAAGAGTCATAACCCTGCAGATTTTGGCTGAAGATCACTGATGCAGCTAAATGAGGGCTCCTCTGTCTTCAGTCATTTTGAACTTTTCATAGCCACAAATATATAGTAGAGTAATTTCAACTTGACTGAAAAGGGACTAAGGCTGGTACTAGATATGAGCAGAAAAGTGCAGAAAGCTCCTGGACACATACCAAGCAGTGCCCCACTATCTGCCCCATCTTCTTACAACATGCTATGGTACAAGTCCACACAGCAGAGAAATGCTGCAACTCACAGCTCAGCTTTCTTTCCAATTTAGTAGATGAAATTCTACTTCATTTTACTCTACTAACAAATGAAGAGTCACCTCTTCGCTTACTGCAGAACTGTATTGTAACAGGGAGAAACAGCATCACACACTTGCAACAAACACCATTTCTAATTTGGGGAACAAAGAAGTATAACAAGGCAGCTTAAATATACAGTCAGCAGGTCAATCTTTCAGCACTCAGAGTATGCCCAAATCCTTCTCCTGGGCTTTTTGGGAGAATGGTAGGAGACTTCAAAAATGTAAGAGAGGTTGGTATTTGTCTGCAGAACATGCATAAAGCACATCTGCAATATGAACAGATACTGCTTGGGATTGGAGGCTGAACAGGGAATAACACACAGGGAATAACTGGCAGTTACACTGGGCTGGAGAGCAGATGAAAGGGAGGAAGATATTATTTAATGATGACCTTTCATTCATTAACTGCTACCAAATGCAAAATCTCAACTGTTCATGACCAAAAGATTTACTTGTTCAATGATAGCAAGGATTCCTCAGAATGTTTTTTTTCAGACACTGGGAACAAGAAGCTCCTCCTCAGCAGCTCCTAACTGAAGCTGGGAATTGTGCAGGAAATTTCTGGTTCACTTCACATGAAGGTCTTGAAGCAACACTTGTGACTGTGCAAGGGGGAACAGTTTCTCCAGATGATACCAAAAGTCTTTACCAAAAAGTTTCCCAGTGGGTGTCCAACAACAGCACGGGCTTCTTCAGGTATCTCCACATCCTTTAAGGTGCCAAATACAGCTACAAATTAGAGAAATGTCTCCAAATAAAATAATGCTAGCTAAGGGACGTGGTTGCTTTATGTGGTTTCTTCTGAATGAAGGATACTATTTCACTACTAAGCCTAGCAAAGTTGGACTTGCTGCTAAGATACCAACTTTGCAGATACCAACTATAGGTAAAAATCCTAAAATGAAAATCAGACTGGTGTTGTGGGAAAACTTGTTCTTCTGGCCAGAGGATTCCTTCTCCCAACTCCAAGTTTTTACAAAAGTCAGCCAACTAAAATCAGTGTTCACATCTTCCTTTGTTCACAGATCACACCTTTGTGAGTTTCTGTTACATGCAAAACAAAAAACCAGAAGTACCCCCCAAAAACCAGCAGTATATCATAGATACAAAAGGTGGCAAAACAATCAAAAGCAGGATAACACATCCTACATCACCATGCACAACTTCTGAGCACAGTGTTTACTGTTCATAACTTGCTTGAAACACTGGTTTTAAGCTTATCTTTCTCAACACTCTGACACTTTCTATCCCTTCACATCACTGTAAAAAAAAAAAAAATTAAAAAAACCCCAACACAATAAAAAAGAATAAAAATCAGTCATACATTATTAGTAAGAGGTTACTATACTTTTAATTCCCATAAAGATGCCAGTGATTATCAAAGCTGCCGCTTTGCCCCACTTCTCAAAGTCAGGAAGAAATCTTGCCAGCTGGTCATTCTTACAGAATTAATCATATCTCTCTCACACAGATTTCATACTGACTTCCTCACATTTGCTTTAAGTCATGCAGAGCAGGTGCGTTTAGTCTCTCTATTCCCAGCATGGGCCAACAATGGAAATTACCCAACTTCATTGACAGGATGCAGCTTGTTAAATCAAATCTCTTAAGACTAACAAATCACTGTAAAGAACATGCTCCTAAAAGGTTTGCAGCAAAAAATGGTGCAGTAAGTTCACAGTAAAAACTCTTCTTTCACTACCTGCAGCAGATTTTTTTTTAGAGTACTACAATCACAGCATACATATATGAATAATAAACACAAGAAGGCATAAAAAATACTTTTTTTTTTTTTTTATGAAAGGACAGAGATGAAAATCCATTGTACTAAACTACTAGAGGGGGATAATGCTAACAGACACAATTTTTATTTTGTAATGGTTAAATGCTGAAAAGCAAGAAGAAAAACATAAACCCTTTTCTCTTTATCAACTCCCAAGTAACAGAGGAATTTTATGGCACTTATGCACTTTGGGAGAGGGACACACATGCAAAGGTTTGCAGTTAGACCCAAAATTCCTGAAAAACTGTTCATACACACACAGAGTGTACTGGATCAGCAAAAAGTGGAAATGCTACAGATGGGGTTTATCATATGCAAAGCTCAATCGAAGCAGAGAGTAAAGAGGTTAACACAAAAGCTATCCAAATTGTTTTAAGAGGGCAAATATACTTCCTGAAACCAGACATAAAGAGGAGCAGCAAAACAAGTACCAAAAAAA
>JAYRBT010000139.1:14922692-14971956 GCA_036023395.1 Myiotriccus ornatus
CCCACCAAAACACAAGAGTTAAATTGTTCATATGCTTGTGATCTTGATAATCATTCTGGCACAGCATCCCGCTTGCTGCACTTTCTTGGCATGGGCCACAACTGTGTAAGCTCATGTGTTCTTTAAAGGGGCCATTTCTCACAACGTGATGAATGCACTAAATCCTTTACTCAGCAGTCATGGCTGGCTGCAAAGGCTTTAAAAAGCAATGTGTAAAAAGATGTCTGTGTCACAGTACATAAAGCAACAGGGTTTTTTTTTTAAGTACAGATTTTTAAAGTCTGTAGCAATGCCACACCTCAGGCAGACAACTCTGTGTTCTGAACCAAGAGTTATCACTGCATGACTCCAAGATGAAAGTAAAATGGGAAGAGAGAGTGGAACAAAAAAATACAAAAAAATTCAAACGCCCTTATAACCAGGAGAAGGGTAACTTATTAAAAGCAGAGCATACTCTTTAAGGACTGAAGTTTAGAATTCAGGACAAAATCATAACAAAAAAGCACAACTTTATAAGATGTACTGTCTCAGAGGAAAAAATACAGATATTTCAGTTGCCCATGTAACTGCATTTACATAACTGACAGTATTAGCATCCATCTTCTGATCAAGTCTCTGCTTGGAGAGCTATACTTGACTGTAACTACTGTCATCCACAATTCAGTGGGGTTTACATAGCATCAACTGCACTGTTCCAATAAATCAATGTAATCATAGGATACACAGAATAGAATAGAAAATATAAAATCACTTTAGCCGTTGAATTGGTTGGAAGTAAGATAGTAGTAATCCCCACACATTTCACATTTTTAAGGAGTCATGGGATAGCTTCCTGTCGTAAATAAATATTTACATTTATAAATAATCTCCAGCTTCATTATTTCATCCCTTACAAACATTAAAAAAATTACACGGCTGGGATTTTTCTTTTCTACAGATAAAAACTTCCATAAACAACATCCATCCAAAATTACAACTCAGTTATCACTAGTAAGCTCTGAAGGTTCTTTACTCTTAAGAAGTGAAGCAGAAAACAAGAAGGGATAAGTGTTTTTACCTCCTCTGTGTATGTCAGGAGGAATTGCAGGTGCCATCATGTTGGTATCCATTGGCTGAGAGGTATCATGTGTCATCTGATCTTCCGGAGGCAGGTAAGCAGGAGGGGGAGTATCAGCTAAATATAGAAAAGGCAGAGATACACGAGTCCTTTCCTCTCTTCAAAGAATATCTACATATCCACATAAACAGTTTTAGCCTGGAAATGCTTCCAGCCTGACTCAGCTATAAACTTCCACCCACCAGAAATCTGAAAAAGCAATCATGGACCTTGAATCAGGAAAGCAAAGAATTACTGTGCATATTAATCACAACTTCGGTAAAAACAAGTCACTTCAGCCCCACATAAAGACACAAAAGAAAGCTCAGCTGTGTTTCCAGCCCACGTTTTTGCAGGTTGAAAGTGCCATACAGACATTAAGGCACAAAGAGGTCTCAGGACCCAGCCACAAGTAGATATCAGTTATGGTAAATGTGAACAGAAGTTGGAGCAGAAAACTTTCAGTGTGAACTTTTCTGTTTCCAACACAATTCTACCTGAAAAGTATGCAAACATCCCAGATATATCCAGGACCTTATCATTGTCAGTGCAGTGTATTACCTTTGTTTCCCTAGACTGGGAACAGCAGAAAGTGTTCAGGAACCCAAATTCTACAGAAGCAGCTGCCTAGGTCTGGGATTTATCAGTCAGTGTCTCTGTATGGTCCCCTTCAGAACTGCATCACTAGCACAAGCCCAGCCCATGTTCAGTGACTGGACTCAACAACATACTGTTTTCAGCCCTGTTTGAAGCATCCCAGCCATGTACTCAACACTGCCCTTCAGTTGCCTATCCCACTTCTGGGAAAGCTTCCCAAAAGGTTTCTTAGAAGCTACAAGAAGCTGCCAACGTCACCATTTCCCAGTACTCCAGGGGACTCTCTCCTCCAAATCAATTGCACAGAGGAACATGCAAGAGAGAGAAACACTTGTTTTTGCTGCAGAAGCTGAGCTTAGGTTACCACTGTGCTATCTGGTGAACACGGCTGCTGCTCATCCCACATTTACTTCCATTACTGAGAGTATGGATTGCAAACCACTATAGCAAATAATCACAGGGGCCTCCAAAACTCCTAAAATCAAATTAGCATCAACAAAAGGCAGGAGAATGCTTTGTAAGTTTTGGAGGTTTTTTGTGGAGTGGTGGTTTGTTTTTTTGTTTTTTTTTTGGTTTTTTTAATGTATTTTTTAAGAAAAGAAATGTTCATGAAATTTATTAACTATTTATTGTTTAGTAGGTATTTTGTTGAGAGCTTTACATCTAATGCTGGCGGGTACCTTGTTAATTCTCTTATCTGAATACCCTCAGTTGGATGAGAAAGCAGCAGAGAAAGACAGAGATGACAACAGGGCTGCATTAAAAGCTTAACAGACTGCACCTGATTTTGAGCCTCGTGTTTTACTAAGCCTTTAGTGTTTGTGTGTGTGCAAGCATAATGTGAGTGATGCAACAGATTCTAAGGCCACAGGCAACAAATTAGCCAGTATCTATAAAGTTTTTCAAGATTTTTTTTTTTTTTTTATATTTTCCAAAAGTCAGCCCCTTTCCCAATTAGTGCAAGGTTGCTGCATCTGTATCTGTCCTTGACAGACATCAAGGACATCAGTATCCTGACCTCTCCTCTAATTCAATTTCTTCACTGCAGCTGCTGATGTTATGGGCACATGGACAGAACAGACCCTCAAAGATCAAGTGAGCTTCCACAAGCCAGCATTCAGGAAGACCTTATTAAATCTTTATCTCTGCTGGAAGAGCCCCAACCACACCAATCATATTTAAAAAAAAAAAAAAAATCCATGGAAGTTAATTTCATGTAATAGGAAACAGATTTTCACAAGTCTGCTGCTTTGTTTACACATGCCCTCCCTCAGCCCCTGAAGAAAACAGGCAAACAACATCAGTAAGCATTTGTACTAAGTCCTTCTCCCAGCATTTAAATCAAGAAATCTGCCACAGACTGCTTCTGCAATAGTTTTATCAACCCCCATGTAAAGACCAAAAAAAGACAATTTAATAGAATTTTCTATAGACACCAGTCAGAAAAGAAAGGTTGTTATTTCTCTGACTTCAGCTAGCAAAACAGCTGAAGATTTCTTTCAAGGGCCTGTTTTTCAGCTGAAGTATATTTGCATCTTGAAATTACATCACCCTGCGAAGAAATTGTTATCAAGTAGCAATAACATGATCACCTTAGGAAATACCATTTTTCTGCAGAACTAAAGCTTTGAGTTGAAGGTATGATGATCTCTTCCTTAAGCAACAGTGATCTCTAGCATTACACCTCTGGTGCATTGAACAGAGTAAGCTTTGTGGGCTAAACTGCTGAACTGGTCCCCGAAACATTTTGAATCCCTCCCCCCACCCCACAAGTTTTACTGTAGCAGTTTAACTGTGCTTGAAAGAGGCACGATATTAAAACCTTCAATATTATTACCAGACAAAGAGATCATACAGTCTTTATTATCTTACATCTCTCAATAGTTAGCTGATAATTTGGTATTAATAGGCAAAAAAAATGTGATACCAGTGATGCCCAACCACCTTCTCCCTTCTGAAGGTGAACCCAGCTTGACTGTACCTGGCATCTGGAAAGGACTTCCTGGGTCTGAGCTCGCTGGAGAATGCGGATAGGTGCTACTGCTGCTTCCAGGAGAGTTTGGATAGCTGCTGCTGGGAGAGTGGGGGAAGGGGTGGCTATTGGGTTGCTGAAAAGAGTCCGGGAAAGTAGCGTTGTGTGGCATGTGGGGCTCATTTTGTCCCAGGTTGCGGAATTGCGCCAAGAGGCTGTGCTGGGGGTTGTACTCGCTGTGCCTTGGAACCAGCACTGGAGGAAGGACTGGAAAGGGAAAAAGGGAGAAAAGCCAGAGTGTTAGAGACTCAGTTCTGAAGGCTATATAGGGAAAAAAAATCCCACATTCTTCCTCCCCTACGGCATACTCACATCTGTCTTATAAACAAGGTAGTCAAATCTAGGGGCACATGTGTAAGCAAGAGCTCTTCCCTGCATCAGTTTACTGCATAGCTCGAATTCATAGCGATCGTGCTGGATACCTGGTCTGCTTGTTTGCACAGAGGACCAGCAAAGAAGAGCCAAGAACAAACCACAGCTCTGTGTTCCAGTTTTACTTGCACAAAGAAGTGCTGGGAAGTGAGCGCATTACAGGGCTGACACGATCCTGCTGATCACGTAATGGCCCGTAACCCAAACCCTTGTTAATAAGAACAGTTTTGGTTTTTTTTCTCAAGACAATACTAACAGGCCTTGAACTCAGTCTGGTCCCAACAGCTGTAATTTTATTTTTAACATGGACTATGTTCTTACAAGTCACTATTAAAATGGTTATTAACTCCTCAAGTCAGTTTACAAAATGTGCAATTTAAACAAAATTATGTAGTTCAGAAAAACAACTGAGCAGCAATTGAGCTGGAACTGTATGCTACTGTGGGATCAGAGAAACATCAGAAACTACCAGTGTCACTACACATCAGAAGCCTTCTCACCGGCAGAGAAACAAATGTCTCTTTTAAACTGGGAATATGAACATGATACCAGATACACTAAGATTAAAGAATCAACTCTTTCTCCAGTGCCTCAGCTTCTATCTTTGAGTGCCTCAGAGCAAAGTCCAAGCTAACTGAAGGATTAAAAGCTAGTCTTTTTATAGAGATTTCTGGGTGATGGGGAGAAGAGGAGAGGCAAGGGCTGAGAGAGGGAGATCCATGCACGAAGTAGTGGAGGAAAAATAAAAAAGCTATTCCTCTTCACATCTTCCACCTTTGGCACCTCTGTTTCCCAACTCCTTGGCTGAGCAGGATTGGAAGAAATCCCCCCTGGATAGCCTGCTTTCAAGGGGGGATGCCAAAAAAAACAACAAAAACCAGGAAAAGCAAGCCAAAGGTACCATCCTCTCTCCCTGAGACTTCTGCCATGGCCCCAACAGCTGGGCATACAGAAGAGGAACAGGAGCATTTATACTCAAGGAGCCTATACAGACATAACTGTCGTTCCGATTAAGAAAGGTGTTCTGGAGACAACTGCTTCATTAAAAGGCTGAATTACAAACTAAATTGCAAACTGAAAAAAAAAACCAAAAACCAAAACAAAACAAAAAACCACACACAAAAACAACACACCAAAAAACCCCCACCAAAAACAAAAAACCAACCAACCAAAACACACACACAAAACCAAACCAAAACAAGCAACAACAAAAAACCACACATTTCTTGACAAGAGAAACAGGTTCTTCCATGACACTGAGGACATTGGGGCATCTTTACTCTTCCAGCACTTTGCTATTGCATGCAGATATTTATTTAAGTGTCCTGAGGTCCAAGAACATCAGGATACTGCTCTACACATAGCCCAGGTCTGAGGTCTAGATCCATGTTTAAAAGGGATACAAAGGCATGCCACCCAGAAAACTCATTCTCTATTCCTCAAATCACAGATTAACTAAAAAAAAAAAAAGCGGGTTTCCCTTGCTCTTTCTTTCTGCATATACCTAAGAGAGAAATTAAGCCACCACTTTTGCCTGCTAGTGGCATTAATGCATGAGAAGTCAGATCCCAGAAATCTTTATTGAACATACACTTAAAAAAACCCAACCCTCACTACTGAAATTAAGGCTGCTCGTTAAGAGTCAGAAGCAGGTTTCAAAGACTTAATCTGATGTCTCCATTTTTAAGAGCAATTTCACTGAGATTCCAGCAGATCTCAAATATTTGAGACAGATGTCACCTCTAAGTATGTTAAGTATGTGACCTCTAAGATGTTAAATTTTTAACCAACTCCACTTTACAAATTCTTAATTATGGTGTTTTCTGAAACAAGACACATTTTCTGTCATTCTATGGAAGTTCCCAACTGTAAAACACCCCAGAACAAGCCGCATCTCCCTCAGCTGTGCAGACTGTTTCTTGCCTCCAACACAACTATTCTCACATGCCACTGGAAAAGGCCATTAAAAAAAAAGTTAACCAACATTTAGGTGGACATCACAAATCCCCTGATTCACAACATGTCAAAGCCAAGATCTCTCAACATGAGAGTCTCTCAGAATTACGCCTTTTCTTGCAGCTGGGTCAAGCACTATTTAATCATCATAGTACACATTTGCTGGGCTAATAAATTAGCCAGTGAAAAAAGCAACAATGAGATCATGTGTTAAAATGTATTTTCCCTTTCCTGTCTTTATGATTCCTCCTTACTTTTCCAAGCATTAAAAACACAGCTTTCCCATCTCTTCCTTTCCTACGGATGAAGGTCAAACCATTAACTTTTCTGAAGTTAATTTGTGCAGAGAGTACATCACCTACCTTTCCCATCCTCTACCTCATATTAAACAATGACACACATGACATCAGAGGAAGCCACATGATTTGTAGCATTTTAAAATAGCAGAAGAACAGGATATTTTCTGTACATTTTCTGTAATTAAATTAATGCAGTGCCAGATTTTCCCAAGGTACATATACATGTTTTCTCCTGTTGGGCAGAACTGCTGAAGAAGTTTAGAAGGACTTGAAATAAAAACAAGTCTCCTCTTCCCAAGTCTCCTCCTTGCAGACCTATGCTTTTTGTCCAACTACTTCAACCTCAAATGACTAAATGCCAACTTCTTCAAAGTATACACAGAAAAGGGGGAAGGGGGGAAAAGAATACAACTGATACTGATACAGCACAAATAGTCTCAAAAATATCATTGCAGAATTTACTTTGCCCCTAATTCACATCCTCCCTGCACACACGCAACCTTAAAGGAGGAGGAAAAAGCCCTGAAAGGCCACATCAGGTGGGTCAGAGACTGCAGTGCTCCAATTAGTCCAGCTCCAAGGCAGTCTCTCACTGCCATACCCTGATCTCTCTGCAGCTCACAGGCTTCTTTTGCAGGGAAGCTGCTCCTACTGGAGTCACAGAGAAGTTAATTTGAGTGCTGTTCAGTCAGGAGTGAAGACGTGAGCAGGACCCAGGCCCTTCCCGAGTATGGAAGGCAGCCAGGAGTTCAAACCATAAAGGGGGATGCACACCCTTCTTGCTCCCCTTGCCCCTGTGCAAGGCACTGAGCTTCTGGTCAGGTTGCAGACCTCAACCATACGGAATAACAAATTACTGAGACTCAGTACAGCAGGGGAGGAGGCTGATCTCTGCTGCAGCTGCCAGCTCCAGGAAGAGGTATAATTGAAGGGGAGAAAGCATGAGAGAGTTATTCGGTGCTAAGCCAGCACACCTGTTGCTATAAAATAATGAAGCAGTGCACATCTTTGAGGTGCAGATCTCTGCAGGATGTGGCTCTAACCATTTGCAGACACAAGTTCTCCCTCTTTATCCTCTTCAGCAGAAGGGAACACAGATATAATTAAAAAAAATTAATTTTTTTTTTTTATATTATCATCAGCAGGGATGCATACATTTAAAAGAAACATACTATTGAACACACTGTTGTCTTAAAAAGCTACTGCAACAGATTTGCAAACTCAACCTCACTAAAATTAATGGACTAGAACCACAAGTCATCCGACAGCTTGATTTCTGTCATTCTTCAAACACCGTATTAAAAGGTTTTATGTGCTATACTCTTTGTATCTCCAGCATATCACCCTGCTCTTCTTCAGAAAACTAACAGGTGTGCTGTCCTAAAAGTAAAGATTTCCTTGGTTTTCTTTTTTTTTGTTCTATTTTCACATTCCAGAGATAATGATTTTAGCAAACAGAGAAAGCCTCCGATTTATGAATAGAACTTTTTTTTTTTAAAGTTTCTCTATGAAAAAAACCCAAACCAATCCAAAGGACCTGCTGTACTTTCAGAGTAGCATATTTTCTATCCAGATGGGGTTTGATTATCTTACACAAGCCCAGGTGACAGCTAGCTTCCCTCAAGGCCTCATTTTTTCCACCCCCTTTGCATGTTATGTGAAGATCTGGGTAGGTCTCTCTTTCCACGTATAGAAATTGAAAGACCAAATAATAAAATACAAGGGCCCCAATATAAGAAAGCAGACCATGATCATCTTTCCTGGCCAAAGTAGATTCTACTTCTGTAAAAATTTCACTTACAAAATTAAAAGTAAAAAATACAAAAGTAAGCAATTGCTACTGCAATTTTTGCTCTTAAAAATCATGATGACTTGGTTGACATATATTCTGTAGAAGGGTTTGTACCACAACAGGGGCCTTGGTGCTAATGAAGACCTGACAGCACTGCCATTAGACAATGCACTTAGATTTCCAAGCATCATACATAGCTGCATGCTGCATTTTCATATGAATTTATACAAAACCACATATGATTTGCTGGAACACTAAAACTGCAAGTTGGGAAGGAGGGAAATCCTCACACACCAGTTCATGCTATCTGGAAATGGGTATAAAAATATGGTCAGGGGAGGAACTTGTGGTGTGTATACTCCATGCTCTAGAGAGAAAATCCTGCAAAGACACAATTGCAAGAAAAAAATGAAGAATTAGGAGAACGAAAAAAACCCAAACCAAACAACAAAAGCCAGCAGCTGTGTTAAACTAACAAATTTCAAACCCTTCTGAAGACTCCTAGCTTCATTTCCTTCCTTTGAGGTCACAGCATCCGAAGCTGGCTGTGGCATCCTGATGAGCTCTCCAGCCCCACAGTGGGAACAGAGCAGGTACCAACATATGCTCAGATGAATGTGCTTAGTTTAGCTTGCTGTCTGCAGCACTAGAGTCTCTAAAACATGCTGACTGCAAGGGCTTGCCAAGATCTTGCTTGTAAACAGTAAGACACCATGCAGAAAAAGAAGTTTTAATGTCATTACACTTTCTCGTGCTGCCTAAAACAAACCCCGGCAAAACTGGGTATTCTTTGACCAGATGACAAGTTCTCATATACAAAGACTACAGTTAGGATAGGGTTTACTCTTTGTTAAAAATAAAAAGTTAGTAAGAACTGTGTCAAAAGCAATCTCTGAGGATCAAACTACTTTATGCTGTTCCAATAACACCTTGGCTGTGGTTATCGCAGCTTTGCTTTGCTGTTTTCTCAAAAGGAGAAATTCCAGTCTTTCAGACTTTTGCTCCAAACCCCTGTTACAGTAATTGCATGTGAAAAGGCTCAATAATAGCTTTTCAGCAACCTGTGTTTTGGTGACAGGTGGACAAACATGCCAAACTTTCTATTCCAGGAGAAAGCTCAGAGCAGTCTTGTTTTCTCAACTCTTCATTTTATTTTGCAGTTTCAGGAGACCCCACAACTTGATTTGTTGTTTTACACAGCAACAACTGAAGACTGAACACAGTAACAACTGAAGTATTTAAAAAAAAAAAAAAAAGGCAAAACAGTTGTGACTTTACTTTTACATCAGACATCTGGTCTAAATGCATTTGGCAAGTAATATTAGTACATTTCCTGCATTACAATATTCGGCTAATATTAGATTTTATTTGCGGATGCTCTGATAAGCTAACGTTTTGATTAAACTGACATTTGTCAAGGTCAATTTCAGAATTTAGTACTAATTGTATGCACATTAGTGAAGGAGTCCCTGTAAGCAGATTTGGTGGAGAAGCAGTCCTGATAGAGGAGGAAGTCACAGTGATAGTGTATATTAATTCAGACATTTACACAGACCAGAGTTCAAATTACCTGTACAAAAGCCACAGTCACCATCCTACTGAGGAGGTTAAAACTTGGGAGTCTGGTCTTTCAAGTCAGAAGAAACATCTGTATCTGGTTAATTTTAAAGAAAGAAAACACACACACAAAAAAAGGACAAAAACATTCTTTCTTGACAAGTTTTATTCCTTTATTGTTGCTTATTTTTCTGACGTGGTGAGGTTAAACAAGGGAAGCCCTGCTGTTGGACCACTCCCTCCTTCCACCTCCCTATTTCAATTCCTCTCTCTCAGGTCAACTCTGGTGGGGAATTTTAGAACTGAATTCTGCAAAGCCAAAATGAAAGAAGTTTTATACTGCTTGCCAAGCAAACTGACAGTTGTTTTTTCTATTTCAGGAAACCATCCTATAATTGTGCCCACCTGTTGTAGCAATGCTATTTTTAAAGTCACACCCAAGAGCAGCGTTACACGGCCCTACAGCAAAACCTCTCAGCAATCACACTTCGCTCCCTCACTCCCAGCCCACAGAGGTGCAGAAATCCTGCTACAGGAATCACATAGGAACAAGGATTTCTCTGACTTGGTGCTACATATTAACCCCAAAGGGATGCACCACTTTTGCCCTCCCTTACACCCCTGGAGCAGCTTCCCTTTCATCTTTCCCTCTCCCCTTTTCTTCAGGATGCCTGGCACTGCCAGCATTATCCTCCAAGAGGCCTGGTGCCATGGAAGCCGTGCTAGCAGCTGCTCCTGGGCCATCATAGTTCTTCCACCTGGCGGGAAACAGCACGGGGGCTCTCACCCTGTCTCCTCCCTTTGCCCAGGTGCCAGAGGGATGGGAGCCACTGAGCAAGCCCCCAGAACACCCAGCTAGGCAAGCTCGTGGTCCCAAAGGGACTTGCCACTTACTCCCAGATTTTCTCTGCTGGCTCCAAACTTGACCAGGACAGACTCACAGCACCTGAAAATTGACAGTCCCAGAAGCTGTGTTTGAACCCTGCTGCCTGCCAAAAGAGGCATCAGTGATCCAACAGGTGCCTTCAGGTCTAGAGTGCAATGGGAGTATACCATGGTGAGTTTTTAAAGATCCTCTTCTGAATTTCCCCCATATAGACACCGTTTGGGAATATTATTTTTATATGTCACGATCCTAGGGGGATGAGATGGGGATGACTAACTGGCCTATTTCATTTTTCAGTAAAGTACCTAGAGAAGTACCTCACAAGCATGACCAGACCAACACACACAGTCAAACACCTATGTGATTTCAAATCGTATTAGAAAGCTCCATTAAGCATGCCTTACTTCTCCTTCACTGAGGACCAGAGCTGCAGTGCTGTACAGGAGAATATTCAAGGACCACATGAGTCTAAACCTGCCTCATCCAGGATTTCCAACATTTCAAGTACCTTTCTGCACCCCTGGTGCCTGCAGTAGGTGTGCTGCCTTACAGAGAAACACTTATGAGCAAACAGCAGAGGAGATCAAAGACAAACATGAAAATAATCAGGTTAAAGTCATAGGCAGGGAGTCCACACCAAGAGCAAAAACAGCATGACACACCTACCACTCTCCTCAGAGCCTGGGGACCTGGTCTGCTCTTGTGGCAAAAAGCAGCTGTGCACATAGGTAAAATGTTTCCAGCCAAAAAACAAGCTTGCTGAAGGAGACACACACTCTGAATTCATGGTTATAATGGAGGGGAACATCACAATCTTTAGGCAGAATTGAAAATTCAACTGTTATTTGTCTGTATCATGAAAAAGCAACCACTGTTTGACCCCTGGTTTGGGTGGAACAATGGCACCATTAGCTTCATAAAGCCCCTCAATGTAGCGCAGTCTGCAGCCAGCTCTCTGAAGAAAGAAGCTTAACCGAGGAAAGTTATCCAGTCTTTTTTTATCTACACCTTACTGCAAAAGAAAAAAAATGGACCATTGTAGTTGTTTTCTGCCTCCAAGTGTCTGCACTAATGGGCTGGTCCCTCCAGTCAGAATATGTTGGAGGACAAATCATCTGCTTCTGGACTGACCAGTTTTAGTACCCCCAGCACTGCAAGCTTCAAGCACAGCAGGGCATCTGTAAGCACCTCCACAAATGAGTATCGGAAAGTTAACCACCGCATTTCCCAAGGCAGGTTTAAGCTCATCCAGATCAATGAAGAACAAATTTCTCCCAAGCCTGACCCCTGAGAAGGTATCAGCAGCCTCTGGACACTCTCAGGAGACAACATGTGGGGTGGGGGTAACCATTTAGAGCAACACTCTGCACCTTCAACCATTTCCACACATTAAACATGAAAGAGAAGTTAATTCCTCTTTTGCTTCCTGTAACATATTATAAATTCAAAAACTAGCAGGCTGATGGACAAGGACACTTAGTAGAGGCAAACACAATTCTGCATCACATGGAACAGCGGGGAGCTGGTGTTCCCTGTTTAAGAAAATGAAATATTCAGTTTCTTCATCTTCCTTCCTTCCTTTTAGCTAAGGCAAAAAACTGAACCTCCTTCTCTATAGCCACATTAGAGGTGTGATTTATTATTATTATTTTTAATAGCTGTGTCAATTTAAGCACCTCTTTATCCTCCCTGTTCCCTATGCCATTCCTTTTGTTTTGCAGTTAGAACAAACAGGATCCAGGCTTAAAAATAGAAATTTACCCCCCCTGAATTCTGGATGACATCCTTCATCTGATCCCACTTACGTAACTGAGGACAGAGGCAAGAACAGAGGGTGTGTCTCCACAGAAACCTAAGGATAAAAGAAGAAAAGGAAGTGTCTCAGGAAGGACTTCCAAATGTCAGTTCACAGATTCTCCTGCAAAACCTGAGAGGTCATTCATGGCCTTTTCAGGGAGATGAGAAACATCATGTCTGGTTTTTCCTCACAGCTTCTATGTATGATGTACACCTAATTATTTCTCAAGTCTTGATCATAATTAGGGATAATCCCAACAGATATCTCTAAACCCAAAAATAAAACCGAGGAGAAAAGGCAGATTCAGCCAAGCAAGCACACCAGTTCAGCTAAGCATGCCAGTTTTTAAAAGGCATCAAATTCAGACCTTGCCCTCCTTAATTAAAAGCTCTGCTTTGCCTTGCCAAGGGAGAAATCTGACAAGCCATTAACTACCCTGCTCCAGAAATAATTCTTCACACAAGGGGCATAGGAAACAGCAGTGAGCTACTGTAACACACGAGGAGATATTTCTTCCTGGCACTCGAGGACAAAGTTGCTTTCCTAATCCCAGCCAAAAGAGTTTCTATTTTCCCCTCTTATTTCCCTCCACCTCCACTCCTTTCCAGATGTCCTCCTCAGGGCTCTGTTGGTACAGATGTTCTCGCAGGCAGGAGGCAAGCCCCTGTGCTGCTCTGATCAGCCTGAAAGATAACACAGCAGGGGAGGGAAAATGTGACTGTGATCCAGTTCAGCACAAGGCCATGCAAACAGCTGCGCCAGCACAACACAGCAAGCAGGAGAGCTCCACAAATCCCACCACAGACTGTGTCTGCATCTCCTGAGGGGCAGCTCACAGATTCCAGGCTGAACAAGTGTCACAGGAAGTCATTCTTCCTCACCTCCACCTTGTGCCCCCATCTGACGCCACAGAGAGTCAGCTGAGGGCACTGAGCTTGCCAAGTTAGCTGTGCCAAAGAGTAGTTTTCTGTCTGATTAGTTTTCTTGATCAATGCTCCGCAGGATCAGACAGGCAGCCGTGCCTGTGCAGAGCCTTCTGGTCAAGTTAGCCATGAGTATGGTCCCATCATGTCACACCCCCGTGCCTGCCAGGTGCCATGTTCTCTGTCTGGGGACAGCAGAACAGCCAATGCTCAGGGACACTGGGAGATTCCCTGTTTGAGACTGCTGAGAGTTTTCTCCCTTCTCTCACTATTTACAACCAGCTTCTATCTAGCCTGGCCAACAGAAAAATCTCATTTGGATTCACGTGTAGCTTTGTAGCTAGCAGACACACCACAGAGTGCCAAGTTTCATGTTTTCCAAGCTTATCTTCTCAAGTTAAACAGTGAGGATGCAATAAGGTATCAAGGCAGAAAATCCATGCATGCCTCTGGCACTGTGAAAACTGAGACTGATTTCCCAACAAAGACCATTACCTGACTTTATGTAGTTGAGGATTTACCACTAATCCATTCCTCAAAACTCACACAACACAGAAACAAATCACATGACAATCAGCAGAAGAGTGAAAGTATAGATGCCATCCTATGTATGGAGCATACACATCAGCTCACCAGTAACTAGTTCTGCACAGAACAGTTAAATACAGACCATGCTGTCAATTAGACACACAATTTTATGATGTACCTTGCACACAAAATATGTATAGCACACAATCTGAGCTTCCAATTTTGCTTTGTAAAGAGAAAGTACATTTTTAACCCTTCTGCAATGATAGCCTTGGAAACACAAACCTTGGTATCTGCTCGAGTCCATAGACTGTTGTAAATGGTGACTCATGCATGAATTAATCTCAAAGCACAAGCACTTATGCAGCAATAATGGTGTTTTAATGTCCTGGCAAAAATGAGGAAAAAACGGTTAGCAGAATTTGGGAGTGACTGTCAGGAAACGAAGATAAAGACCATGCTTAGGGAACAGCAAGAACAAGGAAAGGGACAGGAAAAAAGAAGTCAGAAGTTACGAAGCACAGCTCTCCAAACGGGAGTTCAGCTACCACCTGTTTCCAAAAGCCATGTTTTCCCACTCATCTCCATGCAATATCCCTCATAACAAGGGCAGATCTGTGGCTGACTAAATACAAAACCGTCCTACATTACATACCCAGCCAGAGAGATCTCAGTAAAACCACGGTGGGCTTCATCCCCACTGTGGCACTTTGGCAAGGTGTTACAGGATCAAGATGTAACTTCAGCACGTGTATGACACTGCACCTCCAGCGCTGAGTGTAACGGGGCACTCAGGCACAAGGAAACACTCACTCCTGGTCAGCAGAATATTACCTCCAGAATATTTTAAGTGGTTAGAGCGGCACTTTGAGCTTGTGAAGGACTGAATATTTCTGTCAGCTCTGTCAAACTAACTACAGCCTTATTGCTTACAAGAAAACTGTCCAGTTCCCTATTAGGCAATTGATCAAGAATAGCTGTTTTTTCCTGAAGAAGGGTAGTCTCTGGACGAAAAAAGGAAGCATTTTGTTTCTACTGTCTCCAACTTGATTAAGCTACTGTTTCAGATTTTTTTTCCCAGTCATATGAACAAGGAGATTTTTATCTCATCCAAATACAACTTAAGAGCAACCCAGAGTTCGGGCTTACAGTTTGTAACCTTTTGCTCCATTTCCCAAATACAAAATTCATAAGATGACTTAAGACCCAAACCCCAGCTTTCCAACCCCTTAAACTACTTGGTAGCACTCAGCTAAAATGTATATTTTAGTTAGATACCTTTTGACAGTTTTATTTTACTCTTGCATAGCTCATTGAAGTGGACATATGAATGTGAACATAAGCTGAAGCTGCACCAGGGAAGGTTTAGGTTGGACATTAGGAGGAAATTCTTCCCATGAAGGATTGTTAAGCATTGGAATGGGCTTCCCAGGGAGGTGGAGTCAACATCCGTGGGGGTGTTTAAGAAAAGACTGGATGTGGCACTTAGTGGTCTAGTTGACATGGTGGTGATTCAGTCATAGATTGAACTCAATGATCTCAGAGGTCCTTTCCAACCTAACAAATTCTGTGATTTTGTGATTCTTTGAAGTGACAGGATATTTTAAAATACCTTTTTTTAAATATGGTATAAATGGGCCAAATGAGAATGTTCTCAAACTCAGTAATTGTTTTCAATATTAAACCAAAATTAGTTAGAACATGTAATTTGGCATTATAGTAAGAGCACA
Source organism: Myiotriccus ornatus (assembly GCA_036023395.1). Classification (NCBI taxonomy): domain Eukaryota; kingdom Metazoa; phylum Chordata; class Aves; order Passeriformes; family Tyrannidae; genus Myiotriccus; species Myiotriccus ornatus. The sequence goes on from JAYRBT010000139.1 coordinate 14,938,259, forward strand.
CCTGTTGCTCAGTCTGACAAAAGTTGATGTCTTTCAGGAATCTTAATTTCCAGTGTTTTGCAATACTGAATGCAAGCAACTAATGCAGATATATGCAGACAGCTAGCAGTAAAAGGGCATGACTATTTTACTATTCCACTTAATACCAAATTGTTAAGAATTTTTCTCAATTTTAAATTTTTAAGGAATCCACTGTTTTTCCAGTGCTGAGTACCTTTGTTCAAATTTTTGTTGCATAAATACATACATTATGGGTACTACCCCTGCCATTCAGGGCATAAGTGAGGCAGAGGGTAGCAGGTAAGCAAACTGCGCTTGCAGAACAGCTGACAGTAAAATTTCACATAAAATCAAACAGGGCTATCAAAGCTTTAAACTGAGCGTGTTATATTCTGCTGTCTAAACTCAAAGTCTTTCCAAAATGCAACAATCGTGGGAGATCCTAAATACAAGATTATTTTCTGGGGGGTGAAGAAACAAAAGTGATGAAGTGAAATAATAATTTGGAAATACTACTAGTACTGCTGCTGCTATAATGTCAGAATGGTTTTCATGCACAGACTGCAGATAACCCTTTTTGGTTAGCTTGCAATGTTTCGTATAAATTCCCTGATCTGCACGGTTCAGTAAGCAACAAATTAATTGAGGGAAAGTGGGCACCATATACTAAGACTATACGTCTGTATAGTGATAAAACATTTACACAGGTGAGGCATTCGCCACGTGAAAGGGAGAACTGTTAATTAATGCTTCCATCCAGATAAAGTGCAGAGGACAAATCTGACATATGCAAACAGCCACTTTCGCTTATTTCAGCTGATCAGTCACATGATTAATTGCCACACTTCGTATTGTTCAGATAAGGTGTAAAGGCACAAACAAGGAAGAACCTACCAGGACTCTCTACCCGCTTGTAGTGGTAGGGATTGATGCAAACCTCCTTCTGTTTTGAGCCAAAGGGAAACTCGCAGCATTCCAGTGGTTTCAGTTCGTGGTGGCTCTGCAGGTCTGGCCAGCGCCACACTCTGCAGTAAATGACATGCGGGAGCCCCTTCCGGTGGGAAACCTGGAGCCTGCCGTCCAAGGAACGAGGAATTGTCACACAGTTGCTGGGCTGACCAGGACAGCTTAACGCTTTTTCCAGCTCCTCCATAGCACCTTTTTTCTTCTTCAGTTTTTTCACTAATGCATCGACAGCTTTCTCTGCCCATTTTTCTTCTTCATCCCCTTGCTTCCATCCCAACAGCCTCTTCACTGCTGGGCTGGTGAAGGAAAATAAACTTGTGACATTCATGGTGACCCTACTGTGTTGATACCACAGAACCAAGCAGGAGAGACTGTCCTGTTCTTCCACCACCACCAGGGTACAGCAGACTGTGTCAGTAGTCAAAAGCAGCCTGTATCATATAATTCCGGTCCTTTCTCCTTTTCAGTCCTCCAGTCCCAGGAAGGCAGTGCTGACATCCCCCCTTGATGGATGTGACCTTCTCATTCTTCTAAATTCTTCTGGTCAAGAAGCTGCAAGAGAATATCAGAAGGAGAGAAAAAAAGGATTTTACCTTTTAAGTTATCATACAGCAGAGTTAAAAACATCGCCTGACCCAACACACTTTTTTGAGTGGTGTGACCAAAAACCAACCAACATCAAAACAAAACCAACAAAGTGTTGACAGCCTCCAGAACTGGCCTTGAGGCACATCTGATGAAGATTTCAGCAGCAGGGTCTGCTGCTGAACCCTGTATATCCCTCTGTCCAGAACAGCCCTGAAAAAAATGATGTGATGACCCTGGAAAATAATGACGCATTTTAAACAAAACCAAGAGAGGCTGAGTGGGAGGTTTAGTAAGCGGAGAGGGTAAGGGGTGAAGGTACATGGTGAGACAAATCCCCATCAGCTCAGCTTCCTCATCCAGTTTGCTCTGTGGCCTCAGTGATTTTTGTGCCACATAGCAAGGGGGACAGCAAGTGTGTTTGCCAGCTCCAAACAATACTTCTGCTTGGTGCCCAAGCAGGGCATCAGCTAGCATCGTGAGAAGCTCCACAGAAAAAGACAGAACACAAGAAGTCATGACTGTATTCCCACACACACTCCATAAAAGGGCAAGAATCCTATATGAGAAATATAGCCCACATTAAATCTAGCCTAAAACAGTCCCTCAATTTCATTTTTCACTGTTAAGCATGAAGGGTGCTCCCCTCTGCCTGTCAGCTGTTGCAACCTTAACCAGCGAAACGTCCCAAGAAACCAGTGCAAGACCACTAGTGCTTTTTTTATTGTTTATCTTAGAGAGCAGCTGGAGGCCATATACCCCAAGGTGCACTAGACTTGAGCATAGCAGGATCTGAAACAAAAACAGTTCAGTTTCACCCCTGACTTACTTTGGGGAACAAAGAAAAAAAAAAAAAAAAGAAAGAATGAAACTAGAAAGATCCTTGCCCTCATCTCACATGAGAAAAAAACCTGCATCTTCCTACCCCACCAAACAGCCCTCACAGCTCACAAGCAGACTGTGATGGAATGCTATCATGAACTTCACCAATTACATCCTGAGACCCTTCCTGTTGCAATATCTGCCTGATGTTCTCAAGGACACGTGAAGGAGTGGGAAGGACGAGAAGTCCTGATAAGAGGAATTTAGACAGCACAGTGGTCCTTGAGCTAGGAAATGTGGAATGGGACTGAAGCGATGGGTGAAGAGGGGGAGGAATTCCACACAGGAAGAAGTCCCTGCTGTGAGCAGCAACTTTTGTACTTACTCATGCTGGAAGCAGGCAAAAGGCTCTGCCAGGACAAGTAGAAGAGACCCAGCAGTGGCAGGGAGGGGAAAATGAGACAAAGAGCACTACAGCACACATTTTCAAATAAATAGACAAGACAGGAAATGTATCCTGGACTGGATACTCACAGGTTGCAGAGGAAAGGGGAAGGGAGAAAGGATATGAATGTTTTTGTTGCCATCAGAACGACATAAAAAGCCCCAGCCAACCAGCAACCTAGACACACAGAGAACAGAAGGTGTCAGCACACCCACCTCAGACAGGATTTCATAGTTATACTAAGAAATTATTGCAGAACTTAAAATTGCAAATGCTATGGCACACTTACTCTCTTGACTGTCATGCATTGTAATGGTTTAATAGTATACCACTATATTTGAAGTACTTTAAACTGAAAACCATCCACTTGGTTCAAATTAATTTGTCACTAAAACAGTTATCTAATTGCAGAGGTTTAGTTTTATTGGGCTCAATGCATAAACTACATTTATGTGAATAATGATTATGGACTAAGACACAGGCCATGTCTACCTGCACTTCATACTGCTACTTCCCATTTTTTACGCTAAGAATTGTACTTGAAATAATAATGCCAATTCAATGGAAGATTTACATGAGCCTGCAGCAAATTTAAGAATTCGTTTTGTTACCTGAGCATGAGCCACACAGCTAAATAAGCTGAAACTCCATTACTGTCATTGACTGTACTCCAGGTATACTTTATCCTTACATGCACTATTAAAGCGCTTAAGTGCTCTATTAAAGTGCTGTGCTAATTTAAGAACTGAATTACCAGAACCTCAGTGCATGTGCTTTAAATACGTTTGCTAAGTAACTGAGTTATTCTCAACTCATATATAGTCTATATATCAATCAAAATTCTAAACATAATTTTTCATTATTTTTCAAACAAAAGATACAAGCTCCACACACAAAAGTTACAAGTTCCAGTAGTATATCACCAAGTAAAGCTTTCTACTTCACATCCATTTGAATGAAAATCTTAAAAAAAGATTCAAAAGGCTTGAGTTGAAGCTCTAATAAGGAAGAAAGTACAATGTTTAAATTTCGACCCAAACCTATTTCAACATTGATAACGTTAGCAGATGTGGTTCTACCCAGGCCTGACCCCTTTTCACCAAGCTACTTGCTGTGAAAAAGAAAAAGTCCCGTCTTTTAAGACTGTATGTTTATATCAGTGCCTGAAAACACAACCCTAACATGAGGTCTGCAAAGACTAAGATGGCATTTAGATGCTGCCCCAAGAAGTCAGACGAAAGGAACAGATTTTCCGAAGTCTTTGGAACACAACACACGTCCCACTCCCACGATCAGGCTCTCCAAAACACATTTCATCATCACAGGTATTATCTTAACAGCTGGCATCTCTGTGGCAACAACTGCTGGGAGAGCACAAGGAGTAGCATTAGCTCGTAGGTACGCTTGGAAGTAACGCAGCTCAGCAGGACCCAGCTGGCCACCAGACTCCAGCCCAGTGACTCCTGCTGAATTCCTGCTGCCCCAACAAAGCCTGAGTAACACTCCAAGCCCTGAACAAGCCACAAGATAAGGAAAGGGGAAGGAAACTCACAGGCTGCTGTACACTAGTCACACTAAGCTCCAATACCAATAGTAAGCTAAAAAAGAAGAGAAAAAAAAGGAGAAAGCGATGTATGTGGAGATTTTCGTTTCCAAGCAGCAGAGAGCCCGTCTGCAGGGCTGAGCCCTTGCCAGTACATTCTGTTTCCCTTTCTACCACACTTGGTTTCTGCACTGCATCATTTCCTGTATTACTTCTGCACAAAGTGGTCTTATCAACTGGAAGTGCAAAATAAAGATTAAACCACGAGTCAGCAGATGACACAGTCTGCATCCTTCTTCCTCAAATACACGTGACCTTCAGGGAAAGCGGGAGTTAGTATTTCCAATAGCTGAGTGAGCACCAGCCCTTGAAAGGTATGTTTATTCACAAGGTAGGGACAAAACAGAAACTTAAGCCAAACGACGGGACGCTCTCCAAAACGCAGCTTGGAATCAGTTTAGAGGAAATTGAGTTGTTACCCACTTATCAGCCACACTTTACACATCAAAACCCATACACTTTTTATTATGTGTTCTGTCTGCTGATGGATGAGTTGGAATCAACAAATTTCTTTTAAATCTAAATGTTGCTTTATTTGTCTTTCTTCACTGCTGTGCAATATTTAAAGATCTGTGTAATCTTCGGACTAACATACAAACCTGCACAAAGCTTGTGAGAAGCCTGTAAAAAATAAATGAGCATTATATATATATATGTTTAGCCAGCTTTGTATTTAAACAAACACATTTACGCAAAATGCTTAAGACTGAAGTTCTATTTTTCTAGCCCTCAAAACTCTGTCAGCAACATTTAAGCAGACAGTAAAATATTCAATGAGACTGTTTTCAAATTCCCACAGGAGATCCCATAGGAAACTGTCCCACTTTGCATAAATGACTGTTTTTCGTGGGTGGAGAAAATATTAGGACAATTATGATCCTCTCCCAGAGGGGTGGAGGGGCAGCAAAACAACTTCTAGCCCAAGTTTCAGGCAAACAAGTGGCTCTAACTCTTCTACTAATTTCATTATTTGTATTACAGGTTCAGTGATGCAGGCAAAAAGGATCCTATTAAATATTTTTAATATATGCTTAATACAGTTAGACATAAAAAGGGGCAGGAACCACAGTGAAGAGAATCTATTTAATTGTTAATAGAGAAAACTGTCTAGTCTGTGACTACATTTAAAAAATTCAATTTATCTTATTTTAGTCAACATACCTTCTCCCAGTGTCCATTATTTAGTAACAATATAAAGAAATAAAAAGCAGAGAAATTTTAATTTGCTTTTTTAAAAATATTCAGTAATTTACCTGCTCTGAAAGACACATATTTTCAGCAACTCATTTATTCAGTATAATATTTAGACCTTTACAAAAAGCATGCAGTCTAAGCAGTTGTAATGCTAGAATGTGTAACAACATATTGTGCACTCACTTCCTCTATCTCCCTATTCTTGGAGCAAGTAGCAAAAGGTTTCGATTTCTTCCTTCAAGTAATGCGACTTGCAAAACAAGAAGTCCAAAGTCTTCTGCTGAATTACCCTGTTTTTAATCAACAAGTTCTTTCTTTGCACCTCCTTATGGCAGAAGATCAAATCTTGCTCAGCTTGGAAAAATGCACTGCAACCTGGTAGAAACCTCAGTGGCATTACAATACACATGCAAAAAGAAAATAAGTTTCATTTCAGAGTTATGTAGAACTCATTAGAGAGTTTATACAGAACCTGAATTGGCTTTCCTCATAGTTCTGAAAAGCACAAGGAGAAAAAAAAAAAATTTAACTTCTATATGCCTTCTTGAAATGGTAGAAAGAACTCCAGGAAAAAATGCAATCCTGTGTTAATTTCTGATATATAACATATTATTTGAGGAAAGAGGAGCACACTGGGTCTTGAAAATACTTCATTATTACCTAACAGAGTAGGCAGCTTTTTTCTTGACGCCTCATTAGACTCCCTTACTCAGGTCCAGCAAGAGCAGGGAGGATACTTCTTGCCTGTCCCACGAAGCAACCTGTGTCTTGGATCCCAAGACACAGCCCAAAACACTCGGTCTGTCCAGCCTCCTCTTGGGCCATCCCTCATGCTGTTTGGCTGAGGGATTGCCCTTCCAAGAAAACCTCCCATATATCACTGTACATCCCACAGAGAAAATGCTGTCAGATACTACACGCACCCTTTAATTCAGGGGGTGGTGGGAGGGCCAGAGTGTCACACAAAGAGCAGGGACTGCAGTGAGTGCAACAGCAGCCCTAACGGTTTCTTGTAAGAAATCTGTTCTCAATGGGGCAGTGACATTTGCTTTTAGAAGAAGGCCTTCAACAAGTTCTGACTTATTGGGTAAGTCAAATCAAATCCATGAGTTCTGAGTGTGAAACATAAAGCAGATGCACCACTCGCTCAAAATGAAACCGCAGGGGCAATGTAGAGTTTACCAATGGAGGGAAGGAGGGCAACAGTGACCTGAAAAATAAAGCCCCTACTGCTTTGTTAGTCCAGAGCACGAAGGAATAACCTCATACCAGCATTATCTGCCAGCTCCTTCCCAATGCTCACCACAGTTCAAACCAAGAACACAGTGTTCGGCCAGTTTCGACAATGAACCGCACCGTTTCTTCCGCTCGCCTCCCCACTCAGCTCCTGGCAGACCAGGCCCTGATCCCTGCCCTTAAAGCCTCAATTATCACCATTACAAGAGTAAAACAATTGCAAATTCTTGCAGGTTTTCTGGACTTCAAGTTACCAGAATTGAAAGACTTACGGTAACTTCACTGTTGTTTCTCCAGGAAAAAAATACCCATTTTCCACACACATTAGAAACCAAATCCTGTGTTACAACATGACTAAAATGGCATAAAAACTTTCTAAGGAAATATGTAATCATGAGAAAAGAACACAGCAAAGGTGCTTTCCCAGGTTTGACACACACGCATCAATAATTAAATTTGCCCTTTACCTGGTTAAGAACATTTCTTCCCAATGCCTTTGCAACTGTTTTGACATACTGAGAACCATACTTGGGAGAATAAATTTGAACACCACACCTTGCATGAGTTTTATCTACACCTTCATTAAAATACAGCTCACCTTTTTTACAAGAAACACCAACACCAACAGTCTCTTAAGTGATCACCAGATCCTCAAATCCTGCCTTTTTCACCAGGGATGAGAAACGGTAAATTTCTAGCTTGGCACTGCTGAATTTCACTCATTCCTGCATTCAGCTGCACCTGAGATTCCACAAAATCACAAAGCACCAGCTCTTCCTTTAATGCCTGCTGGTCTCCTCACCATCCTCATTTGACTTGCCAAGACTCCACCAAAAAAATTAAAACCAAGTTTGCCAAGATACGGGAAGCCGGATAAGCCTAGTGCACACCAGGGCTAGTACAAGTAGGATAGATCAAAACATACACCCAGGTGTGCACAAATCCTTTCTGGTGTCAGAAAGCAGTTGGACTGAATCGGATGCACTTCCAATGATTATCTCTAAAACCGCAACTTAGTGTTTTAACTGAAGTCAGGAAGGAAGTGTAACTTGATGATTCAGTCAAAACTCTGGCACAGATGGGATTGCAAAACTATGAACTTCACTAAAATAACCTATAAGATGAATACAATGCTGTGAACCTCAAAACTTACCAGAATAGTTTTCATGATGTGTTTTTTTTCTCCAAAATGCTAATGAAGGAAGAGATTCTTAATTTTTTCACTCTCTCCAAGCCGAAGGTCTCTTAAAGAAATCCTCAAATTATGACAAAACATTCAAAAGAAAAACATATCCAAACAAACAGCTGTCAAGAGTCAGGATGAATTACCAGTCATCACAGTGAGTATTTCATTGTGTATCTTTGGGGCAGGTTTATCAATTTCACTTGTGCTGTGGGGTACTTAAACTCCACACGTTGTCGCACCAGGAACTAGGAGCACTCAGGAGTACAGGAGCAGCCAAGGAGCTCAGTCAGCATCATTAGATGACACAGACCGAATCCTGAAAAATGCAGAAGAACCTATAAGACCAGTCGGAGCACTGGCTATAGCTTTGTGAACGTGGAATATCCACACAGATGACAGGACTAGTCCAGCTATTAAAGTTAAGTTGGAAGTCCTTTTAGAGAGGTCAAAAAGCTGGGAAAACCAGATTTTTTTTCCCCTCCTTTCATCATAAAACTCCTAACTCCCTTTTTCCATAAAGACCATTCCCTTTCCTGACTTTTTGAACTGTCTTTAGAAAACAGGTGTTGTTTACAACAATAACAAACACACATCTGTGTGGGTGTGTTAATACACACAAAGGCAGGATAACTGAAACCTCTTCCTATATTTAGATCTGTCTGGTCAGCTCTAATTGCATAATTTAATCAAAACCCTCTCCAACGGAAACACATCCATATTCATCACAGGCATCAAAGGAAACATCTTTACAAACTATATCCTTTTACAAACCAACACATGGTCCCACGCCACTTGTCCAATTGTTGAATTCCTCCTTTGGGAAGGGCACGGAATTTTATTTCTTTTTATCGCTGAAAAAAGCATTTCCCTCCAATTCATCAGCACAGGGCGGGAGGAACTTCCTTCACAGGTGAGATGGGGAAAATTTACTGACATGTCATTTTCGGGGATTTTTTTAAAAGTAGTTAAAACACACATCTGCAGCATAAAGGAAAACCATTAAAACAAAATTAAGAAAAATGCCCATCGGCACTCAGGCATCAAAATTTCTGAGTAGAAGCTCATAAAATGCAAGATATGTTTTGTCTTCGGAGAATGGCACAGTCTAGCACAAACTGCATGAATTTAGAAAGGGGTTTGTCAGCCCCAGCCAGAGCAGTGCTACAATAGGGTATTTTTTGAGGGAACCCCATCAAATGCACTCCAGTTACACTGAGCTAAAGCAAGTCACTGCACCTCCAAATGATTCATTTTACCAATACAGTTACATCAGCTGCATTAAACCACTTCTAAAGACTGTGACCCAGACCTCATTTATCAGAGATTAAGCAAAGATGTTAAATTACAGCTCAAGATCCCCAGCTTTAAAGTGGAATCTTTCACAAAAGCAAGAGATGACAAAAAGTGAGAAGAAAAATTATTCATTAATAAAAGAATTACTTGGTCGAGCCCCAGCAAAGCAGAACAAACTGATGAAAATTAAACCAGAAAGAGAATGTCATTAAATTAAATAAATCTTTTCACAGATTAGTCCCCCATCCACCATTTATACACCTGAAATAAGAATACCTCTTCAGTTTGCCAATACTAGAGACATTTCAATGCATTTAATGAGATTCATGCTTTTTTTTTTTTTTTAAAGGATTCCTCTATCTTTCCTGGTCTTTGCCTTTTTTGCAAAAAACTAAGGAGCTATTTTTTTGCCTTTACACAACCTTTAAAACACTGAATCTTCTTCATGTCTTTAAAATGTCCTTTAAAGTGTCCTGCAATTCACAACTACCATTCCAGACAGAGAAAGTGTTTAAAGATGACACAGCTTTCCAAGCCAAGTTTATACAACTCAGAAACAAACACCAATATTTGCCAGATTTCCACTGTCCAATGAAACATTATTTAGTTACAACATGCCATTAGTGTCCTTCTGAAAACCGGGACTGGACTTCAGATGACACAAACCCCAGTGTGCTCCAGGTCCTCAGGACACTGAGCAGCAGATGCAGGACCACATCACAGCAGATACTTCCTGGCAATATCTTGGTACTTATCAAGCCACCAAAACTCACCAGACCCTTTACAAATGGAAGGAGACAACATCACAGATGCCCCTTCAGCTTACATTTAAGACATTTAAACTCTTTAAAAATTGTAATTTACAGGCAAATAGAAATTTATAGGGATCCTCCTGAGATTAGGTCAAGGAAGCTTTGGGTTCATGTTTAAAATACAGCAGCAAACACAGATGAGAGGTTGATCAAGGCCTCTACCAGCACGTGAGGTACAAGTCTGAGCTTGCCTACACTAAGAACTTGAATGGTCTTCAACTGCACCCCAGGACAGGGTACAATTTCACCAATACTAAAACCTGTATTTGTGGAGAATAAAGCTATTGACACACAATTACAAATGCATGGTCTCACTTTTACAAATGTTTACAAATGTTTTCATCCAATTTCCTCTGTGGGCCCAAAGGAACAACTCTTGGTTCAGCTGAAGACTAGGCATTAAGGATCACTAGCTTTCCTCTGGACCAGTAGGCACACTTGGAAGAAAACAAGTATCACATATTATTGTGGTTGGAAGCCAACAACCTTCCAGGTGACAATTAGTTCACCAGTGAAGTCCAACAGCTCCGTTCTCACAGCATTTTGATCCGAAGAAGTCTACTGACTGCAGCTGAATTTGCTGTCAGTGCAATTCTTTCCTGCCATACCTAAGCCTGTAAAACCTTGCCGGCAGGAGGAGCACTGTCATGGAGAGCTCTGGGCTGCAGCTCAGCAGACACAGCTCCTGTTCCCTTTGGGCACACCACTTCCTCACACCAAGCCTTAGCACCTCCTGCTAACAAGTACATAACAGAACTCTTGAAAGCTACTGATTAAGAGGCAAGTATTAGACAAAGAAAGCCGGAAAGGTGGCCACCAGCACAAAATGTTTGCTGGCAGGATGGCACCAAGACATTTCTGTAACAGCAGCCGCCGTTACCTCAAGCAACACCACCACACCACTGAGTCACTCAGCCCTGGCCACTGCAATGAGGGGACAGAGGGAAAGGCACAGTGGCTGACACTGGGCCATGTGCCAGTGCTACTGCTCTCACCACAACCAAGGAAACGTGTCTCCTAACCACTGCCCACAGGGGACAGGCCAAGCACAGGCCCAGAAGTCACAGACACCCTTTTCCTCTCCTGAAAGGGCAAAACAAGGGTGCACACATACGTGAGGAGCCAGAGAGGTCCAAAAAACTCGGGATGAGGCAAAAGCAGCTGTCACAGTCCTGTGCCAGAACATCTGCAGAATCTCACGTCAAACTGTTTTCTCATATTCCAGAGATCAAGGCTTTGGAGTGTTTTGTACAAAGGCTTCAACCCACAGATAGGAACTGATAGTTAATACAGCAGTTGGGAACAGCATAGCTTGAAAGGAAGTGGGAGATATCCTCCTACATTGCTTACTGGGAATACGGAAGTTTTACAACACAAAAGGGCTGTAATCTATCCGTCTGATCCCCTGGTTATCTCCAAGCTTTTTATGATTTTTGGAAGAGGAATCAAGCCGCATAAAGAATTAATCAGTACCCTTGCTTATCTACAATTTTTATTTTTTTATTACCGGAGCCTGTGTGATTCTGCATATGGAAATAAGGCAACTTATTACTCACTGCACCCTAATTTTCCAAGAGCAGTTTGAAGTTTCGAAATTCAGGTTTTGCAAAGTTGCAGCATTGCAACCTTCCAGCTGAGACACCAAAATACAGCGTTTCCCAAAGAACCCATGCTCTGCAAGGTCAGCAGCAGGATAGCTAAAACAGCTATAATGCTTCCCAAATTTTCCACTGCTGCCTGCTACTGAACAGTCATAGCTGCCCTACTACAGAGGACGGACAGAAGGACTCCAAGCTCCAAAGTCACAGAGTGAGACTGCAAGGCTGAACTTCCAGGACTTGCAGCTTTCCAAGACTACTTACTTTTCAGCTAAAAGCTGGTGTACAGAAAGAACACACCAAGACTTCAGACTCCTTGTCTTTAAGTTGTTAAAGTATATGCCTTTAATTCTGGGGATGAAACCAGTACTCCCCAGCTGCTGAGATAACAAGCCTTTAGGCTCAAACAACCTTGACTGCTGGCTGGCCTGGAAGATTGAGAGCCCTTGTGTCCCAAGTCAGGGGAAGCAAGAAGATAGGCAAAGGTGTGATGAAAAAAAATCAGAAATATGAGATTTCAGCCAAAGCAGCCTGCCACCAGAACTCCAAGTTCTCAGCCACTCCCGGTTCACAAACCACAAAAGACGCATCGGGTCTGACCATGAGCAAGAGTCATAGCTGATAAACTTAGTGGGGACAAGGGCAAAGGGAACAGTCATTCAGTAAACTGTACTAAATATCCTTGGAGTATTTATGCTAGTTATGATGATGTTTTCTGCGCAGAACAAAAAATTTCAAAGAAGCCTGTAGCCAAGCCAGAGGAAAAAAAAAATGAAACTGCAGTTGGCCTTCCAGATTCTGGACAGTTCCTCAGCAGAGAGGAAGGCTACAAGGGAATTCAGTGAGTACCTCGCTCCAGCACTACCACTAGGGAAATACCTAAACTTTGTATTTTAAATCTGTAGATAGTCTAATCCCTTGGAGTTGAGAAATATATTATAAAGATGCAAGAAACAAGAAAAAGTAAAGGTTTTTAAACACATTTACCATATACTGTCAAAACAAATGCTTTCTAAGTTTCTTTGGAGAAAAGTGGATTGAAAGCCAAAAATTTGAAAGTGATTTATGCAGTGGTGCAGAACTCAGGAAAGCTGTAAGCAGGCTCACAGCATGTATCAGCTTCAGGTGCCCTAATTGTCTTCACTGGCAGTGATTTCTGGTAACACCAGTCTGCTTTTACAGAACAGTTTTTAATGGATTTAATATTTACCTTTTTGCTGGTTTCTTGATAATGCTGCTAACAATGCCTGGTCTGCCAGTTGTTTCAAGTTATTTCATCCTCTAAAGAGGAAAAACTTTCTGTTACTAAGAAGTTAAACTTGGAGGACATTCTTTTTCTCATGAGGAAGAACATTTGTCCTGTCTCCCACAGGATGTGCACTAGCTGTGCTCTACTCAACAGTTGCATTAAACTAGAAAAACATTTCTAACACAGCTTGCAGCTTATACCAGCAAAACAGCACTTGACCAGAAAAGCTTGTGTAAGTGTTGCTGTCCATCCATCCTCCCTCACCCCCCATAAAATACACTATATCATTAATCACTGTCGTTTTGCTGCCAGTATAACTACACTGGGGCTTTGAGATTGACGTAACTCTTGGCAGTCTAACCTCACCATGCTAATCACCAACGTAAGCATCTGGGAAAAAAACCTTTAAATTAGACCTTTCCTTGGCAAGCATATTAAGGAAGTCTTCATCTGGGAGTCCTACAGCACTCCTTTATAACTGGCTACCTTGGGCCAGCAAGGTCACAGGCCCACAAGCAGATGAGAAGCCTCAAGAGCTCACTCCCACCCAAAGACAAAAGATTTCCCTTTATTCCCATGTGCCAGCCTAAGTATTCCAACATAATTTCCCCTTCCTAACCTGGCAAAAACAACATCAACTAAAAAATTGGTTTAGGGAATTAGCTAAGAGCAGGATAAGCACTGAAGTCACCCAGACAGCAAACACAAAGAATTCACGTCTGGGGTTGAGAGAAACTCAACTGCTAAGAGTTCTATCTTGTGGAGCTGCCACCCCTGAATTTTAGGTCATATCCAGATCAAAGATTAGCTCACACTCAGACACGAGTACTTCAGCTGATCTGCAAAACCTGGTCTCATTCCCAAAGCAAGGAGCTCTGCCCTGGCAGAGTTCTGAAGAGTTCAGTTCTGAATAACCAAACACTCCAGCAAGCACTTCAACCCCCACTCTGCTGCCACTGCCTCTAGTAACTTGACAGCAAACTTTGGAAAAAAAGAAGAGTGATTTCATATCCATCTATTCAAAAATACCACACATTGCAGAGTTTTAAGCTGAGAGCATTTTTAAAATATTTCCCAGATGAAATACAATACGACACATTACAGAAACTGTAATTACGTTATCTTAAGTTTTTAAGCTAATAAAGACAAAGGCTTTTTCTTTGGCCACTACATCCAAGTGAAAGCACTTAACACTGACACTAGCTAGCATGGATAATAAAGGGCCTGTTACTAAATATGCCAGACTGTAAAGCCAGCAGCGGGCAAAAATGCAAAACGGGAAACTGTAATAGTCGAGATGGCAACCTTTCCGAGCCATTCAGCCAGGTCAAAATTCACACTTTTCAAATCACTGTAGTTCCTCATTGCATTCACCAGGTAGTTAGCAGAACAATTAGCAGGACAAAGACATAACTATTGTCTTTTTTATCTCTCTCTCTCTCCTCGGTGATAAAAAGGCAAAAGTGTCTGACAGGAGGAAAGATTGTGTGAAGTAAGATGAAATTCTGGTTCTGAACATTGGAGATTCATGATAAGACCTTAGTAGAGCCACTCAGGTTGGGTCTAAGTCTCCCTCACCTCCCTCTTCCATCCCTGTGCAGGGAAGCACATGTTTTATATCTGTCTGAGATTCCTGAAAGACCACACATTGGAAATTAAATCAGTGTAATCGCATCACACATAAAACAATCCCCGAAGCCATCATGTGGTCAGGCCTGTGAGGTTTAGATAAATTTCAAACCTACTTTCTTTTTTGTGACAAAACAGCAGCGCAGTTGTCATATAACTGGAAAAATAGGAGTCACCTGGATATGGTCCTGGCAACCTACATGGCCATGATTGAGCAGGGGGCTGGACCAGCTGACCTGCAGAGATCCCTTCCAATCTCAACCATACGGTGATTCTGCAAAGTTCTCTAAACAACCACCTGCCAATCATTTGGAAACAAGAATTTGGTTCACATCAAAAAAGCAACTGGTTCAAGAAAACTGGATAGAACTCTGCTTGCCTCAGCACAACTACAAAATCACATCAAGTGCTACCAGGGGTAGGGACTGAACTCTTGTTTGCTGTGTGTAGGCAGAGGCATAAGAAAACTTGCTTTTTCCCTGATTTTGGCCACTTTAAAGAATCCAGAAGCCTTCTGAGTTGCATCACTTTTTCTTCCTTCATGCCTGTACTCTTGAAGTTTGGTTTCATGTACAGCTCCATTACACTAAAATGCGAGTCCTCATCACTGTCAACTTGCTTCACAAACAGCCCTGGTAAGAAGCCACTTTTCCACCCCCTTTTTCATTGCTTGGGAGCTAATGAAAGATTCTGATCTACAGAGGTTCCCATACCATCTTCATCACTATAGCACCAGATACCTTCAGCAACCATGACTAACCCCTGTCATGTTCATGTACTGTTTGTCTCCCAGCCTATCTGCAAAGGCCAGATGGATTATTTTATTGTACAGGGAGTAAGGTCAACAGAAAAAAAAAAAAATTTAATCAGACAACGTGTAATTGTACTAACCTGAATAAAGCCCTTCCTAGGTTAAAATAAAACCAAACCTCCCTTCCTGGAAGTATATTTCAGCCAAGAAACCGTAACAGTGCTAAAAATACGTCAAATTTCACAACAAAGCATTTAGATATCAAGAGAAAGACCCTTCATCCAATAGGACTGTGGTTTATTGATGAGCCATTAGTAACTTTTCAGGACTTGTGAGCATAATCTACACTCCTAAGCAGGGTGCTAGTGGCCTAACTTGGAAGTAACTTTCTTGATTCATCTAAGACAGCTCAGAAAGCCTTGAAAAAAACCTAACTGGCCAACAGTGAGCAAGGGTGTTCTGCTAACCTTTTTGTCCCACCAAAACATTGGCAGAGTCTGTTTTGCAACATCTTGGGAGGGCTAGAAAGAAAAGGGCAAGGAGTTAAAAACCAACAAAGAACAAAAAACCCCAACCCGTACATTTTTTGCTATTCCTCAGCTTTATAGATTACAGGACACCACAGAGAATTAAATCATCAACCAAAAGAACAGGAGATGTCAGTTCCACACCACCTTCCACCCTTTCTCTTATACACACTACCATGTTTGTCTTGAGAACATTTTTGAGAGCCCTCTCTCCCCTGCAGTAGAAAATACAGCAAGTTACAAGCCACATACTTTGTCCCTCAACATGTCAGTCGAACGGGAGTCCTTACTAGTAAGATACATGTAAGACAACAAGGGCACTTGATTAAGTTCTCTCACATCAACATTCAAATGAAACCTAACAGATACAAAGGTGAAAAATATTGGGAGAATAAAGTCAAATATGCAGCTCATTAACAGCATCTGACTGAACAGCAGATGTTTTCTCCTCCTGTCATCCTCAGGAACACATTTCAGTGGAAGCCACGATTTGTTGCAACATGATTCTCCAGTTACATACTTCATCTTTAACCAAAACTGATTTTATGCTTTTAAGTATTTAAACAGCATTTATGTATTTATATATAAACAGTTATTACAGACACAGACCTTGACAAATTTACAGGCTCTTCTTAACTATATATAGGTTCTCCTTTGTCTGATCCAAATAATTTAACTTTCAACAGTGACTATTGTTTTAGGTATTCACGTGTGCACATATAGCATACCTATTCATTCTGAATAATCCTACATATTTTAAGATATGTTTAAGAATCTCATACCCTGGTTTCAACAGACAGAATGCTGCTATTATTTTCAGTGCCTTAAAATGCTTGAAATCAGAAATCTGAACTTATTTACAAGAAAAATATCCTCAGTAAACCAATCTTTCATGTAAACACAGAAAAATGAGATACCAGTTAGCAAGTATTGAACAAAGTGGAGAGGAAAAGCAAAAATACCATCAACTATGGTCACTACATGCCTCAAGCAATCTGAACTTACAAGATTCTCTGAACTCACGGAAAACTTTTCAGCCTGCTACAGAAGTGTCAATTATTAGCTCTGTGTGCACATGTGCTTTTTTTGCTTTCATTTACTTACACATTAAACACGTATATCAGTCTTGCAACCTCTGTAGAACAAACTCTGTAATATTGTAAATCTTGAAATCCAAGGTCTACTTTTGGATAAAATCTGTATTGAGAAGATATATTTTCAGCTTCCCCTCAAACAATAGTTCCAAGTACTGAAAGAAGGTCCATCAGTCAAATCTGGAGAGCAGGCGTGATTATGACACCCATGCTGGGGACAGACACGAAAAGACAGTGAAAACTCTCATGATTCTGTCTATAATCACTTCAGCATTGTAAAAATTTTTAATGGATATCTTATTTCCGTGTTCCCCAATACCAGATTGATAGTCCATAGATCACTTTGATGTGGATTGGCATTTTAATGATTTTAATGACAAAAACTTGCAAGTTATATACTTCTGAATACCATTAAGTGCTATAATTCAGGCTGTCTATACCAACATACTCAGACAGTCTCATCTGCTGCCATGTTGGGAAGAGCGTTCCCTTTTTAAGTACAAAGATATGAAATAATGCTTCAGAAATCACTGGTGAACCACATGAATGATTTGCTTACATGCCAAGTCAACATAATAGTTGGTTTTGGATGATACTGCTTTGAACAATGCCTAAATATAATGACTCCTATAAAGGCATGTTTAAAAATAATTTGTTTTCCTCCTTGTACTCAAGTTTTCGCCTGTGCATGCTAGGAAAGGGTGGGGGAAGAACTAAATGAAAAAGGTTGGTGACATCTGTTCTAGTATCACTCTCCCAAGCGGACAACCTATATAGAAATAAAAGTGACATACAGTCCAGTATCATTACAGAGCTACGACAGAATGACTGAATTGTGCAAGTGTCTAGAATAGCTCTACTGGTCAGGTTCCCTGCACTGGTAAGTCTAGAGGAGCAGGGCGGGGGAAAGCTTCAACTCTTGATCTAAACTAGGCTTCGACAGTCTCCCAAGACAGCAGTCACCAAGAGAGCACAACTGAGCAAAACAACTCCAACTTGTAGAAAACCCTTTGTCATCCAATGCCAGCTCAGCCCAGCTGCTGTGCCACATACAGGACAGCTGTCAGGACTGGCACTGTGGTCACACAGCTCCACAACCCTTCCACCAGAGCAATCCTAGTGCTGCGGTACCCGATCCACATCCTCTCTCCTTCCCCAAAATTAAAGAAATAATAAAAATGGACCCATCTCCACAGCTCAGGCGAGTTCAGCACTGCATGCATTGAATACTTGACCTCACAGGGGCTAATTAGGAGTAGTGTGTTCGACCTTTGTTCCTATTGAACTAGGAGGAACTTCCAGTGCAAACACATGCAGGCATCAAACAGATGCAGGGAGAGATCCTGTACGATCTGAGTTCATTCTGCAAAACATTTTTATTCCTTGAAATTAGCCTATTTTATTAAATGTTTGCCTTCTCTATCCCTTTAAAAAGCAAAGGCGTCCCCCACTCAAACACAAAGCTTCTGTAATGCAAATGAACATTTGTCTGAGGAGCAGGATAGGGATCTTTGTGGTAGCCATTAGCCAGCCAAGAGCATCCTCCTCCTCACCTCCGAGTCCGCCCTCTGCAAAGCCCTTCACAAAAGGCACAATCTAACACTCTCTCTCGTTATTTTGAATATTAAAAAAGTAACATTTTAACAGAAATAGTTACACATTAGCCTGCAGGGATACAGCTCTATAAATGAAAAAGCATCAATTTAAAAACTTCTTTCCCATCCCAAGCAAAAACCTGCATTCTAACAGAAAAATTCTCTATGCTGTTGTACAATTACACCATCATGGCTTGATCATAACAACTCGAGAACTACAAGATACCTGCGCAGACGAGCCTTTAGGTCACCAGCATTTCAAGCCCCACTTGCCAACTTGGGGTTTATCTTTTAAACTTGAATTTTCCATTCAGTTAATTTCACAACTAAATTTCTAGGAACCGTGTATCATCTGTTAAATTATTAAAACTGGTATGCATTCAATCTTTTGCTATACACAGAAGAAAGGCCAGTGGAAGAATATTATAGTCTGCTGTTACTAATGTGAAGTCATTTAAGTTTTTAAGGGCAGAACAGACCCTTCCCCACTGTGAAAGCACAACTGAGTGAGTTTGTCATGAAAACGTAAACCAGAAATTTTAAAAAAAACCAACCAACCAAACAAACCAAAACACCACAAACCTACAGATCGGCAGAATCATGACATTAACCATAAAGCAATTTGTGCAACCTGACTTTCATTTTCACAGTTTATGGCTCTCTCTTCAACAAGGTGGTTTCTTTATCTGCACTGACAGAAGACAGCTCCACACCCACATTTTGTAAGACACTGCACTTAAACGCAAGCTTTAATTCTCTTATCTGCCACTCAGAAGGCACCTCCACCTCAGAACCTGGAGACTAATGGATCTCTTACCACTAGTGACCATTTATTTTCTTTGCTTCTCTTGTATGCCCCAATTTATTTATTTATTTATTTATTTTAACTTATGTTTGTGACTAAATATAAGGTATGTTTCTTTCTTTGCCGGGAGAAGCTCAGGATACTGAGTGCAGAGTTCACACCAATTCAGGTATAAGGAGTTGGTTTAACCACTAACAAATGCAAAACTCTCAAATCCCCAAGATTTGAGAGCACACTGACTAGCAGACGGGAAGGGAGAAAAGGAATTTTTTCAGGATTTTTCCCACAAAACTTCACAGTGATTTTGCCAGTGGAAACAGCAAGACCTAAGATCCTTAGTATTTAATAAACGTTTTACTACCTGTGGCATGCTACTTTCTAAGGCACTTAGAGAGAAAAACAAATCTAAAGCCACAGTTGCCTTCATTAAAGAAAAGCAGAGTGAGCTATGCCAAGCCATATTCAAAATTACAGTGTCTGTTCTAAAATAAGTTTGGTCATATAGTTCAAGATATGACTAAAATGCTCTCTTATACAAGAACTCAAATCTGCAGGAACATTTCAACAGTAAATTACAAACTTCAGTAGGATAAAAATAACAGGGGGGGAAAAAAGCCCAAACAATTGGCTTGTTTGGCTGTTTGTCCCACTGATATCTGATAGCACAGTCTGCAGGTAAAGCCTAGCTGATTCTGAGGCTTGAGAAAGGTTATATAAAATTCAGAGATTCACTCACAACCACTTCCCCCCACACACATCTCGAAGTTGCACATGCCTTCATCTATTTCAGTTCCTAATGACTGCAAGGAAGAGGTTAAGAGTCAACCTAAATTGGTTCAGCATTTTCTCTTCACAGGGCCACAAGCTTTAATTTCAACTACTCTTTGCACAACTTAAATAAAAAATGTGGTACTCTCTTTATTTGATTCTTAAACCACCCGTATCTGAAGCACAATGGGACATGTCACAGACACTTGCTTCACTGCCCTCATAATATGGTTTAATTATGATGACCGAACTAACAGGCTCACATCATAGACTTTTACAGGTTGACCCTGTGTCATCCTGATGTATCATTTTGCACCAGTTCAGTGCTGTAAATCAATTTAAGATCTCCAGCCGGTTGAAAAGGCTGGTAATGATGCTTTCTCTGCAGTCTCTGGGGACTCCACATTATACACAACTTACATTATTTATAAAGCTGAGATGATGCCTCCATTAGGCCTGTAAGACTACTCAAACGAGCTTTTATTTTACACACACAACTTGGGCTTCATAGAACACTGGTTATATGTAATATCCAGTGCATTTGTGCTTCAATTTAAAAAAAATAAATTAAAAGTCATAACCTCTTCATTTTTTTTAAATCTTTATACCAAGCAAAGAAACTCATAGTTTCATCTGATTAATTTCCCAGTACTCAGAAACACAAGTGGCACTTTAATTAACCTTTGTATTGCTTCTCTTCACATCCAACTCTTTACTCCGTGTTCAAACTACAGACGAAAAGCAAACAATAAACACAATCAGCTTTCAAATATTTGATTGATAGTTAATATTTATACCAAAACAGAAAAATCTCCATCTGTTTATTCAGTCACTTTTCTCAAATATATTGGATCATCACATCTTCAAGGGTACATGAAAAAGCAAGTTGAACAGGACAGAGAAGGAAAAAATGTATTTGATTACATACCCAGTGGTAATGAGGTCAAAACAGATGCAAGGACAAATCCCTACACTTAGGGTAACCTGATCATGCCTTGAGCTGATCCCTTCTGGTAGCTGTGGAAGGCTTCTGGATCACCCAAATCAAGGGAAATTTCCCTCTAGCACCTAGTTACAGTCTGAAATAAATTGCAAGATTTCATCTCTAAGACCACAGCAAGTACTTCAAAAAGGGTCAGATATCTTTCATTTTCACACTGATGCTTTTCCAGTCACAGTAATAAAACAAGCACTCCAAAATTGCACTAAAATCCAATGAGAACCTCTAGAAAGCTTCATAGCACTGCTCTCTGGTTCAATGGGAAAATTAAATGAGTATTAATCAGCTACAACTAACAAACTCATGTCCCATAATTCAGCAGAGTAATTAATGACAAGTAAAAGAAAAAATTAAGTCAATCTTAGGTTCTCTCACATGATTTGCCCCTATTATTTGACAGGACAAGGTGCACACAGTCAGACACATGAAGACTGACAGAATTACAGACACATGCCTGCAAAGAAAAGTGTTCTCTGTGGTCTGGTTTAGCTTCAGTTTTTAGTCTTATTCTTGAGTGCTGCTTAAAAACACATGTAACTTCTAGAGGAGAAAAAATAAAAAAGTTTTCTTTGACTTCTCCGTGTGCAAAAGAGATTCAAACTACCAGCTATGACAGCTCTTTCCTAAGCATATTAGTTTCAAGACGCTGTATCTTTAAGCACTGACATCCATTAAACAGTGACATATTTCAGCCAATGATCTTTTCCATTTGCTTGTATCTGAAATACACATCTACTTTTAGTCCTCCCCATCTGGATCCAACAATACTGCTTTTATTAACCTCTGTTTATAATACTTCCCCAAATAAAACTGTTACCCTTTTCAACATCCAGTGAGCATCATTTTATCCTAAAATACACCAAAACAATAATTAATTTTCAGAATAAGCTCGAATTATTCAGATACTGTAAAATCAAACTGTAAGGTGGGACCGCATATCTTCTTCAGATTATTCTACTAACAAAAGAGCAATCACAGCAACCCTGCTTCTTTCAGAACTCCCCCTGACTCCGGTTTATATATATATATAAAAAAAAAAAAAGTATCTGGCCCAGATCCTTTCGAACGCATGACTAAATATTTCCACGCCAGTAAATCTTAATAAGCTCTAAAGATCTATATTCAGGATAAGATTATTTGGCTGTACGAGTATATGAAGAAACTACAGTGAGGAGGGGGAAAATCTCCTTTAACAGTGAGAAGAAAAAAAAAATTAAGTGAACTTTCCTTGACCTCTAAGCACAGATTTGTCGTTAAAGAAAAAAGAAGGGAAGGGGGGGGAGGGAAGAGGGGAAGGGGCTGCGGAAAGAAAGGACGGAGGGAGGGGGGGAAAAAAAAAAAAAGAAAAAGATAAATTAAAGGGAGAGGGACGCGGCTGGGCCGAGGCGGGAGGCGAAGGGCTGTTCCCGCACACACAAAGGCGGCCCCTGCCCCGGCCGGCCGGGGCTCCGCCGCGTCCCCGCGGGCGCACAATGGGGCCGGGAACGGGGAGGAGAAGGAGGAGGAGGAGGAGGAGGAGAACGGTGGCTTCCCGGCGGGGAAGGCTGCGCCTCCCGTCGGGCCCGGCGCAGCACCTACCCTCGAAGTTGGAGCCGGGAGCGGTGCCCCCCGGGCCGCCGCAAGGACGCCATCATGCCGGGCAGGGAGGAGAGCGGCAGGCGGCACTGCCAAGGAGCCGCTCCCGCGCCGAGGTCCTGCCCTCGGGCCGGGGACCACCCGGGGGAGGGAAGGAGGAAGGGGGCAGGAGGAGGAGGAGGAGGAGGAGGAGGAGGATGCGCGGGCACGGCGGGCAGCGAGCGGGGAGAGGCGCGGGGGGGACGCGAAGTTGTTACCGGCTGGCGGGCGGGGACGGGCGGCTCCGCGCCGGGAGCGGGAGCGGAATGGATGTGGCCCGGCTGGCGTCAGGCCGCCGGAGCCGCCCCGCGCCGCTCACCGGCACACGCACACCCCACATCCCCCCGCCCCAAACACCCCCACCCACACCATACACCCACCCCATACACACACGCACCGGCCCGGCCAGGGATCCTCCCCAAATTCCCGCCGCCGCGCCGCCAGGTCCCGCTGGGAGCGCTGCGCCCGCCGCCGCCGCCGCCGCGCGGCCCCGGCCGGGAGGTCGGGCCGCTGTGCTCCGCTATCCCACAGACTGTCCCGGTGTCCAAGGGCCCTCGGGGACCTTCACGGGGGGTTAAAAGGCTCTGCTGTATGGCCGGAGCGTAGCTTGGGAGCTCTGGCAGCGGCAAATGTTGTCAGACTCTGAGTTAAAGTCAATTCCTGATCGAACTGGATTATGTCCTGCCTCTTGCCACAGGTGATTCAGTCCTCACTTGGTCTATTCTTCATATTGAAGTAATTGCTGTAATACGTCCCCCAGTGACGGAGCATTCTCTATCCCCATGTATTGTACACGTGGACATCCTCTTGCCCGCAGGTACTAATCCTGCGCTTACTCCTCATTCATGCGAGTAAACCTGTTGCAGTGCGTGAGGCTTCTTGTGCAACCAGATCCACGATAATGAAGCCTCACACCGCTGTCCCTCTGAAATGAACCTGAACTCTTGTTTGAATCTGTAAGCGTCTGCTCCCGAGCGGACCTGGCTAAATGCTTGCAGCACACATGCGGATTGGTGAGTCTCTCCCGCCTGCTGTGTTTACAGGAATCTTTACAGTAGTCAGATAAGTGTTGCACAAGCAAGATTGAACTGAAACTGATTCTTTAACAAATACTTTGGCTTTTACCCAGTCATCATTCCTGGAAGGAGGTATGAAGCAACAAGTGCAAGATGTTTCTCTACGTGGCAAAATATTATGATACACCTATACTGGCATAATTACATCTCTATACTTAAGCCACTAAATTTTCACGTGTATATTCAGTTCTAGGTTTGGTTTTAACACCATTTTAAACAGTAGCAACACTGAGGCCCAGAGGACTTAAAGCCCTGAGAGTTTTACCAGATGAACATTGGTCCTGGACTTGCCCACCCAGGTGCATTGTGAGTCTGAAGCATGAACTAGAACGACTTGCCCAAGGTCACAGAAGGTGCATGATAGCAGCAGTAAAAAATGCCAGGTTTTATGCCTGTGATGATATCAATGCTTCTTTCTAACTTCATCATCTAAAATTCATCCATTTCTTTTTCACATAAATACTACATAAATTGCAAGCAAGTGAATTGTACTATGTTCTTAGGTATTATGCTACAATACAAGGGTATGAGGAACTCACATACAGAATGATGCTATAATATTGATGGCAAAGCCTGGAATAAAATGAGCACATTACTGCTTAAGTTTTGAATCTTAATGATTCAAGATGAGTAAACTCTGGTAATCAGCTTTAACTTGTATTTTGTGCTTGCACTGTATACAATTACAGTTAGCAAGTAAATTTTTCTTTTTATGTATAATCACACACAGATCCAGTGCGGCACTGGGCTGCAGACATAACTGGTAAAAGTTTATCTCAAGACAAACTAAAAGGTCTTTAAATTTTGGCAGTGTAATGAAGATACTTGCAAGCAAGGTACAGAAAAAACATGAGACTGATACTGGTTTTTGAACTGTGGCAGTGCTTAATCCAGGGTTGAGTGCCCTGGATGAAGAGTGCTGGATGCAGCAGTAGTATCTGCCCCAAGAGCTTGGCAGTCTCAGTGATCCAGTCTCACACAAATACATGGAAAAGGCCTTACATGTGCCTGAGGTCTGCTCTGCTTTGCTCTTACTTGGTGGGCACAAGCTACATCCACTGGATCCTGGTTGCTCAAGTATCCACGCAATTCATGATTCAAACTAAACAGATATGACAAGAAGATAATTAGGGAAGCACTGCAGTTTGTCAGGTGTCTTGTTAGAACCATGTTTTTACCGCTTTTGTTGTTGTTAGGGTTGACTGGTTGGTTCGCTTTGGCATGAGAGAACAAAATTATTTTCTAGTTAAACTGAGGCTTGGGGAGGATCACAGTAATATGCTCCTTTACCTAAAAAGGGCTATAAAACAGCCTAGTATAGCCTTTCACTGATGTTTAATAACCAGAGCAGTTGTTCTGGAGAGAACTGGCCAGAACTGGCTTCAGACAGATCAGTGGCATGAGAAGACCGGAGGACAAGCAAAAACAGTGTGCCATGGTCAGATCTGCCTCAGGGCTTCCCTGGACTGGCTGATTTGGTACACAGCTGAGTCAAAACTTCTGCCACCCGCTTTAGGATGTGCAACTCACAGCTAACTGTCCAAATTAATCAGTCTGTGGGGTGAGTAGTGTCAGTGGCTTGTACATTCACGTCTTCTAACTCCACTGGCTACTTTTAATGTACACAGTATCATTAGCATCTTCCTAGCTTTTCCGAGTAACATGAGAAAACTGAAAAAAAGGAGACCAGAGAGGCATGCGCACCTGGGTATTGACCTTGATGCTACTCCTACAACAGTGTTCCTCCTCTGCCTTGGGCTGAATAACTGTGCTATCTCAAGAGGCAAAAGAGAAGTTGTTGGTTTTTTTTTTCTCCTTTTACTCTTCAACTACATTCAGACTGGTGCAAGGAAAACAGACCATGAGGCTGCGGCAATGAAGAAAGAGAAGAACCATTTCTTCTATAAACAGCCTGACTTTTCATCAGATTACCTGTACAATCTGATGATCAGTCATAAGGCCTGTGAACCTGAATTTTAATGGAGTTGGGGCACTTACACAGATAAACATCTAATGATTCTCAAAGTAAACTTTAATCTCATAGACACTTTCTAAACATCTCACCAAGCACCTGCCCAATCACCTTTAAAATCTGTGTCTCAGAAACAGATTATCAGAAGGCAGAGTGCTACAATATATTCATTACTCTATTTTATACAATTATATCATGTAACAAGTATTTTTGAAATACTAATACTGCTGCTGCTACTATTAACTTTCAATCTTCCTCTAAAATCCAAGTTTGTATGTAGATTATGATTTGGTGTTTCTTGTTAACCTCAGCCAGTTTTCACCTGGCTTATTCAGAGGTTCCAGGGATGGGGAGTGCCTTCTGGAGACAGTTTAGCTCCAAGGTCAGTAACTCTGCTTCACCTTTATGTACACCACGTTTCTGCCAGGAGTTACAGCTTCATGGATAGTTAAATTGTATCACACACATAACTTATTATTTACATTAAAATCACTGGACTAATTTTCTTTTTAGCTGTTACAGATTGCCCTAGTGTGAGAAAATACCAACAATATTTTCAGACAGAAGAAGCAGTTCTGTCAAGAAGAGGTTTCTAAGGATACTGGATTTCATTATTTACTTCTTTCCTGGGCTGGCTGGTAAAATTTATCAACCTCTATCTTTCCTGGCTTGTCTGCTTCATCTTTGAATAGGTGAGGTACCAAACAAGCCTCCCACCTCAGCATTATTAAAATAGGATATGCAGACTGTTTAGCAACTACACAAATCTGTTTGGGAAATATGCCTCAGGCAGAAGACAGCACGTGGGAGAAGAAGGTAAGGAGCATTTCTAGGAGGTCATCATAACTGTGCAGGGCTGCATATGGTTTTCCAAACCCAAGTGGATACAAGGACCTGTCTAGCCACAGTAGCAGAGTTCACAGCTGACTTCTGCTGTCGAGAAAGGCACTTGGCTTTGAGCTGGTTCAAATACCTCAGTCCTGCACCACAGCTGAAGTGGTCCAGTGGCATGGGCTAACTGAACTGTGGCCTCCAGAGGCAGATGGAATGGGGCAGCAAAATGACAGCAGCATCAGCAGAGCTAGTCAGCAAAATGCTGTCCCCATTAAAGAGGGGCAGGTGGCCCTCCTGTCCCTTCCCACTCCCTGGTACCCCAGCAGCAGAAGTACAGCAGCCTCAGCAGCCCGAAGCACCTGCCCAGGGCTGGCTGAGTGGGGCTGAACACAGAGCCCATCAGCAGCACTTTGGTGGGGATGCAGAACTATCAGGATGGTGGTGCCTGTGTAAGGAGGTTGGTGCCTGGGGGAACTGATCTGGTGCCATCCTCACAAAAGTGACTTCTGCATCCCTCAGCAGAAACAAAAGTAAGATGTTTTATGGGAGAAATTGATCTGTCTGTGTCCTTGAGTGCCAAGATTCATTTTTCCCTCATGGAAAGAAGAGAAGCTTTGAGCTGGCACTGTGTAGGTTACACACACAAAAAAGGAACTAAGTTGTGAAAGGCCTTGATGACAGAAATTGTGACATGAGGGCTCTCTATACTCCTGCTGTGGTGTGTCTGGCCATTTTCTAGTGAACCCTTCATGCGTTTGTCTCTGTAGGGTCAAATATCTACTTGGGCCCTGCCTTAGTTTTCTGACTAACTGTCATATGCAAAAGAACAAAGAACCCATTTCACTCCTAGAAGTTCTTCCTAAACAGGCCCACCATGATTAAGTGGGATTCATATGGAATAAATGTGGAACAGATAATTTGACAAGGCTGTTATGTGTATTTCCCTCTGATATGTTAAATAAGGCTTCTGCTGTAAATCTGCAGATACTAGAATGGTCTTTGATCAAACTGGGTAGTCGTTCATCATTTCCACCCTTGAGATGATGAGAATCAGACCAAAATTCATTACTTTTTTAAGATTAATGTACCCAGCCAAAGCTGCCAACAAACTGATTAAAAGTTATGAATCCAAAAGGTTTGGGCTGAAATAAAGTATTAAGCAGAGCACTCCCTTATCTCCTTTATTGGTTGTTTTCTTAGTAGTCTCTGGTGTAAGGACTTTGTTCCAGCAATGTTACACTTCTGGTAAAGAAGGGAAGTTGCCCTCTGTCCTGACAGCTAATTATGTGCTGCCATGAAGCACAGTATTCCAGCTCACTGTACTGCACCAGTATTGTACTTTCTGGAGAATGAAATTCTCGCTTTGGATCTTGCCTGCATCTATGTAGAAGCTTTGAAAGGTAGTTTCTCCTGGCTATCACCTCAGCAAGAGATAATGGACTTGGTGTAATCAAACATTATTGGTTCTTTTAAAATTAAATTTCTCTTCAGCCATTCGGCTTAAAAATATTTACATAACTGGAATAAACTAGCTCTGCTACTGGTTTCTTGGAAGACACCGCTAAGATTAATCTTATCTCCCATTTTAATTACTGTTTTCAAGTTCTTACAGTCCTTGTCCCAGTTACATCTTGTTGCGAAAACCACCAGAGAATGATATATTAAAATTTATTCAGACAGGTGGCAGAGACAAAATTAAAGCTAATAACTCTATGAGAAAAGAAATCAAAGGTGGTTTGGCAATCCTGAGGTGTTATTACTTGGTCACTCAGTTGTACTGGCTGTTCAAGCAGTGCACTAATGCCTGGGCTGCGTGAGGGGCTGTGTGCCACAGCATGCTGTGCGGCACTTGGAACTGCCATGGCCACACAGCTGCACTCCCATCCACGAGCCTTGGAGGAGGACTGGATTGTGGCAATGGGTGACAGCTGGGCAAACCACAGTAACTGTATGGATACAGGGTTCTATCTCCTTCTTTATACCCAAAGAGAAGATGACTGTATTACATCACTGGAAGACTAATAAAATTACACAGAATACATCTAAATGCTTTCCTTTACTACTTAGTTTTGTTGCTATTTTGTGACAAAATACTCAGCTCATTTTATACAATGGATAAAAACATTTTAAAAAAGGGCTCTGTGTCTTATTTTTATTCCCCATGTAAATTGAGCTTATCTTGAGTAAATTAGAAACCCCTTTGGTGCGGGTCTAAGTCACATTGCCTGAGTTCAGTATCATTCTTGGCTGGATAAGTCAGTAGTAAAACAGTCCCACCTTCCCTCCTCCACGACTGCTGCTCATCCCTAACCCCATGTCACCCACCCCCTTTGTGCTGGCACAGTTTTTGGTGCAGCTGCGAGCTGAACAGACCTGGGGAACTCAGACAGCTGGGGAAAGCAAATGTTCCAGGGGCTAAGCTCATTTTTAATTTGGATCAGTTTCCTGATCTGGCTCATCGTGTGGCTGTCCAAATCCTTGTGCTGAGCTTGTGCAGGAGCAGGACTGAGGTAGGAGAAAGGGCGAAACTTATCTTTTTGATTGTGTTGTTGGCTTCAGCCAGTTTAAGGTGGTTATGAAACTGTGATAGACTAAGCAATCTTCTTTTTAACCAAGGAAAAATACTTTCATTTTGAGCATAACTGCAAACATGGTTTTAGGAGAACTGTACTAACCACAGGAGCAGGAGACAAGGAGAACCTGTGACAGGATTGAGAAATTCAGTGAGCTGATGTCATCACTGCATATTAGAAAAGGCAGCTGTTGCACACTGCATTATGTGGTAAAAAGAAAATAAAACCTGTTGCCCTTCTGCTGTTCATGAACCAACAGCAGCCAAAGAATTGCAAGGATCCCACCAAGAATTATTAATCAACTCTTCAAAAGGCAGAATTATGCTCAGCTGGCTTAAAAAAAGCCTATACCTGGGCACTGGATATGCCTACATTCCCTTATTTTTTTTCTTACCTGTATTCTCCAGAGTTTTCCTTTGCTCTTTGCTTAAGGTGTGGAAGCAACTGAACTTTGGAGAGTAAGTAAATCAGTATTTAATTAGTCATCACAAGGCAATGGGCTCTTGTAAGTTCTCAACAAGAAACAGCCCTGACAATAAATGTACATGTGTTAGATTAGTTTTCATTTGCACTTTCAGGAGGAAATTACCTTGTAGGTTTCAGACAACCTGGCAGTCACACAAAGTGTTGAAAAAGGTTGCCCACATGACAAAAGAATTTACACCAATTTTAAATGCACTATTTTCTTGCTTGACCTAAAGTAGCCAAATTTTTGACAAACAGGTTTGAGCAGCTTTTAAAGAAACCCCTTCTACACTTCATACACTGTTACACAAATCTCATCTGTAAATTCTCTCTATAAGTAAAAATTGAAAAAAGAATTAAACTCTTTAAAGTTGCAACCAATCAAAATTAGTATTGTTAGTATAATCTTAGTTAGGCACTCTGTTTAAGTGCATCCTGGTACCTGTCTTTAATTTTGTGTTCGTGATCCATTCCCTCCTAGAGACCCCTGTCTTATTGAGTGTACAGAACCAACAGTGGTTGTTGTTGAGGACGGCCAAGAAATAAAACTAGGCACCTTTATTGATGACGGCCGACATTCAGCTTTTATTGCTTCGCCCAGTATATTATTTCTTGTTCTCACACACCTGCACTCACTCTGTGTGCAGAACCTTACATACCATACTATTCTTGGCTCTGTATCTATAATTTATTACTACCCTTCACATATGATTGGATGTTCATTCCTTATTTACATTCTTTCCTTACTGGTCAGCACTGGCACCTTTCCAAGTCTTTCGCAGTCCCTGCTCTTCCCCAGGGAAGTGGCCTCATAATGTCTAAGTCAAAGTCCTTCACCCCTGCATCCTTCATCAGGGGCTCCGCGGGCTTGCCACTCACCCCAACAAGTGGCGAAGTAATGGAGAGTTATCTTGTTTTCTCCACAGGTTCATGCTGCAGCCATTATGAACGCTGGTTTTGCAATATTTACTTACAAAACTGAGACTGACTTACAATTCACAGCTCATCTCTTGGACACAAAATTCATCTTTCCTATCCCTGCCAACTTTAATCTCTCTTCCTGAGTGGGCAGGAGCACTAGAGCTTCTCAAAAAAAAAAAAATATTTTCAGCCCTGGCAAATAAGTTCATTGGTTTTTATCCTGTTTTCAGAAATACTTACACTGTTTTCCTGATTATTTCCTACATATACTCTGCTTGAAGCATACACCAAGGACAATTAATGTTTGATGGTGTTCTAAACACATAAAATCAATATAGTCTCAATGTGGGAAGTACTGGGCAACCTGAATTAGAAGGGGTGATCTCAGTCCACTAATATCATAGTTTAAAGGACCAAAGCCTGCTACACACATCCAGAGACTCTGCTGTTGTTGGAGGTGCCAGAGAGAAGGGAAAGGAGCCCTACATCTTGGGGGACCCTACAGCTACCCACCCTGCTCATGTGCCTAAGGCCTTCAGCACCCAGAAGACAGCCCTGATAGACCACATACACTGGCCAGAGAGCGACCAGATGGAGGATTACAATTTACAGCCTGCAGTTAGACAGGCTTGCACTGTGATCTAATCAAATCTTGAATAAAATAGGTCAAGGTTGGTCAGTGTTCAGATGAGATACACTCTAGGGAAAACACAGATACCGTATGAAACAGTTTCGGATTCAGATTTAGGATTCATCTGACAAAAATCCTAAGGCATGGTCCTGGTTTTAGGCTATATTCCCAGACATACGAGGTACCCAAACAGGTCCCTGGTCTGTTATGTAGAAGGGGCACTGTACTGCTGGAACCACATTTCTCATTTTTCAGATGAGAAATAAAACTACAGTCATGCCTTGTGATTAATTAAATAAATCATTCTTGTCTTTGCTTGTGGACATGACATTTTCAGAGGCAACATAAATGGAGAAAAGGAGCTTGTTTGGTTTCTATGATCCTAGTACAACCTGCTAGCCTTCTCTCTGCAAAATCCCATTTGAAAGATTTTCAATACTAGGGCACCAAAAGCAAGAAATTTAAATTCCTTTAAGACTGCAAACATCATGAGAACTTTCTAGCAAGACACATGCAAAATAAAGCAAATTATATAATCTGTTGCTTTACAGATACATTCCTTTTCCTTTACACTGATATTTCGCATCCATTCACACTCCCACCTAAAAATCTTTACCTCATTTGATTTCCCCAGACTCTGTTTGAATGTGGTTTCATCTTTATGATAATTTTAAGCTCCTTGGTTCAAATTCTGCATCCTTTTCTTTGCCCAAAAAAACCCAGTATGATAGTAGAATTTTACAGGTCAAAAAAGCATGCAAATTTTTGTCTCCAAATAATCAAAGACGATAACAACTATGCTGCTTGGGAAATTAAGTAGTCAGAATATAACTAATCAAACTGAAATTTAGCCAGGACACTGATATGACATGACTAGCTCAACAGAAACACAGTCTTGAGTATTTTGGTAAATTCAAGTGGTCAGAACTCATTTTGCTCTCCAGTGACCCACCCTCTCAGCAGACTTCCTGCCTGCTGTTTGGTGCAGGATGCTGCAGAGTGAATGCTAAGGCCAAAATTAATTTATAAACCTTGCATTTTCTCTATGACTGTACTGCTCAGATGTATCAGTTTATCAGTCTACAAAAGAATTAATTTCCAGATTTTTTTTTTTTTAGGTTGAAAAGCATCCACATATTATGTGCTCTGTTTTGATTTTTGTTTTTCTCTGCTTTATGGTCAGTCATCTTTGATGAATCAGAGGAACAATACCTGCCTTATTGTTGATTTGTGGTGTATAATCATGTTAGAGACAGATCACTGGTCTCCTCCTTACTTACAGTGCCATTTGTAACAGACAATTATCCCTGCATGGTGCAGTTGTCAGGATCTAGTGATTGTAAATGCTCGTTATCAGTACAGAGACAGCTAAATGTGGTGTGTTTCTCTTTAAATCTGATTTGATTTTGCAGAGCTGTCTGTCATCCTGGAAGTTCTTCCTAGTGCAGCTCAGTTTTCAATCCACTCTAAGGTCCTTTTGATGTGAAACACATGGGGCAGAGTCTGGGTACTGCTCCCACCTGCTCCAGGGAAAGACTGTGGTCCAGGGAAAGGAACAGCAGCCTACCTATACTGGGAAAACTGCAGCCTTTGCACTGTGCTGAAAAAAACCCCACTAATGGCAGTGACCCTATACAAATGCCAAAATAAAGGGCAAGGGGGTTTTGAATACAGTGCCATTGCCTACAAAAGGAAACATACCAAAACACTTCGGTTGGTTTTAAAATCAGGTGGACAAGATGCAAAGAGTTCTAAGTCTTAATGACCTCAGTTTTACAATTTGCCACTAATTATTTCTACAATGAGTAACTGGGAATAAAACAAGGAGTGACAGACTAGGTCAGCCAATGGTTTTCTAACCCCTTGTCTTGTCTTTCCTCCTGGGGCCTTTATGCAATAATTTTTGATTGTGTATACACTATCTTTTAATAGTAATCAGGAATGAAATTGCATGTGTTATACACTATACAAACATACAATAGAACACTGCACTTGCTCTTTGATCCTGTAAAGCATGGGAAGAGCAGCTGATATTTGTGCAGCTCCTTCCGGTGGGTATACACATGGCTTAATCTTTTCCCTGACAACCATCTCCCCGATTCCTGTTGTCTTAACCAAGTAAGCCCCACATTTCTTTCTCTGTCTCTTTCTGCAGCTTCCCTTGTGTTTAAGCTCCATGACTCTTTTTCTCCTCTGTGTATTTACCTCCCTGGTCTCACCCCTAACATTTTCTTCTTTCTCTCCCCACTTCCCACACAATGAAGATCTCATTAATTGCTTCAAAGGAGTATTTTATTTACTCCATTTACATTTTAAGCGTGTAAAAAACTGAATCATAAAATCATAGAATCATAGAATAGATTGGGTTGGAAAAGATCTCCAAGATCATCAAGTCCAACCCCTGATCCAACTCCAATTACTATATCATGGCACTAAGGGCCACGTCCAATCTCT
>JAYRBT010000139.1:14972056-14987351 GCA_036023395.1 Myiotriccus ornatus
AGCCTCCTGTCGATCAGCACCCCCAGATCCCTTTCCACCTGGCTGCTCTCCAGCCACTCTGTGCCCAGCCTGTAGCGGTGCAGGGGTTGTTGTGGCCAAAGTGCAGGACCCGGGACTTGGCCTTGTTGAACTTCATTCCATGCAATGTCTTCGCGTTCCCTAGCCCTCCACTAAACAAGGAAAATGTGACCTTAATCTACCAACACAGTTCTGTGAGAAGGACCCAAAATACCTGTTGGGGGATGCCTGCTCTGCTCTGGTGGATCTTAACCAGGAGCAGATAACCATCAGAGTGCAGCTCACTCAAAGCCCCTACTCTGGGGACTGGTGAGACACCGAAAGGGCTGAAAGTAGACTTAAGCCTGTTAGTAAACACACTACTCCTGAGAGCAGCAATCTGGGCCTTTGTAGAACTCCAACAGCATCTATGTCAAGATGCAAAGAACAGTACCCTCTGCATTTTTTTTTTCTGAAGTTAACTATTTCTTTTCAGAGCGATGCACAAACATACAGCTTGCTGAAGAAAGATTTCTGGAGGCCTTGAATATCCTATCACTCCCAAATGCCTCATTTCTCCTTAAAACCAATCACGCTTCCTCAGAGCATAGAGGATGTGTACTTTGAGGATTCCTGGACATCTTACACATTTCTGTATCCAGAGCAATTGCACATACCCTGATTCAGCTTAACATATGCCATAAGCAGTCAGTCAACACCGAGGAACTGCCCTGAAACACGGTTAGTTTGCTGAGAAAACTGTGGTGTACAGCTCCCACATTACCAAGCTGCCTGGAATCGTTTTGCGTTCTGCTTGCTAGGATTTGCCATTTGAGTTTATCTTGGGGGGGGGGGTGTGACTGGGTGTGCCTTTTTTCCTTTTGAAACTCATCAGCTACCAAGAGCTCATATGCTGCAGAAAGGCTATTAGAAGCACTGTATGTTATTACATCACTGGGGATCTGGCAAGTGCTACATCAGTGTCCTCACATTAATAAACTGGATAGTGAAACGTCACAAATCCAGACCACTCGCTCCACCAGCATGCATTATTAAAGTATACAAGCTATCAAGAAGACAGTACCCTGCAGGTATGCAGGTGTTGCTTATGCAGGGGTGGGGCACAGCTCGGCAATAGCGTTTAGGAAAGGAGGCCAAGGCTTTTAAAGGGACCGCGCTCCTCTTACCGGTAAAACAGCAAAACCCATTAGTTAGTAAGTCGATTTTTTTGTCCATTAGAGGGATTTCCAAAAGTAGGAATGCTGAAGTTCTCCTCACACCATTAGTCCTTATTTTACTTGTGGTACGTGCTTTAATCAGCAGGTACATATTTACCAAGCAGTGGGTAGCTGGGAGGACTTCAGCCCTTTCATCCGGCTGGGCCAGCAGAGTATGCATTCCATAGCTTTCCTGCGTGGATCCCTGCGTGGATCAGCACTGTGCTCCCGTCCCCCTTCTCCCCCCAAATGTATGAAGGTTGGAAAAAAAAGCCAGCCTAATTCTCACTTACTGGCTATGCATACAGAGGCACACATGCAGCACACACCTTGCTGACAGAACTTTCTTCCACTTACCGTAAAGGAAAGTGATGTTAACCCTCTGGCACCAAGCTGTAGGAAAGCAGAATCTGTTGCACACTCTTACCAGCAGATCTTGTGAGCCCAGAGCTTTGCTTTCAGCAAGACAGATATGATAAAATCTTCCCTCTTTCTTCAATAACATGACTAATAAATGTAGAAATTCCTTTCTCCTCTCTCCCTTTGCCAATACCTGTTCTTATCTCCAGTTCTTCCTTCGACATAATTTCAAACGTGAAAGACATGTCTATACTATGAACAGGCAACCTTAATTCTGCCATGAGATCCATGGCACATTGCAGCTTAGTGCTAGAGAGCTGAAGCTTAAGCTCTGGCATCTCCAAAACACGGTAACTGGAATTTCTGCTGCCGCCTCTCTCCTTGCCTGGTGAGATCCTGTGCGTGGGGTTAGATTAGAGATGCTCTGCCTTGTGAAAGCAGCATCGGGCTCCACTACAAATTTCTTTCCAAAGCAGGTGCACAGCTGAAAAAACATGGCAAGCATTTATGAAAAGAGTTCGCCACTGGACACTATATCCAGCAAGTACCCATCATGAAACCTTCCTGGAATTCTGGCAGCATTTCCAAGAGATCTGCAAATTGCTAGAGATGGGTATTACATGTGTGCTGTAGGCAATAAATAAGAGTGATTTTAAGGGGCAGTGTATACTGACAAAATAACACCTCTCAGAATAGAATCCAACCACTGGCATGCTCTGGCCATGCCCCTGGCCTACAATGCCGAGAAACCAATAACACAATTGTATTCAAGGCATTTTTACTTTAGCAACTTTTAGTTACTATTTGCTCAACACCACATGACAGCTTTCTATCAAGGGAAGGTTTAAGAGTTAAGCTAACTAAAGTTTCCTAAGACCTGAATCTAAATCAGTGGAAATTGGTGGGAATTGTTCCAGTGACTTTTATAGAGATCAGATCCTTTAGGATTAATGCATATCTCAATTTTAGAATTATGGCATCTTTTTTCAAGAGCTTTTTTCTTAAGGCTTTCTCAGGGGTAAAGTTTTTCATTCGAAAAAAGTAAATACTTTGGTGTTGTGTAGTGTGTACTGATGACCCAAACCAAGATGACCAGACTTGCTGAATTATAAAAAATAACAGTCTGCTCATAGTTTTCCCTCAGATCTGAATTTTGCAAAAACAAGCTTTTTTTTTTTTTTTTTTTTTTTTGTCTGAGACCATATGCTTTCCCTCTGAAAAAGCATATTCCTTTTTCTTTTAATTTCCAGTACCAGTGGCTACAAGGAAGAAAAAAATCCTCTTGCTCTGCCTTAAATGCAAACACTGAACCTTCGTGCATATGGAGGAAAACCTGCAGGCAAAATTGGTAAGTTGCAGAATAAAGTGGCTATTTCCAAAAACCAGGCATGAACACCACAATATTGTGTGTTGTGACACAAGTCATAGAATCATACATCTTCAGCTAGAACAGGTTGCTCAGAGCCCTGACTTTGAACGTTTCCAGGAATAGGACATTTACCACCTCTCCAAAGGGCAACCCGTTCCATTGTTTTACCACCCTCATCACAAAAAATGTCTTCCTCATATCTCTTTTAGTTTAAAAGAGATTACCCTCTTTTAGTTTAAAACCCTCTTTTAGTTTAAAACCCTCTTTTAGTTTAAAACCATTGTATGGTATTTCTATGCCATGTGAGGAAAGAGTTAGGATGTATGTTACACAGACAGGTATTTCTCTCAAGGCATAATTCATTTCTGTGTAATAATACCAAGGAGAACTGTAGTGCTGGTACCATTCTTAGCCTGCTTCAGTAGTCTATGACATTTCTTTTGCAGCTCTTTTCCAAACCTGAATCAATTCCTTTCCAAATGAATTCCTCTTGCTCTGCTCCCAAAGTCAATAAGATAGTTTGCTGGGATACTGCCCTAATCTGACAATTTGATTTGACATTGGACAATTGTGTATGTGGGGCAATCTTTTGTAGGTACAGCTAAACAACATATTTTGTGCAGGTGAAGGCAGGCTGCCTGTTCTTTTTCAACACCCAGTGATGTTTAACAAAAGTGGAAAGACTCCTGCTAAACTCAGAATGATGCCAGAAGAGACTTTAAGACTTTTGAATGACCTTCACTAACCTAGAATCTTTTAAAATATACTTAAAAAGAATTAAAATTAGCGTTCTCCTATATGGGAAGGGCAGTTGTCCAAGCTAAATGAGGTCAGTTTGTAGTTTAAAAATAGCTTTTAAAACTGCGTGGTTATCCAGACCACCTCGAATTTTAAAGCATTAGGCAACCATGTTACCCTATTGTGAATGACCACTAGCTAATGCCAATTGACTATGAAGCAGCTCTTTTATTTTGTACTATCTGTTTATATTATACAGAGTTCAGCTTGTGGTTCTGCCAAACCTGGGGTCGTAGCAGAATAGGAATTTGGTAAGAGGTTTAGACAGATCAAAGGGAAGAGGAGACATGAACATTCAGAATTTGACCATTGACAAAAGAAAACCAGAACTTTATTCTTGTTGATTGTTCTGCTCTTCCGAGTAGAAATAACAAGATGCAGGCAGAGAAGAAACAATTTTTGCAGACTCTCATAGATATAAGATATCATAAAGCCTTGAAATTCTGCTGTCTTGAAATTTTTTTAACCTACTCTTTCTTTTGTCCGTGAATTAAGACTACTCCTGTTGCCCAAGAAAAGCAACTGTATGCTACAAGAGGCCACAGATGGGGAAACAGTTTGATCAATGTGGGAGGGATCAGTGCAAAAAAGATATATTATACCATCAAAAAATGGTGTGCCTGGAAGGAAAGTTTTGAGGATAAATTAATATTGACCTTAGCCAGAACAACTTGCTCTCTTCAACATCTGCAGCTGTGTGGTTACTAGGGATTTATCTGGCATCATATGCTTTTTCACATCTGTCTACTAAATCAGAGATAGAAATACAAAAATCTAGCACAAAGGAACATTATACAGATTTGTGACACTCCCAGAGGGACTTGGAGTCTTTAAACTAACAAAGATATTACAACGGGATACAGGTATAATATTGGACTAA
The DNA here is from genome assembly GCA_036023395.1 of Myiotriccus ornatus. Taxonomy (NCBI): domain Eukaryota; kingdom Metazoa; phylum Chordata; class Aves; order Passeriformes; family Tyrannidae; genus Myiotriccus; species Myiotriccus ornatus. The sequence continues at coordinate 14,976,678 of JAYRBT010000139.1, forward strand.
AATTGTGTCTGCTCCATTGTGCAATGGAAAAACTATATCTATTTTCCTCTGATGAGCTCTCTGAAATTTCCAAACATGGATAAACAGAACTGCAGTATATGAGACAATAAGTTTGGCATACATACATGAAACCTCATACTTCTGGGATCAGCAAAATGAATAATCTCAATTTATATTAATTGCCTTACAACACCATGTGCGAGGGAAAGCAACAGTGGGAACAGACTGAGAGAGGACAGAGAGATTCACAGTTTAGCTCATACAGTATTTTCATCATTGTTCATCATTTTCAACATCACCAGTGACTTCCAAGGACTAAACTGTGAAGCCTTAGTAGAAGTAGGTCTGACAAGGTTATTCACAAGGAGTAACAACATTTTTCAGCATGTTGCATGTGAGTTAGTGAAATGACTTGTATGTTGTACTTTCCCTGCCTGCATCATCTCAGGTCATGTTATGGTCCAGTCCGAATGACAAGGTGATGAAATTGCCTAGGTGTAACATGCCTTTATTTCAGCAGCAGGCATGACACAAAGTACTAAAATCCCTAAAGTATAACAGTCTTGAATAATACGTTTCTAAATTTTTAGGTGTCCGTAAGGTATTTGTATGTTATTGCCCCGTGCGTGTAAAATGTGGGAGTTGTTATTAAATTATGTTCTGAGCTTGAATAAAAAAGCTCAACCAAATAAAAATGCAATAACTTTTGCCCTCATTTTGAAGAGTGGAACTTTTAATTTATAAAAAAAATTGTGTTCTTTTTTATCTTTGTAGTAGTACCAAACTGCATTTTAGGTTAAAAAAAAAAAAAAAAACCAAGAAATTTCAAATGGGCAGTGCAAATTGATGAAATTTGAGTGTACTAAGAGATTTAAGAACACAAAGCCATACGTATATAAGCAATATTGAACAAACATGTATGCATGCATAGACATAAACAAAAAAAAAAAGTAAACTTTAATTTATAGGCATTAGGCAAGATGAAGAAATTCTGTGTGATTTCCTTTGGAGAGCCACCAACATAACTTGTATCTTACAGTAATGGAATAATAGAATCACAGAAATCACAGTGTCATGGAAAGGCCTGGGTCAAGAGGGACCTTAAAGATGACCTAGTTCCAACTCTCCTGCCATGGGGAGGGAGAGCAACCCACTAGACCGGGTTGCTTAAAGCCTTGAACACTTTCAGGGACAGGGCATCCACAGCTGCTCTGGGCCTCACTACTTTCTGAGTAAAGATTTTTCTTCCTAACATCTAACCTAAATATCTTTTCTTTTAGTTTAAAACTGTTTTCCCTCGTCCAAATAACGTTTTCATAAAGGAAAGAGTATGGATTGTAGACACAAGCTAAGCAAAACTAGTGGTAACAGATGTTAAGAGTAATAGAGATACTCCTTATGTGGAAGAAAATGATTGAAATAATTTCTGCTAGATTAGCATAAAGGAGCAGCTCAGACAAATGTCAGCACTAGTGCAAAAGAAGGGCTGCAGCAGCAAGCCCTTAGATGACTGAAAAAAGAGCTGCTGCTTTGAAGGACATACTTTTTAAACAGCTCTAATACCATGCAGGATATTGTGTTCGTCATTATCATTAGCACTGTGGCAATATGGGCTTATTTCTCGGTACTTCTTTCTTTAGTGAAAAAGTTCTTCTCTTCTTGCTCTCCCCAAAGATGGACTTGTCCCAGTGATGTTCTGTTCCTAAAAGCATTTTATAATGTGCTAAAAGTCTGTGTACATGGCCAACCTGGCTCAAGCTGACACTAAATGGAATGCTCATGGAATGAATATTTTGGATTTGGGCTTACTTGCCCCAAGTTTTGGCTGACTTATAATAATTTCTTGTATGTTATTTCATATATCTATAGCTCTGACTCTCATAAAATACATCTTTAAATTACCCTGAACTCATCTAGTCTGTGATTCCAAGAGTTAATTTGAAAACACACACATTCAATTCATGGAGCACATTACTCAGAGCAAGGGAACACAGAACTGTAATTACAGCACACACACACACACAGAAAAGAAAAGTACAAGTTTAAAGTGAATACAAATTTAAAAGTTAATTTTCTTCATCCTTTTTCTTGACCTTTCTTCTTTCCTCATGAACACTGAAGCTGCTTTTGTATAAATGTATACAGAAAGCACATTTCAGTGTCATTGAGGAATTGCAGCAGAATCTCAATTTATTTTCACATCCAAGGATAGGTATGATAGAAAAATATAACTGCACATCAAACAGTTTACCTAACCCATAACAGTCAGCTAAAAACTGGCATAAAACAAACAATAAAGGGCTTCAGAACTGTGCATAAATGTGCATGAAATGCAGGAAAGATGTTGTAATGTGGCAAAATTATGGGATTTTTTTGTAACAGAACAATAGTTATCTTAAATATCTATCGACAAGGCCGCAGCTGGTGTGGGGTTTCCCTGAAGATGGTGTTTGGTGGCAGGCTTAGTGTAACTCTGCTTTTGCTCACACCCTCTGCATCACCACTTCTTCTTTCTCACTGCAGCCCACCAGGACATCCCTGCAGGTTGCAGCCATATGGATGTTTCTTTCAGGGGCCCAGCTGTTTTCCCATTCCTCCTCCAAGCCCCCCACCTCATTCTTACCCTCTGCTGCCCCCTCAGTCACATAATGACAACTCTGGGGGGCAGCTTACTGAGGCTATTTTTAAGCCAAAGTGTGAATGTGTGCCCAGCTCTGCAGCTGATGTGTGGGCTACATTCACATCGTCAGTCCAGCTTTTCCATTTTTGGCTCTATACTCCTCAGTCTTGTGTAATCTAAAATTCAGGCTTTTAAACTTCATCCACTACAGCCAACGCTAAAACACATCCAACAACCTCTTAATATCTACCAAGTTCTTTCAAGTAAATCCAGCATTTCTTGAGAAGTTAAATCTGGTTGTTTTGTGACGATTTGGAACTGAAAACAGACAGCCTGGGTAACTGGAACTTAAAAATGCAAAATCGGCAGTGAATCCAGTTTAGCTTTTGGCATTGTATTGTGTTTGTCTCATCAGTAATAACAGTTATTATGCTCTGAAACAAATATCTAGCAAACAAACAGGTCAGATGTTTTTCAAAAAGTGAAAGCCAGTGTATTTTTTTCCAGTTGTTTGTCAAGGTGATTCATTTACACACTCCTTACTAAATCATGGGGTGATTTTAATAAAAGGAGAAATCTGGGATTGCCTGAGATGGATAACTGGGTCAAGTTACCCTTTGGAAAAAGTTAGTGAACAAAATGTGAAACAGAGGGATCCACAGTCTTTACCCTCTGAGCTTCATGCAAATGTGCTCTGGAAACCTGGTATGTCTCATTTTCTAGGGCTTAACCACAGTAGCAGGCCTCCAGGGATGTACTTTCACTAACACCTTAAGCAGACTCTGCTGCTGGAATAAAACCCCACGGTCTTTTCCCTCCACTCCCATACCCTGCCCCCTTGCCACTCATCTGTAAAACTAATCTTGGTTGAAGCTGAGCAATGGTTTTGTTGGTTTGGCTTTGACGCCTGGAGCAGTTCACCAGCTGGCTATGCAAATGCTGGTACTGGCACAAGGACGGAGGTGGTGGGGAAGCAAAAAACAAGAGCTATGTGGGACTGCAGAAGGGTTAGCTCTGCTTGCAGCTAGAAGATGCAGCCAAGCCAATATAATAGCTTGCTGCTGCCAAAAACATCAGTCCCACACCCTCCTTCCCCTCTCCTCTGCACCTGTCTGCAGCTGTGGAGACAGGTCCTTCCTGCTTCTACATCCCTAAAGTCCAAATGGCTTGCAGAGAGCCAGCTCAGTTCATGGGACCACTGTTGTCATTTTTAACTGCACAGAGCTGGAATGGCTCCCTGAAGGATGAGAGGAGTACAGAGCCAGGGCAAGAGAAGTATACAGAGTGCTTGGCCTGCAGCAGGGAAACAGGTTGAGGAGGAGGACAGAAGAACCACTCCCTTTCAGCAGCAATGACCTGTTAGTTTGGCCCAACTGGATCTTCTAACTTCACTCTTGCACTGTTTTGGGCAGCAGTGCTGGCTTAAGTCAGCTAAAAGTGTTGTGAAACAACATCCTATGTCCCAGTTCAGCCATGCAGGTAAACAAGACTTCTCATACCTACAGTTAAGAATATGTTGATATACATTTTGCATTAAAGCCCTATCTCAGGAGCCACATATGATTTCATAGGAAGCCCAACAAATGGCCTTCAGAGAAATGTACAGATCTGCATTTCAAAACTGTGGACCATTATGCCAGTAGTAGTTCTCTCCTGAATTATAGCTTTAAGCACTTGCTATTGATTTAAATTTTGAACTAGTTTGTTTTGATTCAAAACATCATTACACCTACAACTTCATTTGTGTTGAATTACTGTCCAAGCCTTCACATAAATTACTTCATCAACTTGCCAGAGGTCCTAAGGCTGTGGTTCCCCATGCAGACAGTGACGCTGAAGGAACTCCCAGCATCCCTCTTCTGTTTGTCCTGACCTCAAGCTGCTGCATCCTGTTCCTTCAGCTTTGCCACTTCGTGGGACTATGCTGCAAAGTGGATAACCAAACTCAGGCACAATAAAAATATTCCAGCTGCCACTTTTTATTTTGGGGGGGGAGGGAGTGCCTCAGGATGTAGTTTCAGCAGCAAGACTGGCTTATTGTGTAGCTGAACACCATAATTTCCTCCTGCACATACATAGTTTATACCTGTCCACATTTCACTTACAGCACCCACTGTGCTGGGAATGGGAATAAAGGACCTAAGCAAGCTATAATGTGGTCTGGGAAAGAAACAGAACTCGAGGCACTTCATTCCCTTCTTGGTTCACAGCAAAGGTACACAGATACGCTGATATGATTAAGGCCATAGTTAAACAGCTATTTGTAGACATTTTGCTTACAGAGATCCCCACTGTTCCATTCTCTTCCTCTGTGGCACATTCCCATCCTTGAGCTTCTTCCTGCATTGTGCCAGAAAACAGGCAATTTGATTTCTATGTTAAAGTCTGTAATATCAGATAGGTATAAAAACCAGAAAATCTCTATCCACTTTGTTATTTGTGCAAGCATTTTGTATTTTTAAACAAGTCAAGGTTGAAAACAGTCCCAGAACTCACCCAAACGGTCCCAAAACAATCAATAGCATCCAAATCTGTAGTGACATTCTAAAAAAAATCATCCAGCATAGAATAGAAAAGCTACTGAGCAAGAGTGAAGCACCTTCTTCACTCCCAACAGGCACAACAGGCTGTCCTTGGTGCCCCAGGCATTACTGGCTTTGGCAGATCAGACCATGCCAGATCCAAACCAGTTAAACTGGCTCCAGAGCACCAGAAGAGCCCAAAGGCAGGTAATTGTTCACCTGAGTGGGATGGATACAGAAGCTGCAAATAGTGTCAGAGGTTTTTTTTCTCATTACTGGTGTTATTTTTGATTACCAGGGTCACTGAGCTGACGGGTATGACTGGGAAGTGTGTGAGCTGTGGAGAAGGCTCTTCTGCCACATCCATGTATTCCAGCCCTGGTGAAAACTGCACAGTGATTGGTGGCACTGGTCTGTCCACAGCGACTGTGACAGCTGCTGCACTCTGCGAAGAGTTGGTCAACAATGTTTTGACAGTGCATGTTAGGTGAAGGGATTGCAGTTATCTTAGGAACGCTGCTGGCTATGTTGTGTCTGTGATAGTTTTGCTGATGATGAAATAGGGTTCCTGGTCTGATAAGGAAGAGGTGGGGCACATAATTAACCAACCAAGTAGCTGGGAGCAAGTCCTGGGGTATTTGTGTAATGGTTCCTTGGGTGGACTGTACTTGTTCGGGAGAGACAATTTCTGCTCTTTATTAAACAAACAGTAAAGATAATTTACATGTCAACTCCGTTAACTATTTCAGCAGTAGGGAGGAGATAAAGTCACAGATCTGCTCAATTAACTGTGAGCAATGTCTCATTTTGGTGCCACAGTTAAATGATATTTGGAGTTACCTTGATTTCTGTGTTTCCCAAGAAAGAATCAAACTCAAGCCAAATCTAGATGCCCAGGGAAGCAAAGTAGCAACACAACCTACTGCCTTTTCATGACCCATGTGAATAAGGTTCATTTTGGGAGTGGGCCTTAAAATAGATCTGTCAGCTCATCTGTCAACTCCACTGCTGACAGAACAGCTTTGCTTTGTTAAACCTTCCAAAAATATTCAGTACCTATGTGGAAATGAAGTTCACAGCTCCCTGCTGCTGCTCACCTGAACTGCCCACTCTTCTCCCAGCAGCATGACTACTCTGTTTACCTGCTGCTCTCCTCAGATCTTGTCTGACCCGTTTCCTGAGCCAGTTCAAATCACTAACCTAGGAGAAAAAGGATCCAGGTAAAAAAAGGAGGTGTCTAGTCTTTTACCGGGCAAGTGGTCTGAACAAAGATTGTAACACCATGCAACATATATCAGAAACGATTCAAAGGTGGGGGCAGAACACACATTTGAGAGTGATGGAAGTGTGGAGTTAGTTTGTCATAATTATCTTCCTACTGTGCAGAGCCCATTAAGATTTAAGATTCTCCCTTTCCTTTATATCACCTGCCCAAAACTAGTTTTGCCTTTAGTTCAATAATAGAGTGGTTATTTTATTAATTGTTGGCAAGTGAACTCTAACATGGTCTAAGTTTCTGATACTGACAAGGCAGAGTCCACGTGAAAGATGGTATTAGAAAGTGGTCAGTGATGGTGGGAAAAGCAATCTGAATATTCAAAAGAAAGTCATGTCAGTAAGAAGGAAAGATTTTTAGGAACTTGGAAATATTCCACTGTGGAAGAGTATTTTAGGATCCTAAATGATACTGTTTCACAGAACTATGCGGAATTTGTAGCAACATTGGCATAAGGTATTCCCCTGCTTCTGCCACTGACTGTCACACCCACACCCCAGTAGCCCACTGAGGCAGGTGGGACATATGGTGTGTTTTAAAGAACACAAATGCAGGTCTTGTCAGGTATTCCAAAAAGCTGCATTTGCTCACTGAGCTGCCTCACAAGAATGGGGGTGTATATCCTAACCGCTTCATATCACGAGAAGACAACCTTGAATCAAGACAAAGTCGTCACTAACATTAGACAGCAGATCACAGCATGCATTGCTTGCATGAAAGGTTTTATGTCAAAGTACTTCAAAATGACCAAAAATAATTTCTGGGGAAAGAAAACCACAGAATATTGGTTCTTCTGTTCCTACCTAGCCAGAGAGGTATTACACTTGTCAGTTATGGTAGCTACAAACCAGTGGTTTCTTTACCTCCAGCCTTGCTTTCCAAAACAGTCTTTGCCTGCTGCCGAAGCGAGAGGAAAAAAAGAAGTTCAAGGCTGATACAACCTTTAAGTAACAACCAGTTCAGTTTTGGGAAGTTTTCCAACTCCTATTTGCTTTTAAAAAGTGTTGTTCACATTTTCAGTGGTTTTGTCATCCTTCTTTGTTCCGTTCCTGTTTATTTGTATCTCCACTTTCTTGCCTGCCCCAGTCCAGGTGTTCCAGTTCTTTAAGTGAAACAGTGCACACTTTCTGTTCTCCCTGTGCCGAGTCTTTGCATGAAAAAATACATAACAAAGTATGTGCAGGCTTCATCCAGGCGAAGCTCTTCTGCTGCCCATGTTACAGCAGGGGCCCCTAACGCCTCGAGCTGGTTCTCTGTACTCCTCAGAGCCTCATCAAAGCACTGCCTCTGGGGCCTTCCCCTCATTTCCCTAATACCTGCATCTTCTACCTGCTAAGGCACCTCCTGAAACAACTGGCTCTTGCCCTACAGCCTTGCCCTTCATAGCATCCTTCCACAGCTGAGGTGTCCAAACCGCTGAGCCTGCGCTCTGGCACAAAAGGAAGCACCACCAGGCCTCCAGCACCATGGCAACAGCTTGGTTCACCCTGGGCCAGGAGAGGGAAGAAAATAGAGGAGAAGGAGGAGGAGGCAGGGTTTTGTGTGCACTAGAGGCAGTTCAGCTCCAGCTGCAACCCTTCTTCCCGTTCATCTCCTCTCCAATGACCTGGGGCGGGGTGGGGAGGGGGGGTGTAAAAAGCAAAACCCTTAGCAAAACAGCCAGAAAAAGAAATTTTTTGGTAGGGGGTAGGGATTTGGAGAATGGGAGAGTGAAAATGAGGAGGGAAGAGACCAAAGCTGGACAGAATATCCATGGCCTTCTTGGATCCTTGTCTGGGGAGCCATTCCTTCCCACTCCGTCCAACATGAGCATCTGCCAGCATCACAGGCAGAGTAACGACAGAGCTTTGTATTTACTATTGTAACATCATATTTAATGTTTCTCACCATTTTCTCTGACTCCAGCCACTTGAAAGCAAAGGCTTTTTCTGTAAGCCATGTTATACCCCAATTTCAACTTACTATGCTATCTACTGTCAGGCACTCTCCAGTCAGTTGCCTTTCCTTCTTCTCTTTTCCCACTTCTCTTTCTCCGTCTCCCAGGACATGCATATTATTTTCTCTCCCTCTTTAAAGCTTCTTCAAATATTAGGCAGGCCTCCCTGGGGAGGTGATACTCTCACCCAGCAGAAGTGCAAGACTGAAATACACATAAGATCAATGTCCTGCTGGGAATTGTTGCCCTTAGGGAGACAGTGGCCAAGCATTTAAAAGATGCCTATGAGATTTGTTATCACTTTGTCATAATCATTTCCCTTTTCTTAGAAGAAGAATGTCCATTTAAAAAGGCCTTAAGTCAGAACCAAAACCCAAAATGGCAATATTACAGAGTTTTCACTAAGCTAGCAAAATAATAATTCTGTGCTGCGTAGTCAAATGGAAATCACTCACCTGGAAAAGACAATTGTTTCTGAAAAGTCAAGAGAAATACTTCTTTTAACAATAAATGCTATCTACTGAACACATCTTTGGTACAAACTCACTAAATTTAAGGGAATCAGACCCCTGTATTTCTTCACAGTTTGGAGCAGAGATGCTACCATAAGGTTTGAGACTATAAAGGTGAATGCCAGGAAATGTATCAGTAATTAATCTTCTTTCCTTTTCTCCCACATTGCAATATACTCTAGTTCTTCTGTGTCAGCTATCTTTGTGATGCTCACAACAAACTTCTCCCTTGGTTATATTTATAAGCTCCTGTAGAACATTAACAAAATGTCACGCTTTTCCTGAGGACACTACTAACAGTTAATTGCTCATGATAATTACTAAATTATTGAAGTGTTTGCTTAACTAGGCTCTACAAGATACATTTTAAATGCCTAAGGATAAGTTAGTTGCAATGAGAAGTTTGTTGTTAGTTTTGGGGGGGTTTTTTCCAAGCAATTCTACAGTTTGGAAGCTGTGGTATGCAATTAGGCAGATAGATTTAGCCTAGCGAACATGAAAAACCCGAACAGACTATTCCTATTTCCCCTACAAATCTACTTTTAAAGCAAAGGACTATGGATATATTTCTCGCTAGAAATAGTGGATATTAACTTTAAAACAACCTTTTGCAAGTCAAAATGTATATTATTTGCCCCTATTTTTCCAGCCCTATGTGCAATATTTTTCACCCCATGACTGCCACTAGCATTGCGAGAAATCACAAAATTATTTTGTGTCCTGCAGATAGTTACGCTCATAGGGTAACACTTCACAACCCTTATTCTGTGAGTCACTACAAGACATCAGTCCTATTGATATCAGAGGTGAGAGTAAGACAAGCTTGCCTCTCCTTTATATTAAAGACAAAACCTACAGCAAAACTGCCAATGCCTTACTGTTATAGTTCGGAATGTATTTTCAAGTCTGTCTATTGATGTTATAAAATGTTCACAGTACATAATATCTGTAATATCTATCAGACAAACTTCAACCATTTCTTAACATGAGGAGCCTTGTGCCTGCCTTCGTAAATTTATCAAAATTCACACACATCCCCATTAGATGCTATTCCTGTTTTTAAATGCCGAAACTGAAGTAGAAAGACCAAATGATTTCCCCACAATTATTCATTAAATCAACTGCAGAGCTGGTGTTGGAAAACCAGACTTTCCTGGGTCCCAAAAACATGTTCTAATTGCAAATCATGATGACCTGCCTATGTATGAATGAGATAACAATGCAGATGTAGGAAGTGACTTTAATCTGTGAAAGAAACCGAAGCCAACTTTTCTCCTGGGAGTTTTCAATTCACAGAAGTTTCCTGGTGAAACTGTTAATCCCTTATATTTCAAAGAAAATGTTGTGTGCTGCTGTACTAAATCAAGGTAAAATTAACACAAACAGAATTTTCAATGTAATAGAAATACAGTTAACACAAACCTTAGTCTGGTCACCAGGCTATGAATCGGTGCAATGGAAAACAGATCAGAGCAAAGAACTTGTCAGGCATCAGTACAGCTCCCAGTAGTTCAGCCTGAGGTATTTATGCAGAATCATATTTGCAGTGCCCTTACTAGATGTATCTTCAGGGTAATTAGGTTCAAAAGACTTTTAATTTTTTGGCTACGTTGGTGTTTTCTGAAAGGGCAAAACCAATTCATATAATCAGATGGGTTGGAAAGGACCTCTGAGATCATCAAGTCCAACCCTTGATCCAACACCACTGTGATTACTAGATCATGGCACTGCGTGCCACATCCAGTCTCATCTTAAAAACCTCCAGGGATGGAGAATCCACCACTTCCCTGGGCAGCCCATTCCAATGC
>JAYRBT010000139.1:14987451-15001661 GCA_036023395.1 Myiotriccus ornatus
AGCCAAGCTTTCACATATAAAAGACAGGAATCCTTTTTGATGTAGACAGTATTTAAACTGAGCAAAGGCTCCCAGGTGAGTATCAATGAGTTAAAGAAAGAATTAAAATGTTTGTTTATTGAGAAGCCTGGAATTACACTTTATATCAAAAAGTTTGTATTTAAGCAAGCCTTCACAAAAGCATTAAGTACTGTGAACTTTACCAACACTTTTTGTTAAACGCTTAATCCACGCCCACATCAAAACAAAGACAGACGGCTGAGCTCTTTACATATGAGAAGGTGACTTTTCACACATAGCCTTAACAGTAAACCTTTTGGTTCGTTGATTTTTTTTCACGGAAATACAAAGCTCCAAGATAATAAAGTTTCCTTAATTTACATTTCTCCCAAGAAGTGGAAATTACAAAACTACAGACAACAAACACTGGCTAATCAGTCTAGGGAAAAAGGTCCAAAGGGAAAACTCAGAAATGGGTTTGTTTAAAAGCTACAACAGGCAGAAAGGACCTTGAGCTATGAATGCTTTTGTATTGCTAATCTACCTAACGTTCTATTGGAAAAAAAAAAAAAAATCCTTGAATGAATGATTCTGACTTTGTTCTAGTGTGAATTGAGTAGCTGCTTCTTAAAAAAAATCCAATACTAGGTTTGTATTTAAACAAGTCTTCCTGAAGACCTTTTCTCAAACAAGACCTTTTCTCAACGGGAAAAACAACTGCTGATTTTGGAGTCATCACGTGAGTAACTTTTATTAAAGTCAGCAGGGCCCTGCCTACTGTGAGATTTTTTTTGAACCTGTAGCTCTTAATCAGAAGAGCTGTCAGCTGTAGAGCCTGAGGAAACTGTCATACAGACAATATTCAAATGGAGTTGTGTTTTTCCCACAGTGCTGTTGAAAGGAAACCCTTTTGTTAAGCAAAGCCTGAGAGACATTAGTATCCTGAAATGGAAACAAATAGAGCAAAGGAGGGTCCCCAACCTGATAAACACTTTCCAAGTGCAGTGTGTCCAGAGCTGAAACTACACACTACCAACGATTCTTAAATCTCTTTCCCAAATATGGGTTAGAAGTGTTAAGAATTTGTGGGAAAGTTTTCCTTCAGTGTAGACCAGGGCTTGATGTTTATTCATATGCTGAAGTAAGCAAATGAGAAACTAAGCACTTTGTAAACGGTGCATCATTTTGACTACTTGATCCACTCTACTGACAGAACAGTTTGGCATAATTGCTGGCACACATAATATTTTCAAATTACAAGTCTCCAAACAAGCCAGGACCTGAGCTAACAGCAGTGAAAGGTGAAGAGAAGCTGTCTACATATTCAGCTGAATTCTGGCTTATTAAATGCCACAGACAATTAAGATTTATAGTTGATACTGTCCACAACATAAATGCATTCCTCTACCTTCAGTACTTCCAGTTCCACAGCATGTACTGGTATCTGTCTTCAGCCGTTGCTTTAGATGTGAAAGCTAATTTCTCTGCTATAACCTTTCCCTGCCATTTGACCACAACTGTTCTGAAACAGGCCCAAAACTCACTCAGTGCTGCCTCTACATGTAGTTTTGATTTAACATCGGTAGTACCACTGTTGCTGTTGCTTCTGAGTTGCTGTTGCTTCTGAGTCATGCCAGGAGTGGAGCAGCTTCAGCTCCATGTTGCTGTGTGTCTTCTCTAGTAAGTCAGGCAGGATTGCCTTGCTAATGAGAAAAATCCTCCTTTAAGAGTGACTGGCAGAAAGCCATGAATAGCACTTTAAAGGAATTCAAGATACAACAAAGTATTGCCAGTAACAAAGGTTTAGGGCTTTCAGCAACCTCTCAGTATTGCACTGATGCTTTGACACTGTCGTGGGATTAGGATGGAGACCTTAAATTTTCAAACATGCCTATTTTGTTTCAGCATCTCAGTGTTTGGCTATCAAACAAATTTCCAGCAATTATCTGCCACCACAATTAAAGAGCATCTTTTGTAGAAGCACTCAGACAAGCGAAGATACAGTGACAGCAAGAAGACTGATGACAAGAGGGACCCACAGAGCAAGACAGTGGCCAATATACCTGTAAAGCCTGCAGATATGCCAGCTCAGAAAACAAACTAAAGCCGAATTTCAGCTGTGAGCAGCCTGTAAGGGCTTGAGCAGCGATGTGGAACTGGTCAGAGTGCCTGCAGGGAAGAGTTGTACAGACAGAGAAAAAAGATACCTCTCTGTAGAAAGGAGCCTGCACAGCACAAACTATGAACTGTTCCTAATGCATCTGTTTATATCTGGTTTCAGAATAAAAGCTCAGTATTGAAAGTATTTTCCCTGTTGCCAGAAGGAAGCACTTTTCTTTTTCATCTTAAATCTTCCAAAGGTGTAATGCCAACAAAATTTGCCAACACTGCTACCTAAAACAGGTTCTGAAACTTTAATTATTTTTCCATAGTAGGAGAGGATCCAGCTTTCCTATCCTGTAATGCTGTTTGGAACAAGAAAACCTTGTAATCGGTAATATTATAATACCATATATAATGCAATTTTAGGTCCTTTTAATGTTTAGCCTATATCACATAGGTTAGCCAGGTAGTTACTGTCAGTGCTGTCTGTGCTACCTCATCAAACTGCATCTTGTGTTCCTGAGATGATCCTAGGGAGCTTGCCATAGCCTCATGCTCTGCTTGATGGCATCACAGATTGCCTTCCCAGCAAATCCTGTGGCATATATCTATGTTTTTCTTTCCAGAACTAGGTTTCTGACAGAAAACCACAAACAACCTATTAACTCACAGAAAAATCTCTGTCCAGTCTTCCACCTCAGTGATTTATTTTTTGTAATCATGCCTTATTTTCAAGGCACTCTAGAAAAAACAGAAATATTTTTAAATGACCTTCATCTTCCGTGGAGAGGATAGGCAGTGGCAGGCTTTGGTAATCTACAAAATGCTAGTCTTTACTTCCAGCTGATACTTTATCTTCCCACTCTGATGACTGGCAAAGATAATAGCTGTGATGTTAGTTATAATGATTTTGCTGACAAACCAAAAAAGCTTCCATAGCAGCACATCCAGTTTGCAGACCAATATAATCTAATCAATAATACATGAAAAAGATACCTACATAGCTAAAAAAAGACTAGGACTGACAACTTTCTAGAGATGTGTTCAGGCCTGCATTTTTTCTTCCCCAAATTACAGTTTAGGATCATGCTAAGCAGCCCTTTCTCTCAAATACAGTTAACATGCCAAGGATAGTGATGCCTTGCTTCTGGAAAGGCACTACCAGCACCCCTATATACAAATCACAGCGTGTTCACACCCTCTTTGTTAACTGAAGATCCACTGTGACTCTTGTAATTTAAGTACAACAGAGGAATCAATGGGAATCAATGGGATGCATACGGAGTGAGAGTGCTGCAGATGAGCAGCTACTTGCTAGAATTTTGGAACTTCCCCCTTCAGCAATAATACATCTCTCTCCTCCTTGTGGTTACCAAGCTAAAGGCACAGTCTGAGATTGAGAGCCTTTTGTTTTACCATAATGATGAAATTCTGGTTTTAGGCTGAACCGCTCTCCTCATGTCAGCTGCGATTATTTCGTGACAAGGCCTATTGCGGGGTAGGTAAAGGATAGGAATGTTGCATTAATATGTGAGAGATTTTTCCTTTATCATTAAGAGTTTTGGAAAGCTGAACTTCTTCCGAATAACTGATAAAATTTCTCTTTGCTCTTTGTCCTAACAGAAACAAAATCACTACGGATCACAGTGTCTTTGTGCATATCTTTGTCCCAGCCTGAATCCCTTTTGAATCCATGGGGCAACTGCAGCTAGATTTGATAAAGCACAGAGGTCTCAAGGCAATTAGATTCCTACTAAGCTTTATGCAAAAAGGGAATGCACAAAGGACAAAAAATATCTCTGTACATATGCCTGTCAGGTATGTATCAGAGAAAAGCAGAAGCATAAAATTGTTAAACATCTTGGAATCCACAGGGTCCTCCTTTGTGGATACTGTCCTGAGACTTTGCCTCTGCTGTGAGAAAAACAAAACTCAATCAGATTTTGCACATTCTTGGACATGATGTCAAACAACAAGATGCAAACCGACAGGAAAACTAATCCCAGCATTCAGCTGAATACATCCCCAGACCAGACCATCTCATTCCAGCACTTGGCCTAAGTAACACAGTCATTGTTTTTGTGGGTTTTGACCTTGAATAGTCAGGTTTATTTTACTGGGTTCCCTTTGGCCTTGGCACACCAACTTTCTGAATTAATTTCCAAAACCAGTATGTGATGACTCTGTTTGTACTTGCACATCATACCCTGACTTAACATTGGAGCAGAGCAACATTGGTGAACCATTTAGAATGCTACAGTACACTGCTGCAAGGATCATCTGAATTTAACCCCCTTTTTTAATGTGATGGCACATTAGCTCAGAGAATTCACAAGCAGATATTACTGTCTGTTGGCTCATTCTTGTTGTCTTTATCTTAAGCATTTGTGACTGGTGATCGTTGCTCCAAAATGGAAGTTAGCCTACATCTGTCTTCATGGGAGTAGTTCTTATGTTTAGGTATTCTAACTATGTTCTAAATTACTTCCTGGGTCTTCATCAAACTCTAGTTGTAGCATCACTGCCCAGAGTTTGTGTCATAAGCTGTGTCCAGCTCTGGGGCCTCTAGCATAAGAAGGACATCGACTTGTTGGATTGAGTCCAGAGGAAGGTGATGAAGATGATCAGAGGGCTGGAGCACCTTTCCTATGAAGACAGACTGAGAGAGCCGGGGTTGTTCAGGCTCTGGGAAGCCCTCATTGTGACCCTCCCCAGGCTTATAAAAAAGATGCAGAGCAACTTTTTACACTGGCAGCTAGTGATAGGACAAGGGTTTTACACAAAAAGAGCAGATATTTAGATAGGATGTAGGAAGAGAGGGTGGTGAAGCAGTGGAACAGGTTGCTTAGAGAAGATGTGGATGCCCCATCCTTGAAAGTGTTCAAGGCCAGGTTGGATAGTGCCTGGGCAACCTGACCTAGTGGGTGGCATCCTTGTCCAAAGATGAGGGGTTGGAACTAGGTAATCTTTAAGGTCTCCATTCTGTACATAATTGATACATGGTAGGAAAAAAATAGCATCACTGTATGTAATGGGGGAGATTAGGAGAGAAACACCTCTCCAGAATGTCACTGTTTTTAAATGACTTAGCCTTTGAGCTAATGTTTGTTGCTAGCATAAAGTGATTAGAAGTTTCCACTAATACCCTCTCTTCCTTTTAAAATCTAGTTGATACAAGCAAGTAGAAGCTTTTAATAAGCCAAGGCAACAAAACATGGACAAAGCATGGACACCACTGCAGGACTGCAGTGCAAAAGCTAACAGTGCAGCTATTCCAGAATGGTGGTGTCAGCCTGGAATGACTCCCTGCTGTGACATTTTTATTCCACAAAATCATTGATTTATTTCAGATGACAGTGCACATATACACAATTACCCTGAAGGGCTATTCTGGCCGACAACACTAGGCAGGCAAGCATGGAGTGTGATTTTCAGAGCCATAGGCAGTTTTATCACTGTCTGGGTCACTTCAAAATCTGTGGGAAGATGATGGTATAAATCTCTCAAATCCCAACACACAAGCTCAAGTCTGTAGCTAGAGCAGTATGCAGTATTTCCATTTATATTAGCAGAATTTTATTTCAGCTTATTTAAAAATATAAAACTCCATCTTTATTAGTTTTAAATGCAGATTAAAAGCAAGAGAAAATAAACTGAAAAATATTCACAGATTTTCCTCTTCATATTTTAACTAGCTGAAGAATTAGCTGAACTTTGATGAACTTCAGTTAACATTTTATATGGAAAACAAAAGTGATTGTGTCTATGCATGTACGATACAGAGTTTCAAGATAACTTAATCTAACTTTTTTTAAGCAGTTCTGTGAGCCTAGAACAATTTTCAGCCGCTGAGCCACAGAACTGCAGGAACTTGTGGAATTCAAGATGTCTCTGGGGGGCTTCCAGGAGGTCACAGACAGATAAGGAATTAAAACCAGCAAATGAAAGTTTTCTAGCCAGATAGCTGCCTAGCCATAAGGAATGTTTTGTGAATCTGCAAAGAGGGAGGCTCATCTCAACTGTTATCAACAATTAAAGAGGAGCCATCTGTACCTGCACAAAGTCCATGGACAGAAATATCTAGAGAAGTTTGCAAAGTCACTGTAGTGTGCTAGCCTTGAATCCTACCGGTATCAATTAAAATATCAGTATTTTAAAGACCTTGCCATTATTACAGTTATCAGTTTTAGCTGGGACATAACAAAATTTTTTGCTGCTTATACAGGAAAATGAACATGCTGGACTTTAACCTGAGGGGCTTATTCTTTATAACTCCTAACACCATGTAGACAATGAGTTTTAAAGGCTACAAGATTAAGTTGAGAGTGAAGGGATAAAACAGAGAGAAAAATACCTGCCATAAACAACCTACATGCTCATGTTGTTCTATATTCATATTCTTCTCAGAAGCCACAACTGCATTTATACCAGAATTTCTGTGACTAACGAAAAAGTTTCATCTCTTTCATAAAAACTTGTCTTGAATGGTTTTGAAAAAATTAGACAAACAGAAAAAGTAGTAGTAGATTTGAATGCAACACCTAGGCATAAACTCCTCTGTACTTGGGTACATCCTCAGAGGTACTAAACTGTAACTTCAAAACACTGTAGAACAGTTACACTTTTTCCATTAGTTGTAACACATAACCAAACCTCAGCAGGAAGGTTAAACCTGTGATAGCCAAGCAGATATCCCATACTTTTAGATGCACAAATGGATTAAAAATAACCTCAAGAAATTCTTATAAACAAGCCAACAAACAAATAAAAGCTCTCAATAACGAAAGTGGATTTTGCACAGGATTAACCGCTTAGAAAGGCTGAGAGAGAAAAGCATATTAATTCTAATGAAGCTGAGAAGTCTGTCTCCTTTTCAGCAAACCATTTAAAAAGCCTGTCTGGGATTTACTGGAGATAATGAGATTTAAAATGCTTAACTTTACAGTCAGATTCATATTGTTTTCTGAATTGGCATCCTTGATAGTGAGGGAATTTGTTTAAAAGGGAGAGAAACAAACCACACAATCTTCACGGGTGTAAATCCTGTTTGCAGCTTACCTTTCACTGAACCGAATAAACTGCAGGATAATCAAAACCTTATTTGTGCATTTATTGAAAGTGAGCAGTGGTGTCAAAACACGTATCTAGAGACAAAAATAGCTGTCAGATCATTTAGCTGCGTCATGCAGAACTCATATATACGTATCTACACAGCTATTTTCATACTGATAAACATTCTTCGAAACTGCATGTTTGTGGGATAAGAAGGGTCCTTGGGACTTCTGATTCCAAACAATAAAAAAAGGCTACTAGACTTTGTTTCCAGTTTCATGCAACCATAGAAATAGCAATTGCTAATAATATATTATACTAAAATCTCTCTTGAAGCCACTCTGTGGTATTTCTGTCTCTACAGGACTTAGATACCGTTTTAAGAAAAGTCTTGGCTATTCTGGTTATAAAGAAAGTCAGCACAATATGAAATAGTCCTCTGTATTTTTGGTTGTTTCCAGACTTGTCAATGTAGCTATATCCTCAGTGCAGTTCTTTTCGTAATAACCACTTCAGATCTTTATTTCATGGCAAGCATGTCATTATTATTAAGCAATTATGTAAAAACTAACATTAATAAAGGATATTGATAACTGGGAAGAGTAACTAAGACATTACATGTACTACTGCCTCCAGCCACTCTAGACTGAGTAGTGTCTCTGAATCTCAAAAATTACACTACCAGAGTTAGTAGTTTTACAAGATTGTTATCCATAGATTACCTGGATAGAGTTAGAAGACACTAAAAAAAGAGCTAGAAAGAAACGCTATTGCTGCATCGTGTGTAACTCATCAACCTCCACTTGTCCCTATATCTCCCGACGTGCAGAGCACTGGAAAAGATAGTCCCTTTGAGAAAAACTGAGAACTTATGTATGTGGCATGTGTACAGCAGATAAGCTGAAGAATTATATACTACTCTATTCAGAAGGGAAAAAAAATCCCAAAACACCGTAGTACCTAGGCAAAGTAAGTTTTACAACCATACATAACATATACGAATATATGATGCACCTAAAAATTAGTTGCAGGTATTGACATTATGTTTGCAAGATAAAGAACCTCAGTGGAAAATTCAGTCTCTAAGAGATGCAGACTAAGTAAAAAAAAAAAAAAAAAAGAAAAAAAGAAAAATTGTAGTTAAAAAAAGAGTGCATTTCAATTCTGGTACTAAACGACAATAGAAGCCTTTAGGATGTTAAGTGAGATGTTTAACAAACACAGCCTTTATTGGGGGTTTAGCAAGGATTTATAGGAGGAGATGTTTATGGCCTGTAATGGCCATGGCAACTGCCCCAAATAGTTAGGTGGAGAAGTCCACATGGAAAAGATGGTATTGCTAACCAAAATGTGGGGGGGTTGTGGTCTTTCTAAAACTTGATACAGCAACAGCTGTTTTAGGCAGGGGGCTGAGCAAATGCTCCCCCATCACAGAACCAAAGCCCAGGTTATGCTCATGCTGTCACCAAAGCAACCTGATCAGGTCCAGAAATACCTCTGGTTCTCCAGTGACACCACCCAGAGTCGGAGTACCTAACACAGGTATTCTGATGGGCCAACTACCTGCTCTCTAGGTGTTGTAAATGCTAAGCTAGGCCTCCATGGCCAAATAGGCTTCCCTTTGTATATAACAGACTGTTTGATATGAATTAAAAGAAAGGAAGTGGATGTATGCATCTTTTTTGAGTGACTCATATATACAGCAAACTCTGGCTTGACAGAAGTGCTCCTTCTGTTACGAATTCCAGGTATTTGTCTCATTCACCAAAGTAAGCTTTTGATTTCTTGGTGTTAGTCAAGACTGACTTGCAATACAGTTATTTTTATCCCAGAATTCCTTAAAGGTGTATTTTTACAGTCTTTTATCAGAGCAGGTGCATACAATAAGGAATCACAGAATCAATTAGATTGGAAAAGACCTCAGAGATCATTGAGTCCAACCTCTGAACACCACCATGTCAACTAGATCATGGCACTAAGTGTCATGTCCAGTCTTTTCTTAAACACCTCCAGGCACAGTGAGTCCACCACCTCTCTGGGCAGTCAATTCCAATGTTTAATCACCCTTTCTTTGAAGAAGTTCCTCCTAATGTCCAACTTGAACCTCCCCTGGAGCAGCTTGAAACTGTGTCCTGTCATTCTGAATATAGTACCCCATACTGGTATAGTTTGGTTTGCCAGGTGTGTTACAAGCAACATCAATATACTTGCTAGTTAGCTCAAATATTGTCATTTTCTCAAAGGACAATCTGCTCCAAGTACATGAGTAAGCTTCATCTCTAGCCATGTTTAAATCTCAGTAATTATCACACATAAGCCTGGAAATTGTCTGTTTTGTTAAGGACATCTGGAATGTGTATCATAAATACAGGAGGAAAAAGCAAATTTTCAGGGAAAATATATGACTGATATACTTGAGGGTGGCACATTTAGTATATAGCACTACCACTATCTCCTTTCACCTAATCAATAGGCCTTAATTATAAAGATGAAAGCACTTAGCATTCTCCTAGACTCCAGTTACATCTCTATTCTAACACAGTATGTCCTCTGATTCTAGGAAAAAACCCTTAAATTACCTGGTACTCCTGTGTAAAAGTTTCAACTTCCTTAAAACTTAAGCTTTAAGAGACACTTTGTAGAGATAAGAGACTGTTTCAGAGATACTTACTAGACTTCCCTCACAGCAGCAGCTCTGCCGTTCTACCCACAACTATAAAAAGTGCTGAGACTCGTGTCCTGATCACTCCTCTGAAAGTAAGGCAAATAAATAGCCACTAGTATTTGGTTTCTGATGAGGTAAGCTGCTCACACATAGCAGTCTGCCTCTCCTCACACTTCTGGGATTGATGCAGATCGTGAGTTGAAGTGCTTTCGAACAGTAGCTTTGTGCTCATGGACTCCCCGTTTTTCAGACCTTATTTTCCCTCAAAACCAGGTATTTTAAAAATAACTTGCATATCTTTTACTTTAAAGAGAGCATCAAGAAAGCCTGTCAGCAGTTCACTGTGAGGACAGAGGGGAAGGGAATCTGATTGATCGTACCAAATTATCACCAGCTATCACACAATTCATGTGCTGGAAGGTATAGGGCTGGAAAGAAATTTGTGTCATTTTATCACAGAGCTCAAACTTGATTGCTTAATGATATGGCCACACTGATGTAGCTGTTCAATAGAAGACCAATAAATTCGAGCAATTCAGGATAAGAGGAGCAAACCCCTGCTTTCTGTACACCTACTTGGATCTATGCTTATAGAAGAGAAAGTTGACAGAGCAGCAAAAGCATATCTGTGTACATTATTCATGTACATTTAGCTCTCAGCAGATAGAGTCAAAATCCTCTCAATACCGACTTTCAGTATTGATTAAAACAGTGTGCATGTTTTACAATAACTGGAGACAGTATTTTATGCATTTGACAAGCAACACTTGATAAGTCACTAGTCATAGTGAATTACCAGGTAAATTAGTCAAGTTTATTTAACAAACAGCAAAATTTTGGCTTCCTTAAAGTTTCTTTATGAGCATCACATGAATTTTACTTCTAAATTGTAACTGCCATGGTGCTGCAACCCTATATTGACAAGTTTCCTTATTTAGATTCAGTAGACTGTATTTATTTGGTGTGCTAAGA
Organism: Myiotriccus ornatus; assembly: GCA_036023395.1. Taxonomy (NCBI): domain Eukaryota; kingdom Metazoa; phylum Chordata; class Aves; order Passeriformes; family Tyrannidae; genus Myiotriccus; species Myiotriccus ornatus. Next base: position 14,998,244 of record JAYRBT010000139.1, read on the forward strand.
GACTAATGGTTAAAGTACTCACGTCTCTTTGTGGCTGAGGGAAAGCATCAGAGCTCTATACTTCACAGATTTCTGGGAAGCTAATAAGATGTGTGGCTGAGGCTCTAAGCCAAGATGTGAGCAAATGGCAGCAGAAAATTGTTTCAAGTCACTTCAGGATCTTTCCTGAGTCATATCAGCTTCAGTGTCTCTGTGAACAAGTCTGTGTGGATTCCACATCACACCCAAAACTACCAGAAGGGCTTTTTGCCTGCCTTTAATATTTTCATAGCTAATTTACAACATCTGCCTGAAAAAAACCCACAACAAATTGAAAAATGCAGACTCAGATGGTGTGCCTGACAATCTCATATAGCCATAATACAACAGATCCAAATTCAATTGACCTGCACCATTACTGAAAAACAGTGTTCTCCTTATAGTCCATCTGGTAGCTGGTGAAATTATCATCACTACAGACAGAACCACTGTAGTATAAAATTTCTACTAATTTCTTTTCATTTTCTGATGAAATGATGCATCTGTTATTCTCATCCATGCCTCACCTGTTTTAGGCCCAGTAAGTGGCTCAAGGCACTTCTCTTTAACAAGGTGGGTGGGCAGAATAGAAGCTGATTTATTTATCAGACAAAGCACTGAGAGGCACTTTCACTGAGAGATAAAAGTTCTGGACCCCAGTTTTCCTCCCTATTCTCTTAATTGCTCCATGAAAGAAAAGAGACCATGCCTATCAAGCACCAAATTGTAATAACCACGCTCAGCTCAATAGTGCTTATTGATAGATTTGTTTGATAGATTTTGTAAAAAGGCAGAACTAGAATTAATTTTATTTCCCCTCTCTGCTTGTCTACTTGCTGAGAGCCAGAGGAGAAAGAGCACTCAATGATTGTCATAGTTTTAATCCAGACCTGAGCTAAAGGCTTAGGCAGCCCAACCAAACAGGCAGTGCAAGCAAATCCTGCACTAATTCTGCATTGCTCTGTGGATATATGGAATAAACTCCTATATTGCATATTCCAATAATCCATCCATGGGTAGATAATGTTAAAGATATATAGGCTCACTCTAACTCCTATTTTCTGACTAGATACAGATAGAATTTGTCCTTTTGGAAACTGGTGTCGTTGCTTTACTGTCATCGAGGATCTCAAAGAATTCCCACTAAGAACAAAAGTGGCAGCTCTATGTCATTTGCAAAAGAAACAGACATACTTCTCACCTTAGCTCTGCCTGCTTCCAGTGGACCAGCATTCCCTCAGACTTATCTTTAGCCAGCTCTCTACTGTACTCACCTTAACCAGACAAACCTTTCCATGGTGTGAAATGGAGAGGGATAAGCCTTGGTTTCACTGGCACATCAAAGCAGATCTTCAACCCACCTTTTTGCTGTAATTCTTTCAACAAATTCCAGTTTATACAGTTAATGGATGGACAGAGCTGGTTCTGTCGTAATAATGACAGAGCTGTGTTAAGTGGGCAGTTACAAATTCAGATCTGTAGGACTTTTTATTTTATTGAGTCTTTTTAAAAACAGTATATAAAAAATTTATACTTGAAATATAAACCGCTTTATGTGACCATAATTTCAACAGACCTCCAAAATAAAGTTTTGCTGATGGACAAGAGGAAGTCTCTCAGGGAGAAATAAACATATTCTCAAGCTCACTGCTACCATTTGTATTGTCAGGGAGCATCCTGTATCCATATATCATAAAGACTTAGAACAATGTAGCCCAGGAATTAGTGGTAAAAGATTTACTAATTCATCCTACTTGCTATAGCAGTGTGCTTTGTTCAGTCTAGAGGCTTCTTCCATTTCCTTTAGAAGATCATTTGACTAAAATAACTCCAAGTTAAAAAAATACTAGACCATATGCTGCAGTTTATCCCATCTGTTTCTAATTTAATCATATTAATTAGCTGAGCTATCATAAATATATTCCCCTTCTGTCATCACTGCTCACATTCTCCGTATTTATCAGCAGATGCCACGAGGACTTATTTGTTCTTGCTACATGGTAAACACTGTCATGTCAGGAACAGTGCTGCGATAAAACTTCCCTAACAAACAGTCACCCTAAGGGAAAAAACCAGTGCCCACAGCCCGGTAACAAGTGGTAACCGGCTATCAGGTGGTGACAAATGCTCCAAGATTCTACTCCTAACAGTTTGTTACACTTCAGCAGTTCAAAGCAAAGATTTTTGGGAGCCTATGACTAATCCTAACTATTTTTGAAGTCATCATTGGCATATTAACCATGCAGTTTAACTCTGTGTTATCTATTATACATAGGGAAAACGTATGCCCTTTTTTTCCCAAGCAAATATAAGAGGTGATGTGATTACATATGGTATTATTTTGCAACCAGGTAGAGATGAACAGTGCCCCTAACATCTCGGGATCACAGACAGGAGCTGCAGTCAGTCAATTAGGAAGAAGGAAGAACTAGAGGACTCTCAAAATTTTGCCATTTTTTAAATATTTGGGAGTTTGTTTAAAAACACAATTCAGTTCCATTGCATCTACACAACCATATCTTATCCATATGATTTGTTTGGATGCAGCAGTCACAAAATTTAGCTTGAAAAATTTGGCAGGAAAATATTTAACTTCCATCTTCTGTTTCTCTGTTGATATTCCACAAACTCTAATCAGGTTGTGCTTTTTAAGGATGCCCATTATTACAGGCAGATAAATAAATAATTGCAATAAAATGTTCAATGTCAGATTTTGAGGTTATATGCAATCCAACTATAATCCAGGTCATGGATTTAGAAGATACATTTTTCTTATGAAAAAGTAGATTCTGCATAATTCGGAAGAGTTTTACACAGAACTGTATTCTCAGATGGATAAAGATGTGTAAATTCCTCAAAATCAAAGGGAAATGATACCCAGGAGGGCAAAGCAGACAAAACAGCCCATCAGCAACTCAACCACATGAAAGACCACAAAGAAACTCCAAAGCCACCCACGCAGCTGCCTGAGGAGTCTGTCAAGGAATGAGAGGCTCTTGTTCAGCTCATGTTGCTGCTGGAAATCTGTTTGAAGAGCTTGGCAATACATCTGGATTTTACAGGATTTTACAAGTGGCACACAAAGATGGGAAAAATGAAATCAGATTGAATTATGTGCTGCAGTACACTGGCAGTGTCACATCTCAGCTAACTAGTATGTAATTTAATTTACAAGATAATGGAACGATCTGCATTTGTTACTGACAGAGAGGCAGCTGACAAACATCCACAGGGTAAGTACAAACTTAATTAGATAGTCACCTAAAAGGCAAAGAAGATAGTATCTAAAACTGTATTTATTTTTTAATAATATCTATTGTAGATACCTAGAAAGCCTCTGTTTTCAAAAAATTACTATCAGGCCTTGAACATCAGACATTTATAAAATCAGAATAGGAAT
>JAYRBT010000139.1:15006567-15019480 GCA_036023395.1 Myiotriccus ornatus
CGCGTCTTTACCACTAGACCACCAGGGGCTCCATGAAGAATTATGTTGTAGTTAAAAAATACACATATATACATACATAGTTCTGAATATTATGCAGTCTGAGAGAGAGGGAAATTACTCACTGGCTTCTCAGTTTAGGGGCTGATACTTCTTTGGTGTTGCACTGCGCAGAATAAAACTGATCTTTCCTAAAATTTATAGAAATATGTCCTCACAGGCAAAGACTAGACACAAATGCTGAGAAAAACCCTGAAATTAATATGAGGAACTAAATATATTTTCCTACGCTCTATCTTATACTATGGAATGGAAATGTTTATTTTGCTGGCTGATGTTTATCTGCTAAAAATAGCAACAGACAGAAGTTTTATAAGATGTGATATATTTGTGTGAAGGTTGAGAGTGAGCTGAATAAATCAATGATTAATATAGTGATGAGTGACATAATGGCTTATTTCTACCCATACTTGACATCATGCATTAATTTTGTAGAATTATTCAGGTCTTGAAACAGGGCAGAGGAACAATCTTGATGCCTCTCAAAGGAAATGGTGAGGAGACAGCTAGGAGAAACAGAGCTGGTAGAAATAGAACATAAAGAATGTTCATGAAATGTGTCAAGGCAAGAATTGTAAGCTCCATTAAGTAAATCCAGAAGATACATCCATATCCCAAAAATGAAAGTTTAGGTGTTTTCTTACAGTGATGGAAGAAAGATGTCCTGTTAAACGTAAGACAAGAAGACATAATGTCACTGCACTGCAATGAGTCCAGTTCAAATTATAGTAAGCAAATGAGAATCTATACGTTCAGTCACAGACTTCCAAGATCACGGAGTCTTGTCAATCCACCACTGCCAAGTCCACCACTAAACCATGTCCTCATATGCCACATCCACATGTTTTTTGAATGCTTCCAGGGATAGTGATTCCACTGCTTGCCTGGGCAGCCTGTTCCAGAACCTGATCACCCTTGCAGTGAAAATGTTTTCCTCACATCCAATCTAAACCTCCTCTAGCATAACCTGAGGCCATTTCCTCTTGTCCTGTTGCTTATTACTTGGGAGAAGAGATTGACTCCCATCTAGCTACAGCTTTCTTCCAGGTTGTTGTTAGAGATAGATAAGATTCCCCCTGAGCTCCCTTTCTTCAGGTTTAACAACCCCAGCTCCCTCAGCCACTCCTCATAAGACTTGTGCTCCAGACCCTTCACCAGCTCTGTTGTCCGTCTCTGGACATACTCCAGCACCTCAGTGTCCTTCTTGTAGTGAGGTGCCCAGCTTCCACTAATGCCAATTGTTGGTGATTAATTTCTACAGCTAACCACATGGGTAGATGACATGCAGTTTCCAAGGAGGTATGGTACCTCCTAGGCTGTATCCAAAGTGGGAAACTTTTCTGGTAGCACAGTCCAGTTGGGCAAGTCCCGAGGCTGGTGCAGAGCTCCAGCTTTACAGTTGGAGTCAACTGAAAAGAACTTTCCACAGAGCACCATATCTGGACCACAGATCACGTCAGCAACGCACCCACTTCATACACAGAGCCAGCACTGACTCATTCTGTGATGGGACACGGAGAGCCAGAATGCCATGAAGGAGTCAAGGCGGACTAGGAGTCACCTCAACTACTGTGAGAACGGGGAGGTCAGAGTATCAGCGTGGGGGAGCCTGAGAGGGGTAAACTGGAGGTAAACTTGAACCTGACATGGTGTAACTACTGCTTATACAAGGGTAGGTCTGTGTACCTGGGGGTACACATATGCCTGTCTAGTTTTGGATTTGTGATGACAGGTTGTTTAGCTAAGGGGGAAGATTGCAGTGTTAGCACCATATTTGGAAGAGGAAGGATTTTTTAAGTTTCCTTTCACAATTCATGATATATTTTTAGTTCAAAAATTTTTTATGAAACTTGATTTCTCAGAGCAGTTTTATAAATACAGGGATGAAGCACCAATAGGAGAAAACTTTGTTCCTACTTAAATGAGAAACTTACAATTTCCCATGGAAACACTATTCCCACAGATACACACGGCAACCACAGAAAGTGAATCTGGTCTGCTGTGTTCAGCTCCTAGTATTGCACTCTACAAAACACACAGAAACACATGTAATTTTAAGCAAATGCTTAACCCTTTCCTGAGTCAAGAGCCTAAAATGTTCCCCACTACAGTTATTGGATTAGATGCGTGGAAGGAGAACGACTCCAGGGAATGTGCCTATTCTATAGGAGAGATTATTTATTATGGACTTTCTGTACACATTATATTCTTTTTTTTCTCCATTCTTGCTTCATTAATATTAATAACAGCTTGTGTATTCAGGACATTTGCAATACTGCATTGCATTACTCAGTGGCTCTAATGATGTTATTTCTTGAATTCCAAATTGACTCCTAGCCTTATTCATTTTACCAGGTATAAATAAGAATATCATCATTTACAGAAAGCACATTACATAAATCAGTTACAGTTTCACAACTGAGCACACAGACTGTCTGCATTGAAGGTACAAATAGGAATAGAAATAGAGAAGATTTTCTATCCTTAGTCTGAAATCAAACTTAGACTACTGTACCAATCATGTCAGCTCTGGCTGAAATAAGAACAGAAAACATTCATCACATGTTTTAGATGTTTCAAACTAATAATAGTCTGGGACTGGTTTTCAAAGAAAGATAAAGCTGTGCTTAGGAAGGGTGTGAATCCCAAGTACAAGTGCTGCAAATAAAAGCTTTGTTTCTTTGATTCTGTTGGATTCCTCACAAGGAAAATTTACTCCATATGTAGTACATATAATGGTTTTGCAATTCTAATGAAAAGTGTTAGCTACAGGCAGATTATACAGCATCAAAACTCTAGTACATTGAGCAGTGTGCTGTGGCCTACAGATGTGACTCCAGTAATAGTAAGTGAGCTCATCCTTAGTGTGGAAGATTATTCATTAGGGAGAGAATGATGTAAGTGATATGATCATTACATCACCTTTTCCTGTACATTATTCTCACTACAGCTGACAGGGAAAACATTTCTCAGTTTTAAGTTACATTATTTTCAAATTTTGCAGAGTCTAGATAAAAGTGGTGTTTGAAAGTATATGTAAAGATGTATTTCATAACAAAGAAGGGCTAATGCTGCAGTGTTGAACTGCTTGTTCATTATCTCTACTTTTTTCATATAAAATAGCTATTCCTTATTATTACATTCCACATCTATTAACACTAGCTATTTTAATTCTGGGGTAAAGATTTTAAAGAAATTATATTTTAGATCTATGTAATCACAGAATCACAGAATGAGAGCTTTTAGCTGAAATATAGGATCAATCTGATTAGTGCAAAAGAAGTCTTAGTATTAAAATCAAAAGAAAATTGCCAGAAGTTACAATCTCAGGAAAATTTATGTTCAGATTACAGCCATATCATGTTTTGATGAGGATGTAATGTAGTCAATTAAGAAATATGAAAATATTTCTTGGCTTTTTCTGTGCTTTTGATAATACTGGTTTATATCCCTACGGTCAAGGATGAGAAGAAACCCACATTCATTATGATTAGGATGTAATTTATCATGATAGTGTGTTTACTGATACTACTGAACAAAGGAGGCAATAATGTAAACCAAGAGCAGACACCTTCCTAATTTTGAGAGTATGGCATTCATAATTTTGATACTATGCATATTTTAGTCTTATTTTTCCAAATCAGACTGCTGTTCCACAATGTTCTCAGCACCTGCCATCAGAATGAGAATTACTATCAACAGTTCTAAAGGCCTCAGCCTAGGCTATATTAGTACAGACATACACATTTGTATGTCACGGCCTAGTTTTTCAAGTTTCCACTAAATAAGGATGCTGTGAGGATTTAGAATGCTCATGTGCAAATCTTACCTAGGATTTCTAGAACTGAACGGATGTAGCAAAAAAATACCAGTTTCCAAATGCAAACTGCAGTCCTACTTGTGTTGCAGACAATTAATACATAAAGCTTTCAAAATAAACCCTTTTGCTCCATTTAGGGTATTTGATTGAATATCAAGCTGAGAAAGAGTAACAGACTTTTCATTCAGTTCTGCTTTCACCGATGTATACTTCTTTGCACAACCACTTGCTACTGTCAGTTTTAATATAAAAGGGACACAGGAGAGTGCAACTGATCCAAGTATTTTGTGTAAGGAAATCATCACAAAATATTTACTCTGGTTTTGGCTTCTTTGCCATGGTATCTACCTCATGCACTTGTTGCATTCACAAGGATTTCCTGCTGTTGTGTACACCAAGCTGGCTAACAACACGTGTTTCTGCTTTAGTACTATATTGCTTTTCCTGTCCAAACAGTTACCAAGCAATGCAGTATCAGTCACCACGCAGTGTAAATGCTACAACACCAATAGACAAGTGTCCCTAATACAACTAAATTAAATTCTGGAAATTCTGTTTTCCTCTCATTCCTATAATTACCAGATGTGAATGGAATAGAAAATGTTTCCTCTTTGCAAGATTTGTGTGTTTCTATAGAACGATATGTGATAACTATGATTTACAAGTTATCTTTAAATGGAAGATTTTTCAGAGTTTACATTTCATGAATGTAGATAGACACATGGTCTCAGAAAATGGGTTGCAAGGACCAAGCCAATTACACAGAAGTGTAATAAACACAGTCTTGTTTACTACAACACAACAATTAAGTGACACTTCTTGTCTCCTTCTTTTTGGAGGTTTTTTGTGCTCCTTTCTTCCCCTCTCCTTATATTCCAGTCCTCTTTTAGGTGTCCTGTCTATTTTGGATTAGCAATTGGCAAAATGTGCCATGGCTGCTGTGGGGTTACTGTGAGCAGTTTGCTCCCCGGTACCCACGCTGACTAGGCAACTGACTACAGCTTCTTTTTGGTGAAGGATGATGGGTTGGAACAGCTTTCCCCCACTGTGGAGACTTTCCCCACACACACCCCCAGTGTATTTCTAGATGCCACTGCTGTCACGTCATTAGAAGTGTGGCTGGTGGCTGAGGGCTGGTGTGGCCTGGGAAGACCATTTCATCCAGAGGAAGGGTTGTGTTTTGCCAGTTTACAAACCTGTGTGGGAACATGGGGCAGCTTTTCTCAGAAAACTTTGTAGTGTAGATGAGGCCTGAGGAAATGGGGCTCTCTGGTCCCAAGGCCGCTTCTCACACTGCCAAAGCTCACTAAGTGCTTCCAGTCCCCCTCCCTCACGGCTGAGCACTTCCATGCCTGTGCTCACTCCCTGTTTGTTCTAATGCGATTGTCTGTGGAGCTGAACAATAAACCAGATCAGAGGGCTGATCTAACTTTAAAAACACTCCTTCTCCCCTCCTCTTTTTTTCTATTTTTGAGGACATGCTGTGGAGAGAAACAGCCATGGAACCAACATCTGCAAAGCTAGGGACCAGATCCTTAATAATATCACCAAGAAGCCCAAAGGAAATTAGATACCTAATTAAATCCGTGAATCTGGCCTTATCTGACCTGTTTAGAATTGTGAGAATCCAGACTTTTGGATTCTGGCAGATTCTTCAGATTCTTCTCTAGCACCCTGAAACTGTTAATCTTCCTTTTCATTTAGTACATGAATGGTACTTTAATCTGTTATCTTCTAGATGAAGTTATTTTTCACTAATTTAATTTCAATTGAGGTACTAAAAATGCTGACTTAAGTCCTAGCTGAGGGATATGCAAATGCAACAGTATACCAAAGATATTTGCATTAAAGATCTAACTGAATTAACTGTTCACAGAGCTTCTCCACACTCAGCTTGTCATGGTTTCCTTTCCAGCTTGACTGCATCCATTTTTGATAGTGAGATTTAAAAGGTTTTCTCCCTTCCCCTGGGATTAAAGATAGGGATGAGCACTAATTAGCCACCTGCACCCACAGCACAGTGCTACAGCTTGTTTACCTTCTAGAGTCTGCTGCACCCCTGAGGAAAAGTCACAGTGTGGTGGGTCTTTTAAACATTTCAAGTTCAGTTCTATTATGAAAAGTTTAACAGTTTGAGCAATTTTTAGCATTACTATGAGGAGCAAGAGTCCCTGTTTATCACAGTGCCACCTGGATTCCGTAGAAAAGAAAATAAATACTGTTTTTCTTATTTTTTTAGTTTTTCTTGTTCATCAAGTGATTCACACATTTGGTGTTAGCTGCAGCACTTGGCTCCCTATATGAATGAGACTTTGAAAATAAAAGTAACATTTAGCAATCACCAGAGCTTCACTCATGTTAGCATGACATAGAATCCACTAAATAGGCAATTAAAATAAAAGAAAAAATCAGGAATAAATAAAAGATACTTCTTCTTAAATCCTTTAATGCAGTGATGTTTAAGTAGTTTTTTTACTGTGAAACTGTGACTTGAATGAAGCACTTTTTAGGATTAGCAACTGAAATAGTTGAAATTTAAGCTGTGCTCTAATTCTTTTTTGCTAATTTCCCTTACCATGACTAGCTAAGAATGGTAAAAAAATGCTTTGTTTGTCTTTTATAAGTTCTGACTCAGTGGCAGGCAAGTACTACTTTTGGGCCTGATGTAAAGACTAGTGAAGTCAACTGGAATGTTTCCAATTACTTAATTAGACTTTGGACTGGGTCTGAAGTGCAGCAATTTACTCAACTGTGGAGCATAAATTACAGACATAAAAAACAAATTATTTGTGTGTTGCTGGATTACTGACAGCAAAATGTATGATGTCAGAAAAATAATAGGCAGAGATAGCCTGCACAAGTTGGAAAAGCTTAAAATACAGTCCAAGATAAGGAAAGGCTCTTTGGCAGGAATAGAGACAGTCTCAGTTCCAATGCCAGTGGAGGAAAGTTGAGTAATATGACAGACAATTATGTGATTAATCTATAGGAGAAGACACTACGTGTCTCACTCAGTCACCACTCTGCTGCCTGATCATTGGACTAATATCTGGGTGAGATGATGGTCTGCTATCACAGCAAGAAAAGCTCTGAACCTATAACTTCCAATGGATACCCCTTTGGAAATGCCAAGAATTCCAGTGGCCTAAACTAAGAGCAGAAGTGAACAATGTCAGCCAAACAAATCCACTGAGTTTGTTGCCAGAGTACAATAATGTTGACGAGAACTGAATGTGAATGTTACTTTACAAGAAGTCAAGCAATCTCCCCCTGAAATATAACATTTTGTTACAGAGAAACATCTCCCAAACGTTCCTCTTCCAAAATTTCATACTGTTTGTCTTTATGGGTTAGGAGTAATACAATCAGCTAGGTAACTGTTTTGGTCAAAACTTACTTAATTTTCCCTAATTTGAAAACCTCAGAATGCCAACATCTTACCTGAGCTACATCAGAGAAACTAACTAAAATATTTGATTATTTGGTTGAACCAACTATTCCCAGGTGAGTATTTTATTTCAGCATGCAATAATCCAATCATTGAAGAGTCATTCTACTTTGTAAAAAGACTTCTTATTTTGGGATAAACCATTTATTTTTTTTTGTTCTGGAAGAGGCTGTCCAAGCAAGAGCTGTTTTCCTGGAATAGCTGATTATGCAACATTTATGTCAATCCACTAGCTTGGTATATAGATCTTTAGCTTCACCTTATTAGCAAATTGGGAAAAATTTTTTGTTAGAGAAGTATTTACATAAAATAGTCTGTATTTTAAGAAAGCTAAATATGAAATGGGGATTTAATATGGGTAAAATACCTTTACATCAGTAGGTAATATTACACTGTAAGCCACAAAACTGAAAGACACATATATTTTGTTTATGAAGTTGATATGTAAAATAAAACAATATTTTAAAAAAGATATGAAGATGCAAGTCCAACTTAAAAATTAGGCCTCTATTTTCAGTTAACAGCTTTTGACTTACATAAATTTATATGTACAATTTATTTATGCAGTATAATTTCCTTATTTAGATAATGTTTTGCTATTAGAAGCAATCTCCCTCTCCCAAAACCAAACAAACCCCTCTGTGGATAAGTAAAAAAAAGTTCTAGCATTCTCTTTCTATTTAACTTTCTCTGTATTTTGACTCCCTTTGTTTTCACAAATGTTAGAATCATAGAATCAGATGGGTTGGAAAGGACCTCTGAGATCATCAAGTCCAACTATCACCACAGTTACTAGATTATGGCACTCAGTTCCACATCCAGTCGCATCTTAAAAACCTCCAGGGATGGAGAATCCACCACTTCCCTGGGCAGCCCATTCCAATGTCTGATCACCCTCTCTGTAAAGAATTTCATCCTAATATCCAACCTAAACCTCCCCTGGCAGAGCTTGAGACCATGCCTTCTTGCCTTATTGAGAGTTGCCTGGGAGAAGAGACCGACCCCCACCTGGCTACAACCTCCTTTCAGGTAGTTGAAGAGAGTGATGAGGTCACCCCTGAGCGTCCTCTTCTCCAGGCTAAACAACCCCAGCTCCCTCAGCCTCTCCTCACAGGACTTGTGCTCAAGTCCCTTCACCAGCCTCGTTGCTCTTCTCTGCTCTTTCACAATTGGAACAGGGATGGGCAGATAAAGTGGACAAACAAACAGAAAATAAAACTCACTGGGCTTTTTTTCCATTACTCCAGATTCCATTACTCCAGATTCCATTACTCCAGATTCCATTACTCCAGATGGCACAGTAACAAACACAGATAAGGTACTGGACAAACAAACCTCACCTCAGATCACACCTGTGCCTTAAAGTATGGCCATTTTTTACCACTCTATCAGTCTAATTACAGATTCTCCTCACAAACCTTTCCTCACTGTCTCAAATAGTCATGGTTGTCACAAAATAATGGAACAAAAAGACTGGGAAAGGGAAAATCATGGAGAGAAGAAACCCTTAGAATAATATTGGAAAGAAAAATTTTGAGTAACTGGAAATGCTTGTCTTTTAAAAATCTTTATACAAGAAAAGATGCTTTGAGAGAAGTCTTTTCCTTTCTTTTTGTATTGTTTTTTTTACAGCAGAAACTGTTGTATTTTTCTTAGAAGGCATCTGTTTTCTTCTGGGCAGATCAACACAACCTCACCTCACACACTTGCTTTGGTCCAGTGAAACATGTGCTCAACTTTCTGTTTGTATCCTCTCTGTGAGTTAATGTCAACAGATAAAAAACTATTTGATGCAAACCCATTTGTTTAGCATTATAAAAACTATTTCAGTAGGATTCCCAGGCAGGATTTTTACAGCCATTTTCCCACATAAGATGGGCAATTAGTATGAAAAGTTACTTCCAGTTCTCAAAGCTTCATCTCATTTGGGAGCCAATATGATTTAGCAGATAGTCTGGTGTAAAAGACAAGGAGCCAGAAGAGTTTAACGTTTCCAGGAAGGCTGAATTACCTTGGACTACTCACTTAATGTTCTTTACTGAAACCACCTGTAATACTGGGTGAAAACATCCCCCACCCCAAAAAAACCCTCCACCCCTGTCTCATTGAGAAACAGATGGTTAAGACTGGTTCTCTTCTCCAAAGTAAATAAATGACAAAAAAGAGCAAGACAAATACGGCATGAAAACAAGACATTCCTTTAGGAGCCTTACAAGTCAAACTGAGATATAGCTGCAATGGAAGCCCACTCAGCAGCAATAATGCATACCCTTAAGCTAAAAGCCAGCACAAAATACGCTCTAATGTCTGCTTGATTATTAAATGCTTACTTTGAAAACTTCACTTATATCTCTACAACCTCACTGACTTCAGGAAAAAACAGTGGGAATCTGTGGAGTAGCATCCAGTGAAGTAAAGTCTGAACTTCATGCAAATGAAAAAACCCCCACTTTTAAGTCAAGGAATAGGCACTGCATTCTTTTTTGACACACTTACTTGAAAGCACTGGGCATTTTTATGGTACTCAAAGAGAAAACAGTTGTCATAGCCATTGTTTTAATCTGGACACTAGCTCAGAGTATCTCATGGAAAAAAGCAACGCTATTACCATATAAAGAGTGCAGCAAATGGAAAATTAATCTGCCAGTTAAGGCAGAAGAATAGAGATCGGGAACCCACCCAGGTTCCATTTCCAGACGTATCAGACACTTCCTGGATGATCACGTACGTATCATCCAATTTTGATGTTCCAGTTTCCTGGGCTACAAAATGGACAGAGCAGCACTTGTTAAAGAAGCTCTGTGCTTTGAGACTGACATGAAAAAAAGGCTTAAAAGGCCTGCACTTAAGGAGGAACTGCACATTGTTAACTGTGGTAGCCTCACTCAATTCTTCTCCTTTTCTATTAATGCATCATTCAGTTAATTTGGCATATCACTGCAAACGTTCTAGGAACACAATGGCATTTTCAGCAAAGCAGTGTGCTATCAAGTTATAATTCTTTTCATAATCTTAATCACAACTAGATCCTGCAGTTCTGTCACTTCACGCATCAGCAATAGAACTCGACCTTGCCACAGCACAGGGAGCCACTAATGTATCACTTCAGAATACAAAGAGCCTCTCATGGCATCAAGCCAACAAAACAGTGCATTTCTATGCCTATACAAAGCTGGCAGGAGCAGAATAGATGGGAGAACAACCTGACAATCCCCTGCTGCTTTATTTGCACCTCAGAGTTGTTGTAGTACAATGGCTGGGGTAGGATCGAGCTCAGAAAATTTGACATTACTCAGTCCCGTGCTCTTGGAGCGCCCTTTTTTTTTTTCAGTCGAAAATCTCTTTTTCTGTTGTGTTGTGTTGTTTGTTTGTTTTGTTTGGTTTAGGTTTTTTTTCGGTGGGGGACAGAATGCATGGAATGTACTGTCTGTGTTCCCCTAACGAGACACCAGTTCCAAGCCCCCGCTGTTCCCTCATCTCACGCTCGAACACGTCAGAAAAGCCAAACCCCAAAATGCGCGGGGAGCTACTGCCATCTAACGACCAGCCAGCTGAACTACAACACAGGACCACCGGCCTTACCAGCGTGAGGAAAATCCCTGCCCCCAAATGCCGCCGATTTTCATTTGTTCTGGGGCTGAGAACAGCCCAGGTACCAGAAGGCTAGAGGTGGAACGGCAAAAAAAGGATAAAAAATTCTTATTACTCAGGAAGAATGTCTCATACAAAATCCATCCCTTCGTATTTTTTTTTCCTTTACCACTAGGGTTTTTTTATATGACTTATCCTGATTTTATTTATGAATATCATTTAATTGCACCTGCGCTTACTTTAAACAAAGCTGAAGATACTACAAACTACTGCTCATTCCAAAACACATCAAAGAACAAATATTCTGCAGCAATATTAGAGATGTATGTATTTGAATCATATTTTTTCCAGCTTTGATAAAAGACAGGCTCTTCCAACCATAGACAGACTTCTTATACATGAAGAAAAGTACCTGGTTTCTAGAAGATCCTGATTTTGTGCTTGATTTTAAATGTAAGGGAAAAAAATCGTTCTTCCCTGGTGACTTCTCTGGGTCTCTAAAATAAAATAATAAAACAAATCAGATTGGTTGATTTAAAATTTAATTTTAAACATATTTGCTTTGCAAAACAAAATAATAATACTAAAAAAGTAGTAATATTAAGCAGTATGGACTTTCTGTTCAAGCTGCTGAAGGATTGATCTCGGTTTGCTGAAGTGTGGAACCATTTTTTGGCAAGCATCTTTTTCTGCAAGCAAGGTGGCAGTATTTCCTTCATTTCTGTTTCTTCAGCCAGCTCACTTAAATGAATTATCCCAGCTGACTTTTTTTCCCCATTATTTTTATCCATAAATAAAATAAGAGCTGGAGATGACAAGATGATCTCTACTAGTTCTACACATTTGAAAGACTGAGTGTTCAAATCAATTAAATTATATTCCTACAAGTTTAAATATAATCTTTCTCAGTGCAAAGCATACTTAGACAACCTTCTTAAGAATAAGGTACACATACATTTATAACAATCTTATTTAACTAAAAGTAACTACAAGATTTTTTTCCCCTCATTGTTTTCTTTCAATTCCTATATTTTTCCACTAGGAGTCTCATATGAATCACAAATAGAAGTCCAAGAATTACTTAGCAAAAAAAGAAATGAAACAGACCTCATCTTCCAAAACAGTGAAATGTGTGTAAAAACTAAGAATTCATATAAATGTTATGTTAAAGTCTGAAATGTCTTAGACGTATGCTGCTATAGCATGCCCTCTTTGTTAGAAAAAAGAAATGCTAAATTATTGATAAAGATTATAGTCAGCACATTTTAGTGGTTACGAATCAGTGAAAAATCAGTCTTTGAGAAACAATACAACTGTAATTTAAGATTATAAACAATCACTTAAATCAAAGTTTTCTGGTCACTGATTTGATTAATTTTCATGACTGATTTAAACCACTCCTCTAATATATGCTACTCATGTTTACTCATTCCAAGCTACAGGAAATATTTTTTTTTTCGGCAAATCCTGCTGCCAGATTCCTTGCTTTTTCCAGCTGCAATCACACATTTACTTCTGTAAACAGGATTATGGCATTGCTCCTTTGGACATGTGGGAAGCTTCTGGCAGCCCGTCACAGGAGCCGTCCCTGTAGCCCCCCTCTGCCAAAACTTTGTCACACAAACCCCGTACTATAAAGAAATTGAGAAAAGAGTACTTTTTCGGTACAATGTAACTAACTGTTTACATTACCTGCAGTGATATCCTCCAATTCAAACCCTGTTACTCATGTATTATCTTTATACCACTAAAGGCATTCTTTTAAAAGGATATGGCTCTGCCATCTTCCTGTCTTTTTTTTTTTTTGCCTCAGGGCATACTTTTATATCACAGAGGACTCCAGACCCTTCATCTAACTCCACTGCTATACTAGAATCCTGTATTAATGCATGTAATGTTTCTCTGCATATATACCAACTACCCTGGTGGTCTAGTGGTTAAGGCGCGGCGCTGTCACCGCCGAGGCCCGGGTTCGATTCCTGGTCAGGGCCACTCCC
>JAYRBT010000139.1:15019580-15079335 GCA_036023395.1 Myiotriccus ornatus
ATGGAGCTCGTTAGCCCTATAAGGCAATCCATCTACGTCCTGAGGACCTCACTGCCACCGTCCAAGCTTGCTTGGCCGGGGCAGATGAACCTTAGGATTAAAGGGTGGGCTCAGTTCCGCGTACACTGTAACTCACCTAAAAAATCCAATGCGCAGGCGGGAAGGTGTAAAGACCTTCCCCGGTTCTTCGTTCGCAAAGTCTGGCCGTTATACCAACTACCTCACAAACTTCTCCCTGTGGTCTGCTGCTCTCTTCTAATCACCAATACCTCAGGTAACAAATCTGGGTTTGAATTCACTGAAGGTCAGACAGACTTACATCTTCCCACTTTGCAGTCAAAACTTAAGAGTCAATGGCATTATAAATAAAAACTCATAAAGACAAACTCCAAATTTATCTTCAATGTTAAGACTACCACATTTAGCTTAGTTTACACCAAAAAAAAAAAAAAAAAAAGGATTGTTTATGACGTTTGTTTATGATGTCTGCTTATCAGTTGGTTTCTACTACTCCCTCTCATACATGTTTGGAATCAATCTGCCGATTGTGAACAAATATGAAAGAGGAACTGAAGTCTCTGAGATGATAAAATTCTCTAAGTATCATGAAGATCAATATCCGTGTCAAGGAGAAAGACCCAAGTTACTGTCTCTGTTGAGCACTAAAGTTACCTGTCCTGTTGGGGCAAGACAGAGGCATAGGTGATGTAAACACAGAGGACACAAAATTGCGGGAAACCAGGACTGAGTATTTCTGGTGCCCTGAGGTCAGATATGCTTAGAATACAACCATTCATGAGTTCTGAAACCTTTTAAATGCCTCAATTAACCACAAATGCCTTTTTGCCTCAACTCTCAATATTTCTTGACTACACAAACCTATGACCTCAGACCAACATCTTCAAGACATTTTATGAAGAAGTCTTCCTCAAGGGTAGAAGGAACAGGTTTTACCACAACATGATTTTTATCATTCCTGTTGTACTTAATGGTAAACATTTGTCTAAAAAAATCCAATCAAGGAAAATTTTCTTTCCCAAATTAGGGACTGCAATGGGATATTCTGGTCAGAATCTGAGAATACACCTCCTACAGCAGCATCAAAAATACTTTTTGTAGAAAACTAAGAAATGTGGCCACCATGTCCCTTTTATCCCATCTTTTTCATTCTATGTAGGACAGTGCTAATTAGTTGCTCCCATAGGAATTCATCCCACAAACTCAAACCAGCCGTTCTCTTGCTCTAGTGTGCTGAGATATTAAGCTGCTGACTGTGCCATCAGCCCACCATTTTTCAGGTGTTGCCCTGAACGTTAAGCACCTCGAATCTGATGTGGTATAAAATCTGCATGGAAGGAAAGCAGATAAAATGT
This sequence comes from Myiotriccus ornatus, assembly GCA_036023395.1. NCBI lineage: Eukaryota > Metazoa > Chordata > Aves > Passeriformes > Tyrannidae > Myiotriccus > Myiotriccus ornatus. The sequence continues at coordinate 15,020,954 of JAYRBT010000139.1, forward strand.
CAGGCTGGGGTTCTACCCTTGACCAAAACTGTCCAGAAGGCAAAACGCTACATGATTACTATATTTTTGAAGAGTGGTAATTTCAAACTCAAGCAGATTGAATCTCTGTAGTTCCCTGAGATGTACTGAAGGAATGTAGACCCTGTGAGCGTATGATCTTTGACTCATGCATAGAGCACAAAGATGTAGTCAGCTATAAATAGCATGCAGGAATAATGCAATCATTACTATATTCTGCTACAACTGCACTTTTATTCTGCATGATGGACACGTAAAATCCAGGTCTAGCCTTCATCAGCAGAATTAAAACCAAGTTTGTCTACACAGAGAGATCCATAAATAGAATGGTTTATGTTGAAGACGTATAAAGATGTGCCAAGGAAGTTCAGATTCCACATTAGGAACAGGATCTTCACTGAGAGGGTGCTCAGTCACTGGAAGTGGTCACAGCACCGAACCTGTCAGAGTTCAAGGAATTCCTGGACAATGCTTTTAGTCACATAGTTTAGCTTTAGGTAGTCCTGCAAGAAGCAAGGAGTTGAACTTGATTGTCCTCATAGATCCCTTCCCGCTCGAAATATTCTGGGATTCTATGCTCTTATCCCTCTATATTTAAGCCTCACTGATGGCAATAGAAATCTTCCTGCCAACTTCATTAATTAAGTGTTGGACTCAACCATTTATGCTACACCTAATGTCAGGAAAAGTTCATTTTTAACTTTATATTGGTAACAGAATCTCTAACTTACCATTTAACTATATTGTATATGTATTTTTAAAATATGCATGAGTGGCATAACTGCTTTGTAGATGTCAGTATGAAGACAACCTGGATAAGAAATTGTAAACATTCACAGAAGACTCCAAAGCCAAGTAACTGTGACATGCAGACATCTGACGGGGAACCAATTTTACCATGGAAAGATCAAACTAAAACTCTGAGCAGGCTGTTCAGATTTGGTACAATGGGTTTGGGACAACTTAAACTCCAACCTCCTCAGTCTCTCAGGTTGGAGTTTGACAAGGATCTAGCCTGGCACTACACTAGAACCAAAATCTGTCATCTCTTCTTCATCTATTTTCCCTTTCCTACCTTCTCCCTCTCTTTTGCGAGTGCCAACACAGCAAATGCACAACAAAAAGGTTTGAAGACCTGATCTCTCTGAAAAATACTGTAGGGGAATGCTTGGCTGTCAGCTGTGTCTGATCTCTCAGGGTGCTTCACTGTCCAGCACGAAGGCAGGCACACAGAAGCCCTATAAGCTGAAAAGTGTACTGTAACTGTGGAAATCTACAAGCAGATAGGGATAAATGACTTACACTGGATTGTTTTTTAACCTGTGTCTTCAAAAGTACTGTTCACATGCTAACTTCTACTTAACGTGCACAGATAAGGTAGGCTGAAATGCACCTTACCAGATAAGCATATAACCTCATATTCTATTTGAACAAAAAAAGACAATTTCAGACAAAAATCTCATCATGGACTACTAAGCAAATAGGCAACTTCAAAGTATTTTTTCCTCACCAGATCACTCTTTTATTTTTTAACTATGAACTCTTAAGGATTAGGTTTTATCAACACTCTTAATATTCATGCTAAATAGGTTGATGTATTTATTTATTAATTCCCCCTAAACATTTTGGCTTGATCATGTGTTTGGGTGATGATCAGAGAATCAGAGAATCATAGAATAGTTATGTTGGAAGTGACCTTGAAGCTCATCTAGTTCCCAGCCGCCTGCCAGGGTCTCCTGGTTTTGGCTGGCACAGAGTTCATTTTTTCTTAGTAGCTGGTACAGTGCTCTGTTTTGGATACAGTATGAGAAAAATGTTGAGACATATACTGATGTTTTGGTTGTTGCTAAGTAGTGCTTACCCTTAGTCAAGGACTTTTCAGTGTGTCATGCTCTGCCAGTGAGGAAGTGCACAAAAAACTGAGAGGAGCATGGCCAGGACAGCTGACTCATAGAACCACGAAACTGTTTGGGTTGGAAGGGACCTTAAAGATCATCTAGTCCCAACCCCTTTGCCATGGGCAGGGACACCTTCCACTAGACCAGGTTCCTCAGAGCCCCATCCAACCTGGCCTTGAACACTTCCAGGGATAGGGCATTCAAAAATTCTCTGGAAAACCTGTGCCAGTGCCTCATGACTCTCACAGTAAAGAATTTATTCCTAATATTTAATATAGACCCACTCTTTTTCCATTTAAAGCCATGTCTCCTTGTCCTGTCACTAGGGGCCCTTGTAAAAGTTTCTCTCCATCTTGTAGCCCCTTTAAGTACTGGAAGGTGCTCTAAGGCTTCCCCAGACCCTTCTCTTCTCCATGCTCAACAATTCCAGCTCTCTCAGCCTGTCCCATAGGAGAAGTGCTCCAGGCCCACTGATCATCTTTGTGGTTTCCTCTGGACTCGTTCCAACAGGTCCATATCCTTCTTATACTGGGGGCCCCGGAGCTGGATGCAGTGCTCCAGGTGGGGTCTCACCAGAGCAGAGCAGAGGGGCAGAATCACCTCCCTCGACCTACTGGCCACGCTGCTTTTGTGTTCCTAGCCTGAAGTAAGCATTTTAGGCGGGGGGGGGAATTGAATTTGCTACACACTTGCTTACTCTTCTCACAAGCTCCCCGAACTAATTTACAAGCATTTTATATATTTCTTCATGTCTGCTGGAGCATTTCTGAGGAAGAGCAGCAGCGTATGAGGATAAACTCTTTGTGTATCATTGTATTTCAGAATATACTCCATTACTGCGTTCAGCACGCTCGTACTGAGAGCACAGTTCAATAATTTCTCCTTCTGCCAGCGCAGCCGGCTGGCGCGACCATGGAACGTCCACTCTCCTGCCCCACGGCTGTTACCTCATTAAAAAGAAAAATAATAAATTACCTGTCAGAAAAAAAAAAAAAAATCTTAAAAACGTTTCCCGCTGGATCCCACGCCGGGGATGGGGTGTTCGAGCCGGGCTGACCCGCCGAGGACAGCGACGACACGCGCCGCTCCCACCCTTCCCCGGGACCTGCTGGGTGCGGGGAAGGAGAGGTTCCCCGGCTGTACCACTGCGGGGCTGGCGGGTGAGGAGGACATGAGGCGACCGCCGCTCGCCTCGGCACCACCCGGCTCCTCCGAGCCGAGCAGAGCCCGATCCCGGCGCTGCATCCCGCCCACTGCCCCAGCGCCCCTGAGCGCTGCCCGCCTGCCCCTTCTCCCCTCCCCACACACCCCCACACCTACACCCCCCCGCGCGGCGAATGGTGCGAGCCGCAGGTGTGGCCGGCGGGACAAACCAACAGCGGGCCGGGGGGGTGGGGGGAGCGGCGCGGCGGGAGGGCGGGACGGGACTGGCAGCGGGCGCATCACCGGGAGCGACGCGGGAGGAGCGGCCGCCGCGGGAGATTGAAGTGCCGGGGCCGAGGAGGAGGGAGGCGCTGCTGCCAGTGTCGCCCGCCGGGGGAGGAGAGCAGGAGGAGGGGGCCGGTGAGTGCCATGGGCGGGCGGGGGCGGGAGCGCGGCCCCGGCGGCGGCTCCGTGGGTGCCTGTGCCGGGGGGGCCGCGGGGCGGGCAGGGCATCGCGGGGCTGCGGCTGCTGCTGCTGCTGCTGCTTGGGGAGGCCGAGGGGCCGCCCCTGCCCGGGTGCCCCTGTCCCCGGCCTGCACCGCCGGGCTGTCTCCGCCGGACCTGCGGGATGGGAGGGAGGCGCGTGGCGAACCGGGAAAGGGCGCGCGCCGGGCTGGGGAAAACCGGTCTCCTCTCCCTCCTCTGCCGAAGGTTGCTGGATCAGGTGTTGGCACTAAGGCAGGCCGTGAACTGGGTCACAAACCCGACCTTAATTTAAAGATAAAATTAGATTTTTTTTTTTTAATCATCAAAATTTTTTAGGTTGAGTCAACTTCCTGGGCTGATTCAGTGTATGGGCAGCGAGGGGAGAAACTCGTGGCTGGAGCTGCTGCACGTGGTGGAAGTGGTGGCTGAAAGTGTTAATAAAGCTGCTTGCTAATTAGAACATCTGTAAAAGTTCTAATTAGAACATCTGTAATAACTCGTGAGTTATAATTTGGTCATTCTTATCTTGATGGAGCATTTATTTTAATGCTGAGGTGCTTCAAGTGCCTTTGGGTGGATGCATTTCTCCTTGAGCCTTAGAAACTGTGTTGTGTGCAGGGTAGATTTCTTAGGCGAGAAGTAAACCTTTTTGGAAATGGATTCATTCTTGTACAGCAGCGCTTGGAAAAAAAGCTCTGTGGGTCACCATTGCTCAATCAGCTTCAGGAGTTCGCTGCAAAAAGAGCAGGCTTTTAGGACACAGATAATTAGATGACTTTAATACTGTAATTTTCTGTGCACTTATCAGAACCACATTTACATCATGTCACATACTGGATGTGCTTGTGTATATAGATGTTCCTGAGTCTAACAGACATGATAAAAAAAGGCATTTGCCCTCCCCCTCCCAGCCTTTAGAATCACAATGACAAAAGGCTGAAATACGTGGGAAGACAGATTTGTGAACATGTTAGAGGACAGTTCTGTCCCTAACACTGACAAATAGGGTGAGGAAAGATAGAATATTTCTAGGAAACTCTGTAATGACAGTAGTTTGATGGGTCTCAAAAGCATCTTGCCAAATTACTTTTCTCTGCAGAAGAAGCATATCTCACATACAGGACTCTGCTAGCCTGAGTTCCTTAAGTGAATATGGTAGCTGACTCAGTGGCAGCAACTGTTTATAGTTCAGTCTTGTTAGATGACCTTTCCCATCTTTTGGTGAGAAGTTCGAGCTTCCCCTCCAGCCCCTTGCTGGTATTTTTATCTCACTTTCCTTGTCTCAAACATCCCCATGCTGCCTAACTAGCTTTCCGTGTCTTCTCTCGGATGCTCTCAGGGCTTTACTTTCACTTCTTTCAGTTTCTATTCCTCTTGTCTACAGAGGTCCTGGAATTTGCATTAATTTTCAGTTCCTTTCTGGCAGACTTGAGCTTCTGTTAGAAACAGGGTTTGATGCTGCTTGTATGGAGCTGGTAGATTGCTAGACTCAGCCCAGCTTGTAACTTCTGTATAGAATAGTGACTGATTGAATAAGCAGATCTTGGCTCAAATCACTGCTCTCCCTGGTCTTGTTACTGTCAGCTGAAAGTAAAAATCATGAGTTTTGTTCTTCCTCTCTTTGCCACACTTTTCTCCATCTAACTTTGCTCATTTAAGCTAAGAAATCATAATTAGCATCTTATTTATCGCCAGTGCTACTGAGAGCTTTGTAGCTCTTCATCCCACGTATGTTGCACAACCACAGTAAAAAAAAACCTTACAAGTTCAGAGAGCATCTTTTCCTGTCACATTTTGTGCATCAAAACCCTCTAAAGCCTGTTTACAATGCCAAGCAAAATTTAATCATGTAATTGCCATAAAAGTGTTTGTGGCTTCTTACAACTAAGAGTGGTATACAAGAAAAGTAGTACATTAGAAGTATTAAATGACTGTGGCTTCTTTAAATCCATTTTTAATTAAGCCTTCTTTTACCATCTCTGTTTTATTTCCATCTTCTTTCCTGCAAGTGGATGGAGTTAAAAAATATTCTTACAATGCCATCTGTTGAGGGGGGGAAACAACTCCAAGCCAAACGAAACCCAGCTAAACCCATAAACCTCACATACTGTGGATTATGTTTCAGACATGGAATCATAGAATGTTAAGTGGTTGGAATGGACCTTAAAAATGATCTAGTCCTAACACCCCTGCTATGGGCAGGGACACCTCCCGCTAGACCAGGTTGCTCAAGGCCTTATGTAACCTGGCCTTGAGCACTGCCAGGATTGGGGCATCCACAAATTCTTTGGGCAACCTGTTCCAGTGTCTCACCATCCTCACCGTAAAGAATTTCTTCCTCATATCTAACCTAAATTTCCCCTCTTTGAGTTTGAACCCATTCCCCTTGTCCTATCACTACAGTTCCTGATGAAGAGTCCCTCTCTGGCTTCCCTGAAGGCCCCCTTCAGATACTGGAAGTTTGTTACAAGGTCTCCACTCAACCTTCCCTTCTCTAGCCTGAACAGCCCCACCTTTCTCACTCTGTTTTCAGAAGGGAGGTGCCCCAGTCCTCTTATCAACTTCGTGACCTCCTCTGGACTTGCTCCAACAGTTCCAGCTCCTTCTTATTCTGGGGGCCACAGAACTGGATGTAGCACTCCAGATGGGGTCTTGCCAGAGTGGAATAGATGTGGAGAATTAACCTCCCTCTCCCTGCTGGCCAGACTGCTTTGGATGCAGCCCGGTATTCTTTTGGCTTTCTGAACTGCGCGTGCACATTGCCAGCTCAGTGCTGGGTGTTTCAACCATCAGCCCGATGTTGGTTATAAAACTAAAAAGCTATGGGATGGGCCTCGCAGGGAGCAGGGCTGACAGCTCGGCCCCGGAGCTGTGTCCCGCTCCCGCCGCTCCCTCCTCCTCCTCCGGGACTACCGCTCCCAGAAGCGCCCGGGCCGAAAGTGAAAATAAGCGCCAGGTTACGCTCCTGTTTGTGCCCTCCCCTCTCCTCTCCTCCCCTCCCGGCGGGCCGCACATGTCCTTCCTTTCCCTTTTGTTTTCCGCCCGCAGGCCGGCTGCGTGCTTGGGGCTTGGGACGCGCACGTCTCCAGGACCGGGACCGGGACCCTTCGGAGCTGCTCCCGGGAGCTGCCGCCCGCTTCTCCGGAACCGCCGGTAAGCCGCGGGAGTGACGGAGCCGGGAGTGCCCAGGCTGCGCGGCGAAAGTTTGCCGCTTCTCCCCGCGGTTCCCACATGCGAGTGGACGGCGTGAGACCGGCTGCTACTGCTCTTCCTGCTGCTCCCGCCGCTGCTCCCGCCGCTCCCTCGGGTGCCGGGGGGCCGGCGCTGCCCCCCACTGCCGCCGCCACACCTGTGCCCGGCCCTGGAGCTGCCCCGCGGGTCCGCCTGGCCATGTGGGACTAGGAGAGGTGCGGCCATTCTCCGGGGCGAACATGGATGCGGGCGGGGAGCAGAGCCATCCCGGCAGCGGCGCGGGGGATGCCCCCGGGGACGCCTCCATGGACCGCTACCTGCGATCTCAGGGCTTGTACAGGAAGAAGGTAGCCAAGGATGGATCCTGCCTTTTCAGGGCTGTGGCCGAACAGGTAACTCCTTACGTAAACAGAGCTCCTTCTCGTGAAAGCATGGGAAGTGGATCTCATTAGTGGGTGGTAATTCGTGTTAAAACGCAGACAGGTATAGATTAAGGTTACACGTCATGTGCCAGTGAAAACCTGGACTCTTAAAATAATTTCTTTCGGCCAGGTGAGAAAAGTTCTGCATGTACAGCCGCCTCCTCTCACTGAGAAATCCTTACCTGTTTTGACCTTCCACCACCTCCCAGGTGCTTTTTTTTGCTGTAAGAATTCGACATTGGAGTACAGCTGCATTGGATGAGACTGTCTAGGAAACGGAATTTTGTGGAAAAGAGCTGAAAAGCCCTGTTCATAGTCTTGTTAATTAGCTCACTGTAAAATTAGAGAAAGCGAGTAATTTGTTTTCTGTTCTTCCTGTTGAATTCCCCTCCCCCATTTCAGTGTTGGTGTTAAAGGAAAAAAGCAACAGCGTCATCTTGTCTTAAGTACAAGCAGACAGCAGTGGGAGCTCTGGTGCTTCTGATAGGGGGAGCCCCGATTCCTGTGCTAATTGTACACAGTTCACTTTTTTTTTTAAAATTACTTTCCCCACTAAATTGTAAGTTTAGGCAAGCAAGCACTGTTGATTGGAATTGAGTGGGTTTTTTTATTTCAAGGGAATAATCAGTGAATATATATTGATATTCTATGTTTTTAATACATAGAAGGTTTCTCTTGCACTCCAGTGTTGATACCATTTTTTTCCCAACTATTAAATTTTTAACATCCCATTCTTATTTTATTGTAGAATCATTTAGGTTGGAAATTACCTGTAAGAGGGGAAGGTCTTTAGATCTTCAGAGTTAATAAGTGTTTATGCACAAATTTGGTCTAGTCTCTCTAATCTTCATTTAGAAAAACTGAGCTGAATTTGGAAGTGTTTTATATTGAGGACAGTGTGTAAGGATTGCAAGAGATGCTGCAACCTAAATTGTCTGTAACTTCCCTATGTTGTAGTGACAGTGCAAAGTCATGTTAGATAACTTGGAACCTGTGACGAAAGTAATAGTCTTCCAGTATAGATTTGAACAGAAGGTAAAATGCAGGTGTCATATAGGGATCTGAGTTCCTGGCTCCCAAAATTTGTCTTTGGGCAACAGACCTCTTAAAAGTCAGGAGAAGGTAAACCTGCACTCTCTGAGATCTGGTTGGATTTCATTTGAATGAGTGCATGTTGATAGTTGGTTTCCTCATCCACTCCTGCTGTAATTTACCTCTTTGATTAACTGAAGTTCTTTACCAAGCAGTCAGTTAAAGATTAACGGTAAATGCTAGTCACTTTGCTTAGTAAATCCGCATAAAATTGAACAACTGAATTTAGTAAATCTGTGAATTCTGCAGTTACTTAATTTTTGATTAATTAATTGAGGTTTCACTCACGTCAGGATGATGTTACTGATGAGTATGCATGTTAAATATTCACAAAAATAAAACTAGAATATTTCCAAACCTCTTTTTAGACAACATTCATTAATTATTTGTGACCTGTCATCAAAACTCCTAAGATCCAGTGTCACTTTCTTCTCTTTCTCCCTTTGTAGGTGTTACACTCTCAGTCTCAGCATATTGATGTTAGGATGGCTTGTGTAGACTATCTTCGAAAAAATAGGGAGAAATTTGAAGCGGTAAGTCTTCTTGTTTTCTTTGTGAGCATTCTAAAAAAAAAAAGGTTACTTTATTCCTTGCACTTTTTCATTTTGCTGTTTGTGATGGCATTCATTATAGCTAAATGCCAGTTGGTGCTTTTTAAAGTGAGTGCTCTTTAAATTAATTGGCACATGTGTGGTAGGAACTCATTTTCATAAGCCTGGAGAAAGACCTGTGTGCTCCTTGGACTGGACTGATGTGGGGTGGGACATGTTTTTAATGCTCATTAAAAAAGAAGAGCAAACTTCCTTAAGCTTTAATAGTCTGTATTGAAACTACCAAAATCTGGATTTTATTTAAGTATAATGCTTATTTTAATAAAAGTCATAAAATTTTCTTATTGTGGTAATTAATTGCTTTTACAATATAAAAGGGATTTGGCTGATGAGAATAGTAAAATTTGTTTCAGGGTCTACAGTTTATTATGCATTGGTACTGTACTTTTTTTTTCCCCTAAACATCTGTAAGGAAGTTTTTCATCAATCATGGATGTAAAATATTTTGATATTGATCTAATTTGGTGAATGTCATCAGTGTTAATATTGAAATATTCTTTTTTTCTTTCTTTTAAAAGAGCAACAATAAATAATGATGCCCCTGTTTGTGTTTGTATGGGTTCTGGTGTATATGCCATTTACCTAATTTCCAGGATGGCCAAAACAAGAGTATGTGTAAGGATTTGTTACAAGAGGATTATTACTCAGCTCTCTATTTCTGTTCTAAATTTACCCAGGCCCCAAATAAAAAGATTGTTTTAGATGCATGTTGGCATAGGGAAGAGATGGAAAGCTGGAATAAGAGTGTGTGTCTGCTATAATTTCTGACAACGTGCCCTATGCTCAAATGTGACTGATCACATTAAAGTGGAAATTTTCAGGAATTAGTGACATAAAATACAGTGACTCTCTCTGGGACCATGCAACTCTGACTTGAGTCTTTCCATTTCCTAGGGCTCTTGGCTTGTTTCCAGTTCATCTCAGGACATAACCAACTCTCTTCCTATTTTATTTATTTTTTTTTTCACTGCTGACTTTTTAATCCCTTTCCAGAATTACCCTGCTCACTCCAATATCTGCTTCTCTGCTGTTTTTCTCTTGTTGCATTGTGTAAGTGTTTTGAAATACGATGTTGTTTCCCACCCACAGTTGTGGCATCCTCTCCTCCAGGTGACTGCTTTGTCAGCCTTAGCTGGTTTTACTGTCTTGGCCTCTGTCCTCCAAACTCCTGGTCTCACTGTTCTTTCTTTCCTCAGATTTGATCCAAGTGGTATGACCTCTTCTCTGTCCATCTTTGCAGTCCTTCTGAAAGGTCTCCTTTTTCAGTGTTCCTTGTAATTTTTCAGAATAGGTGTTTCATGTGGAAGGTTGAGGTGTTCCACATCTGTTCTCCTTTCCCAGTGTTCTTCCTCCCTCGGGTACCTTGCTTCAGCTCTGCTGACCTCTTTTGCTGCTAGTGTTTCTTCCTATACTTTGTGTTTTCCATCTGGAACACAGCATTGTCATCTTATTTTTCTTAAAGAAAAACCCCAGCACTCAAACAACCTAAAAACAACAAACGCCTCTTTCCCTAATCTCTTAGTTCCACTGTTTACTGTTCTCTCTGTGTTGTAACCATTGCAGCTTGAATTTGTATCTCTTTCCTTCCACTGATACTACTATAACCACAGTTTCAGGTGTGTAACCACCCTCTTCATTTCCTTTCTCATTATTTCTTGAATTTTTCCTTTCCTTTAATTGCTGGTGTCTTACATTTATTCTCTAACTCTTAAGTTTCCCTTGAGAACTTTCTGGTGCCCTTCCTTTCTTCCTCATTGCGCTATCTATAGGTCATTTAATTTTGACACAAAAAGGAAGTGCTGACTATGATTATGTTTTACTGATCCGCCTTTTTAGCTTCACACCTGATTGCTTCCATCTAAGTTAAAAGTTTTGTCCAGACTTTTTGATTCTTCTCATGGGCAACACTGTCCAAAGTGAGGTTCAAAATGGGTAAATCAGAACTTTTAATCTCACTACTCCACTTAGTTCTCACTTTTATCTTGTTTCCTGACCACTATGGATAAAGAGGCAATCTAGCTTGTAGCCTAAGTTTGTGAAGAGATTTGTGTCTTTGCTTGGACCTCTGTGGATGTTTATTTTAACTAAATCAAGCAGATTGTGACTAAATAGAAAATTTTAAATCCGCCCTCTCTGTGAGCAGGATGGCTGAAACAGTTTGAAGTTGGCTGAAACAGTTTGAAGTTAATTACTGCAGCATCTTTCTTCTTGAAAAAACTTTGAGTTTGCTATGCTGTGTCTTACTGCTACTTTCATACTACAGAAATGTGACTCTCATTCCTGATTGTCCATTGCTGCTTATTTCTTTCAACAAGATACTTGAAGAAGCCCACACATGCTCTCTGTAGTGATGCTCTGCATGCCTGGGATGAATTGCCCCTAAACGCCTAGTTGACAGCATCTTTGCTTTCTTTCAGATTTCCCATTTGGCTGCTGAATTATTTTTTGGGGCTTTTTGTTTGGGGTTTTTTTTTGGCTTGGGTGATGACTTCAAAAGCTCTTTACATGGTTATTTTCTGCAATGGAGATGTACATGTTTGACCTCTTATTCCTTCATCTCTACAAACATCACTTGATGTGCAGATTGTAAGCTTTTTGAGGGCAGGGTAGTCCTGAATTTCCAATGGTACATTCCCATTGGTACAGTGGGCCTAGACGGGGGATTCCATATGCTGTTCTAATCAAAATAACTTATTACTGCTCTTTTTTTTTGTTTTGTTTTTGTTTTTTTTTTAAACACAGTTCATAGAGGGGCCATTTGAAGAGTATTTAAAAAATCTGGAAAATCCACAGGTATGTTAAGCTTGATTTATAACAGAAAGTGGTACTTTTGTTGGTGTTGACAGGTAATTGGAATTTTTTCCCTTCAAAAGTATTTTTGATTGAGCTTTAGAGGTCTTCGAATTGCATGAATGTATACTTTAATGTGTGCACTCTCTACTGTAAAATGATTTGTGAAATTTTTTTTTCATGTCTTGTTTTACATTTCTCACTCAAAATCGTATCCAAATGTTTTTAGGCTGTGCAAATACCAAGAAACAGCATGGCTAGCTTTTTCTTCAAGATCCCTGGAATAAAGGTCCAAAAGATTACGTGATACAAAGACAGTTAATCACGTAAGGGGGATTATGAACAGTGGCTTCTTAAGAAGATACTGATTTGAAGATAAATTATTATAATAATTACTCTTATTCATATTTTCCCCCAATTTGATTTCAGTATTTTTATTAGGGAGTTGATAATTTGAGTAAGGCCTGAGAATTTAGCTACAAAGTTCGTTTTTCCAGTTCATCTATAGCTAAAGGCCAACAAAACCTGACAGTTTTGGAGGTAGAGAACAACATTTTTTTAAAAGTGCTTGGCAAATCATTTTTGAAAAGCTACACTGCTAGTTGTTTAACAAAAGAAAAAAACCCTGATACTACTATCACCTTTTAGAATTGCACCGTTTAATGGTAAATCTGCATTTGTGTGATTGTTTTAGTTCTCTCAGTTTTCATACAGTTCCATTGCTAGCCTGGAGAAAAGTCCATCTAGCTTGTACCCCTGAACTACCTTACTGGAATAGTTATTGTTGTTGCAGAAAACCACTTACAGTCAAAGTATCTTGGCTGAACTCAGTGTTCATATATTTATTTTGAACAATGATTACTTGCATCTCTTGATCTATGCGTGAGGAGGTATAATAATTGTGTGCTCATTTGAACTTTGCTTTCTTTTGTTTTTAATACAGGAATGGGTTGGACAAGTAGAAATAAGTGCCCTTTCTCTTATGTACAAGTAAGTAAATATGTTTTACTGAGATCAGTTGTTTTGTTAGTGAACCAGTTGGAATAGCACAGATAGAATTGTGTTATACCATGCTTCTCCAGAAAATAACAAATATGCTTTGAAAATTGAGGCTGTCAAGGGATTAAAGAAAAATAGAAAAGTGAGCTTTGAAAATGAGATTTGATCAGGGATGTGAGTACAGGTTTGTAGCAATGTCATGCGTCTTGACCTCACAACCAGTTGTGGGTAGAGTCATGCAGTTTGTATTTTGTTAATTAAGTAAGAATTGGTCAAGGGCCATAGTTTTAGCTGTGGTTAAGAAAGGTTTTGGTACTTTTGCATAGACAAACACTCCTCTTGGTGATAAAGAGTTTTGTTTTGTTTTGTTTTTATTGAATGTTATTTTATATCTTCAATCTTTTTTCACAAAGTAGTGAGAAACTATATTCTGAGTATTTATAACTGGTCTCTAATTACTGTGCAAGGGACTGAGTGATGTACAGCATCTTCGCCTTCTGCGCTTTGTGGATCTGTTAAAAATTCAGTATTTCAAAATGTTTACTGTAAATTAAAGGCTTTGTCTTTTGATGAGACAGCTGATAAGAGGAAAGAGTCAGTCAAATTAGTTAAGTATTACTTTTGGGTACTTTCATGAGTGTCAAGTGCGGGAAATTGCATGCAATTCATTGCATTTTATGAGGTGAATGGGACAGTTCAGAGCTGCATGTGCTGCTGGGGTCTAGGAGGACTGGACTGAAAATTAGAGCAAAGTTTGCTCCAGAGGCTTAGTGAGGAGATCTGATGGTTAGATTGAGCCATGGTGTAGAGGAGTGTAGCTCAGTGTAAGTCAACAGAATTGCACGCTTCGTTATATCGAAGTCCATGGTTGTGATCTGTTGAGTTTCTGGCCGTGAGAAATATGCTTCATAAACAGAAGCAGTTTACTTTGAAGTCATGCCACGTTGGTATCCGTGTCACAGCTGATAAATGAATACAGAGGCAAAACCTGGTTGATAGTAGTGGGAGTTTTTTTAATTTCCACTGGAAACATCCAGGAGAGTTTTGTGGTGTAGATGCAACTATATGTAGTATTTTCACTGCAGAGGTGAACACACAAGAATAGTTACTGCCATGCTTGTTTTGGGAAGACAGGCTTCTATTAAAAAGGCAATTTGGTGTCTCAGTGAAAGTAGGAATGGCGGTGGAGGTAGGGAGAAAGAGTTGCTTCCCTCCCTGCATACTGGCAGAAGGAAGAACTTCCTCTTCTCTTCCAGGTGGATAAGTAAGAGAATTTCAGACTTCTCAGGCATAGGATAGAAACTCAGTATGAACAGGTTTGATTTCACTTTCACTCTTCAAACCTGTCACAAGTATGATTTGGTTATCTAGTAAATTTTTCTTTCCTCCCTGAGCTTTGAAATTCTCTTCCTCTCAGAACTGCTTTTTCTGAGTTGTTGTAAGAAGTCTCTTTTTTTAATCCAACAACTGTGAATATACTCAATCATTTTGCAAGACCCATGACACTTTTTGCCTGTGTGCGTAAGGAAGAAGTTGAAGGAAGTGATAGGTTGCTAAGCAAAGAATTCAAATGGAAGATTATGGAAAAAAGGGGGAGAGAGAAAATAATTAAGAGCATGACATATATTAATTATAGCAGAGAAATCGCTAGGTGTTTTCTGTGGTTATTGAATTTGACTTGAATACTCAAATTTTTATTGATACTACTTTTAAAATGAATTCTTAACTGCTACTTTTTTTTTTCCCCCCAGAAAAGATTTCATAATATACCAGGAACCAAATGCTTCTCCTTCACGTGTAACTGAAAATGGCTTTTCTGATAAGGTAAAAAACCCCCACAAAACAAAACAAAAAAACCCCAATTGTGTAAGGCTGAATTAAGACTACTTTATTAACAGCAAGTAGCTGCACATGAGGTTTATTATTCAACACAATGAAATGTTCTGAGAATTCAATTTCAACAACTTATTTTGTACGTATTTAGGGCAGCTATTCTGTTAATACATGTAACACTTCTTTTTAAATAGATGGTATATATATTTGGGGCACATCTTCCTACTAATCTAAAATTCTGTAAAAATCAATTTTGAGGTGCTGATTCATGTGGCTATCTACCATTGTTTAAATTCTTTTCGACTTCTGTTTAAATTCTGTTTGGTTTAATGGACATCCATGAAACATTTTGATTGTTTTATTGATACATTGAGATCCCAAGAGATAGCAAAGCACATGGTACCCTAAATTAAATTTGAAAGGTAGTGCTTATGAAAAATCAAGTGAGATGCAAAGCCTAAAATGTCTCTGTGGGTTTTTTAATAGGTATTGCTGTGCTTCTCAAATGGAAACCACTATGATATTGTTTATCCCATAGAGTATTCAGAAAAAGCTGCACTGTGCCAGTGTAAGTATTATGTTGGTTAGTTAAAAGCATATTTTTACCAAAAATCTTAACTTTTCACTTTTAGGTTTGGGGAAAAGGCTTTGTATGAAAGTTTATTATAGTCATTCTTTAGAAGCTTAGTTTTCAATTTGAATTGTCAATGGCTGTATGATTCTGTGAGATCTTGAATTCTTGTTGTGTCCTGAT
This sequence comes from Myiotriccus ornatus, assembly GCA_036023395.1. NCBI lineage: Eukaryota > Metazoa > Chordata > Aves > Passeriformes > Tyrannidae > Myiotriccus > Myiotriccus ornatus. The sequence continues at coordinate 15,036,192 of JAYRBT010000139.1, forward strand.
TCTTGACAAGGCAGATTATATACCAAGAGGAGAAGATTTATGTGACTCTGTGAATCTGGGTGGTCTAATATCAACAGAAAATATTGGTGTGATGATTAATCATGTGTTGAATTGTCTTTGGTCAATATTCTGGTTGTAATTGTGATTTCACTCATGTTAGCAAACCAGTTGTGTTAAAATTAGCCTTGGACATCTAACTTGTCACAGTAATTATGGCATTTGCATGTGCAAAAAATAACTGTCTCTGTGCATTTTTGTTTGGTTTACTAGATTGCAGAAGTGCTTGATTGTTTTGATTGAAGGAATTTGAAATGCATCTGTAATGGTGGTATAAAGTCTGATTTCCCTGGTAACTGATTTTGCTCTTCCACTTTTTCCTCCTCTTCCCCAGCTCTGCTGTATGAGTTGCTTTATGAGAAAGTATTTGATGTGGATATAAAGAAAAGCATGGTAGAACTTAGTGCTGTTGGAGGGACTGGGGAAAGTAACGGTAGCAGTGAAGTATCTGCTTCGGATTCAGAAGATGACACCTACAGGTAAATGGGATTTAAAAGTTAACATAAGATGCCTGTGAAGAATACATATTAAATGAGTTTTCTGAATTTTTGGTGGATGTAGTAGAATCTAGTCATTTACAAATGACTAAGAAAAGAAGCACAAAGAGCTAGAGTTCAAAGTGTGAAGGAATGCAACATGTAATCTTCACTGTTCCAAAAGACAGGCTTCTGGCTCCTTTGCTTTTCCTGCAGTCTAGCGTTGAGTCTTTTAATATAATGGAATATAGCCATTGCAGCATAGCCCTCTTCCTGTTTAAAGTAGCAGAATCCCCTGGGAGAACTGTCAGTGTGCCAGTCTGGCATGGTAAACTCCATGAAAATTACTTGACTCTCTCTTGTAACCGAGTTACAGGAATCTAATCCAGCTTGAATTGCTTCCACATCTGGGGGCTGAAATGCCTGCTTGAGAGGAAGCTAATGGAGAAATACAGATGTAGCTTGCTCTATTCTGTCCTTGTTCTTCATGAAGTGATTATATTTGTGGGTTTGTAATTCTTTTTGGTAGACCTGGGTGTTCTTTGGGATTTTGACCTGATTCCTCTTGCATGGTCTTTCACAGTGCCATTTTTGCGCTCACATATTGGCAGTTTTCCTTCTGTTTAATGTGATTCTTAACCCTGGATTGTATGAAATTCCACTGAAGCTGTGGAAATTAGGCTATATTAGAGGATCCTGTCCCCTCTTCCTGCTGAATGTCATTACAGACCTTTCTGGGGGCTCTGCTGTGTTGGCATGTGGCAGAAGAAATTCTTTGAGCTGTCGGGAGCTGGTTTCTTCCTCAGGTTGAAAACAACAGAAAGGAAGATGATGGAAATCATCACAGAAAGAAAACCAAGTTGTGGGAAAGGGATTATCTTCTTTTCGTGTTTGGAAAAAAAAAATTAGGGAACATTGCCAATTAAAATACAAAGTGTTTCTGCCTCGGGGAACAATTGTTGTAGTTAAATGTCAGAGAGTGGAAACCTTTATTCCTTTCTGTTCTTGAAACTTTCGTAGGCTCCAAATGCAGTAGCCTTGCTCTGTATCTTTGGGATTCCTAACAAAACACACTGCTAACCTCCATAGCACCTTTGGAAAGAGGGTCATATACTCACTTGAGACTGTGGAACTCAGTGTTCTTGATTTAAACTATATGTCTTATGATGCAAGAGGGGTGTGTGTGTGTGTGTGTGTGTGATTTCTGCACGAATTACAAACACTTCACTATGTTTATGAAGTCCTAAATTTTTTGCTTGTCCAAAATTTGACTTCAGCTTGTTTCATTAACTAGTTTTCCAGAAGATTATTTTTCTATTTTATTAATATAAACTTTTCAGTTATGTTGTTATTAAATGTAATACTTTTGCGAGAAGTTAGTGCTAAGAGTTGTCTACAACTGTTGTAGGGAAAAATACTTGGACTTTCTCTCTGTGGAAAGTATTTTTTCAGTGATGTCAAGTGTAGAAAATATGAGTAAATTGGAGTGCCTGATGCAAATTAACTAGCAGAATGGTTTTTGGTTTGAGGGGTTTTTTTATGTCTGTTTTTCCTGTGTTTTCCTTGTGTAGTTGCAAACATTTTAAGAGGATTTTTTTGTCTCTTGCCTTCCTTCCCCCCCCTTTTTTTTTTCCAAAGCGATGATGAAGTCACTGCATATAAGATAGACTTCTTAAAATTTGTTCTTAAAACCAAAAAATGTATTTCTATATCATATAAAGTTAAAAAATGTAGTTCCTACTGTAGGCAGCTTTTTCACTTTTAGAGATGATGATGTTCTGTAGTATGCTTGTTGAGAGCATATAGAGGATGGTAGTTTCAGTATTTTTATCCACTTCCTTAGATGTGTCTTACTTGATTTCCAGGCCTTTTTAGCACTAGAACTCGTTATAAAACATAACTTGCTTCTGTCCTATTGCAGAAGTAAAGCTACAACAGTTACTGATATGAATGGAATGAAATCTCTTTCTGGCAACAAGGTATTTATATGTTGAGATTTATTTTCTTTCTAATAAACTGTACTCTGCTATATTTCTTAGTATTTAAGTTAGTTCATGAGAGAATCTTGTGTTTCTAGTTTTCCTAACATGTAATACCTTAAAAACTACCTACTTCTTTGAAACATAATGTTTACTTTTGATGTGCTCAAAGGTGGATAGTGTCCTTTTTAAACTGCTTAGTTCTTAGTTTTATTCTGGTACGGTTAAAAAACCACTGTTTAATTTTTTCAAAAGCTCTTTAAACTGAAATATAAAGAAGCTGAGAATACATAAAGCATAAAGCTTGAGCACTGTATTGGAAAATGAAAAACTGGACATCTTAATGCAGGTTACCATTTAGCACTTTGTTCTGTTTCATACAGCACCTTGAGAGCAATGGGAATCCTGCATTGTTGGTCATACCTAAAAAGGTTCTTAAATCACTCGATCCATTGGTTTACAGAAACATTGAATATGATGTTTGGCTCCAATCCAAATTGGGTAAGTAACTGAATACTTAAAATTTGCAGCTTTTGCAAGCTGATATGTAAAATGAATCCCTTTTGAAGAGCAGTGATGTGAATGGCAGTTGTGGGTTAGGCAGTGGTCTTCCTCACATGTGTCAGTGGGCAGATTTAGGGCCTGAACAACTGGTTTGCATTTTTACTGCATCAAGAAAGTAACTCTTTTGGTGTATTTGAACTAACAGTATGTTGCTACTTATGTCTTTACAGATCAGCAGAAACAGGATTTCTCTATTGCTGCTGGCATGCAATACTCTGTGGGAGATAAATGTAAAGTAAGTAATACTGAATTATAGTTTACAGGCATGTTGCCATTTTGCTCAAGATGCCCACTTTCCCTCTTTGCAAAATATTTTGATATATATAATTGATGCTTTCTGGGTATTCTTTGCTTATGTCTTCAAGCAAGGATATGCCTGTTGTTTAATGTGGTGTTCGTGACCAGCACACATACAGAAAAGGCGTTAAGCAGAACAACTGATCAGTGCCATTTTATTCCATTAAAAAGTCACAAGGGGAACTTGAAGAGTGTGTTTATTGAGATATCTGTGGACCTCAATGTTAAGCATGAAATCGTAGTTCCATGTGTTAATCTTTGACACTGGAGATAATGATTATTGTTTGTAAATTGGCTTTGATAAAATCTCAATACTTTCAAGTAATGGAATACAGCACACTTTAGTTACTGCAGATCCTGAACTTTGGGTGAGCCTTCCTCTTCAAGTGTTCAAAGTGTGTTACACAATTGTTCTTTAAATTCTGATCAAGTTTGTAGTATGTGTTGCTACTTAAGAAAGGGTAAGGTTTTCCACTAAATTCTATAGTACTCACATTTTAGATTAATCTCCTGAGGTTGGTTAATTGAACTGGTGGTACTTGGCTAAACTGTGGTTCTTTCTAGGATATTTTACCATCTATTTTAATTAGATTATTAATACTGTTGAGAAAATGCTCAGTTTGGCTAATCATGCAGCATGGGGGCTCTTTCAGTTTGTACTTTCTTATTTTTGTAATGGAATTAACCATAGTGATTAAATTGCAGGCAAGACATCTCTAAACTTAGAAAAACCCTCAACCACAACATAACCCAGAAAACCACAAGCTCCCAAAATCCCCCTTCCCTGCCCCCCCCCCAAAGAAACAAAACAATCTAATGCTGAGTTGATTATTTATTGCTTAATAGTACAGGCTTAAAATTTAGATTTAAGTCCCTAAGGTTGTTGTTTTGTGTAGTATTTACTGAAGGGTACAGATAGAAAAAAACTCTGGTAATTAACATACTCTCTCTATTAAGTCTTAAATCTATGTGGCAAGACAGCAAATATATGGGATAAAAACATGGGAAAAAAGATGAAGTAAATAGTGAAAAGTAGAGTTGACCAAATTAATACAACTGGAAAGCCAAATATTGTAGCAGAATATTAAGAAATTTATTTTACGTTTAACAAAGATTTTTTAGAACATAATGACAGTCAAGTAACACTATGATCATATCTAATAAACTTTTTTTTTGGTTGTTTTTAAAAACCCTTCTGAAGAATAACTTCAGAAGTAATTGGTGTTCATTATGTCCTTAATTAAATTAAGTAGATTTTAGCAAGGGAAAGCTTTGAGTTTTATTCGAAGAGAAAGTGTTTTCAGTAAAACTGAAAAGCCTTGATGCATTCATTACTTTTAACTTTCTCATGTGGTTTTGGAAAGCATATTTCATTAAGTAGTGTTCCCCAGGAAGCTTTGTGTTTGTTTGTGAGTTTGCTTATTTGTGTGTGTTCATTTTAATAGTAGTTTTATTTCTTTTTGAAGAAGTGATAGGGATTGAAGATTTGCTTTTGATATATTTACTGAATTCTGTTGTGTATTTCTCAGGTCTTCTGTTGGCAGGAGGAAAGGTTCTATTTCTAACACTGTTGATATTTTAAAGAGTTACCTCCTGTCATTGTCATCTTTGGAGCTAAAGCACCTTTTTTTTTTAACTCTTTGTCCTTTTAGGTGCGCTTAGAGCATAATGGGAAATTTTATAATGCCCACATTCAAGAAGTTCATTCGGAGAGTGGGCCAGTTGTTGTATTTGTGGAAGAGCTTGGAGCAAAGTAAGTGCTTAATCTTTTTTGAGAAAGACCACCAAACTAAACAAAGCATTACTTCCATTCAGAGTTCATTTCAGCCTCTGAAGTGTACCTGCTTCTTTACTTAAAGCAGTACTACCACAAAATGGTTAAGAAAATAGCATATTAAATGAAGAAAGGGAAAAATTGGTTATCACTTTAAACTTTCTGTAGCACTAACTAGTCTGGGTATTACTTGCAGAGTAGAACAGTAACTATGTTAGTAGTATTTTAATTTTAGTTTTTTTGCACAAGATTCCATTCTAAGCAGGTTGACACTAGACTAATAAGATGTTGCTTGTTGTACTTAAGCTGTCACAAATCTGGCATCTGATTATTTTCGTATAAGAAGGCCCATCCAAGCGCTGAGCTTCTCTGTTGGTTGAGTAGCTCTGCCTGATTTCACACAGAGTGCCAAGTTGCTGTTTAGATCAGTGTCATCTTTGCCTTGCCTTGACACAATTTAAGTGTTTAAAGTTGCTGTTGGGGATTGTGGATTTGATGGGTTTGGTCGTGGGGCGTTTTTGTTTGTTGGGGTATTTCTTGGGTTGGGTGGAGGGCAGTTCGAGATATGAAGAGATCTGAGATCTGCTGCAAGTTCTATGACTTCTAGGGCATATAAAACCCCAACACAATGGAATGTAGTTTGGGAAGAGGAAACGTTTTCAGTCGAGGTAGATGAGGGAAGGAGAAAGATGCCAATTAATCTTATCTGAACTTCTTCATAAATAAAAAGAAAACAAATGTAGTGAGACCTGAAGATTGTCTTACAGTTTGAACCCTTTTTAAATTGAAATTTAACCTGATTTGAATATATAATGTAAATAAATATATATTTTTATAATATATAAATAAAATATAAACAATGTAAAGAGTTACTTGGGCATCCTACAGTATCCTCAGTTGAAAACGCAGTATTTGCTTTGGGATATACACCATTCATACAATGTTTTTCAATCTTGGCATCTATTGCAGCATTTATAATAAATTTATCTGGTATATTGCTTTTTCTGATCATTCTCCTTTTCTGGCTGCTCTGAAGACATTATAATATGGACATTAGGAGTGGCTGATAATTCTTTACTGGATAAGTTTGTGCCAACTTACCAGTTTTATGTAAGAAAAAAAGAAAAAGAAAAAAGTTTGCTTGTCTGGATATTGCTTGAGTGTAATCATAAAGGCAAAGGACTTTGAATGCAATGTTCTCAAAAATGGAAAGATCTGTCAGTCTTAGAAAACATGTGGTATAACTTATGCAAGCCCAGTTCTTGTCTTTAACGTATTTTTCCCTCCATAATTCCTTGTTTTGTAGGCATGCTGTCTCACTGAAGAGCCTTAAACCTCTTCCACAGACCTCTCCTATGGAGGGCTGGAACACTGTGCCAGGGAAGAAGATAAAGAAGTTTTTCCCAACATGGGGGCAGAACGCTCAGCCTGGTAGGATTGTAGCTGTCTTTGTGTGGCAGGATCTTCTTTCTCTGATGTTTTGTCCCAAAGAGCTTAAAAAAAAATGATTGAAAAAAGTCTTGTCTGTTTTGATGTCATTATCACAGATGCAGAGTGCAGAGGGCCAAAGAATCAGAGCAAGTCAGTAAAACCCCAGTCAGCACTACCTCCTCGACTTCAGCATACTGTGGGAACCAGGCAGCATCAGTTCTTGTGTTCTGGACTCCAACCTCATCAGACCTCAACTGAGCCAAAAGCTCCAGGCAGGAATCCTTCCCAATCTGTAAGGTAAAAACTGCAGATAACATCTTCCTTAGCTTGAACTCTCACTCAGCTCCTGGAAGCCAAGGTGCCTGCTTCAGGTGCTTCCAGCATGCTCCTTTGAAATATGTTGCCATTGAATTCTTAAGAACTGTCTCAAGTCCTTAAGAATACACACAAGCATACGAAAAGTAATTTTGGTTTTTTTCTTGCATGTGGCAGCATCCCCCCTGGAAGCGCTGTCTGCAGAACTGCATTTTTTTTCTTGGAAAGTGGATATTTTTGTTTTTTCTTTTCGGTTGGGGCTGAAATAATGTTGCATGTGGTGCTTCACGGGCATGGCAAAGGTCTTCCCTCAGCTGGTACTGAACCTGTCATAGGGGACTGCTTCATGTTATGACTGATCACTTGAAGGAGTATGAGAACAGCATTTTGCCTGCATTTGTTGGGACTTATTTTTTAATTTACTGGGCTACTGTAGCAGAGTTTCTGATTGCCATTTTTCTATCCAAAAGGTTCTTCCATACTAGTCTAAAAACGGAAACACTTCGTGGTCTTTTCTGTCACTCTTCTGTATCATTAACTCCTTGTGGGAAAAATGGAGCCAGGGGTCTTTGGAGTCTGCCACATGCAGCATTTTAAGGGCATTTTTCTTTCACCTGTAACCTAAATATATGAGTATTCTAAAAGATTTAATAAAGTAATTCAGAAGGCTGAAACAGTGATGTTAATTTCGTGTAGTGATGCTTTAGAAATTGAAAATTCATAATGCATTTTACTTTTTGTTGTATTTACAGCAGCCTCCTTCCCCAACTTTCTCTTGTGTGTTCATAGGTAGCAGATGGCACAGAAATGGGTTAGATGGCTTGATGCAGGCATTTGGTTTTTAACTATGATCTAATAATTACCATTTGTTATAAAGCCTTTCAAAATTGTATTAAACTGAATTGTGGACAAAATAATTTCTTTCCCTTCCTTACATTTTATGCATATGGGCAGAAAGGGATCTGCTATATGTGGAATCACATAAGCAGTGCTTGGATAATTACCTTCTTTCTTCCTTTTAAACCCTGAGCTTTTATTGTGTTTGGTACTGGGGAATTTCTTTGTCCAAGTGATGCCGCTTCATTTTTTTTTCCTGTGCAGGAAGGCAGAGCGGGAGAGAGGAGAGGATCTGAACCATGGCAGCAGAGATTGTAACTACTTTGGCCTGTCTCCAGAGGAGCGCAGGGAGAAGCAGGCTATAGAGGAATCTCGCTCCCTTTATGAGATCCAGCAGCGGGATGAACAAGCTTTTCCTGCTCTTTGCAATGTATGCTTCTTTTCATTGTAATTAATAGCGCGTTTTCCGTACCTGTCCATGAACCTTTTAGTGAACAGTTGGTTTGCTGTGCTTGAATTACAGTGTAATTCCAAAATTAAGGTTATTTTCTTTGCACTCGCTGTCTGCTTAGGAATATGGGTATCTACAATGCGTTGTATATTAAAGATAAGAAATATATGTAGTAGTTTACCCTGGGAATAATTAACATCCCCCGCGCACACCTCCTTTTTAAGCATGTAAATATGGGAGACACGTGAGCTGCTGCAGCTGTAGGCTTCTTTCTTTGTGTTCCTCCTGTGTTTGGGAGGCTTTGCACTCCCTTTTAGTTACTTGGATGTTGTCTTTTTCTTATGGTGGGATCAAAGTTCGAGGTGAGGACAGAACTTGCTCTGAAGTTTAATTTAGCTGAGAAGTAGCTGAGTAAGATGGCACCAAGCACCACAGTATCAGTGACTAGGGGATTGATTCCCATTTGTTTTGCATAAAACCTGGTTTAATTATAAGTGACTTTTTTTATTTCTAGCCTGAGACCTTAATGGTGTGAGAACTTACCCGGTGTCTTGAGTAATGGAAATGCTTTGTCAGACCTGCTCTTTTTCTGTTGAGTTGAGCAGGCTTCAGTGGACTTGGCTGAGTCTGAGGGAAGGATGTAGCCTATAGATTTTTGAGAGATAATTGTATTGATGCAATTTTTAATGAAAGCCGATTAGAGTCTCAGTATGTCCAGGGAAGTGGGCTGGTCCTGTGGGTGAAGAGCTGCTCTCTACATAAACGTGTTCTAAAGATATGTGGGGCTTTTTGGATTTAAATCCTAGGACAAAAACAAGTCTGGGAAGAATGAGTAGATGAAAGACTGAAACTAAGGGACAGAGGTTGCTCTCCTATCTCTGAGCTGTAACAGTTTGCTGTATTTGCTCACATGCAGGAGGAGGAAGTGATTTTTAAGTGAATTATTGTCTGAATGAAACAGGTTTTTGTCATATAAGGTAATGACATGAATGCTTTTAAAGGACACTTTGCAAAATTTAGCAGCGAATAAAAGAGTGGATGAATCTGAATGATACTGATCAAGACTCCTCCCCCCTCCCCTCTCTGCCTGTCACAGACATAAATATTATGTCTCATGAAGACGTAATAGTATCAGATGGTGGCAAAGTTTCATTGGACTGATTTACATAAATCCGTATTTCTGCTTTTGTAAACCTCTTTAGAATCAGTCTGTCTGTCAGGCTGCTACACAGACTATGGATAATTTAAACCAGAAAAAGTTCTCACATAATGAAAGAAGAAACAGCAAGTGGACAGCAGAGGTAGAAGAGCAGAAGGAAAAAGGTAAATCAAATGGTTTTAGATTAAGGCACTTTTTTTTTTTCTTTGCTTGGTTTTGTTACCAGCCTCAGAGCTTATTCAAGATAAGGCATCTCTTCAGGCAATGAGGAGAAAATTATCATAACTAACAGTGCCGAACTAAGCTAGGCTTAAGGTAGCAAAGGTGTGCTTTGTGAAGAAAGGATGTGTTTTCCTGCTTTGTGAATGTGGCTGAGAGAGCAGGCCCCTTACTGGGATTTTTCCAGTAAACGGGAAGAGGAATAAGAGAAACTAAAAGACTTATCAGAGCTACCCTAAATTAGATCCTTTTGAAATTCTGGAGTGTGTGGCAGAAACTACCAGTGGGGAGGACCATTAGGAGTGCTTACTGGAATCAGTTAAGAGTAAAGCAGGTAAAAGTATCCAATGTGGTATGGTTAAGAATTAGCATACAATGGCACAGAAAGGGAGAAGCTGGTGTACAGAAGGGTGGGGAAAAAAACCCCTGTTTACAGTAGAGAGATCTGTGACATGCTCAAAATTTTGTTTGGGTTTTTTCCCTCCCCCAATCAGTTAAAACACTTTTTAGCTTTTCTCTTCATGGACTCAAAGCTTTTCCTCTTCTGTGAGGAAGTAGAATGTGGCAGTAACAGATAAAAGCTGTAGCTGTCAGGAGGCAGTTAGTAAATCTTTGCTATTTGTAACTGATAGTGTTTGGTCGGATTTTTTAATTTTATTTGAGTTTTAACTTTTTGTTCTGTCAGCTTTGCCGTGACTAAAAACTAAATTTGAGCTTGACTTCTTCCACTTTATTTTTCCCCGAGTAAATAAAATTAAGACTCCTTAGCCTGCTCATAGAAATTGCTCCTTCCCTCCATTTTTTAAAATTTTGTTGTGTTTCCTTATCTCTGGCAATAGCATGTGCTCCTTAGTCCCTCTTTCAACATGTCATGCTTTACTGAATGGTCTCACAAGGACCAATCTTGCTTATTTTTTATTCTCCAAGTGTCTGAAAACCTGTTTCCTCTGAAGAGTTGTTTCATCAGCAATGCCAAAAAGAACGTTCATGGTAGAGAAAGCTCTTTACTACACTGTCATGATGGATTTGGCTGAAGTACATGGCACGTCCAGCTTTCTCTGTTTTTGTGACACTCAGGATTGATTGCCCCTTGTGAAACTTGGTTAACAATCCTGTGGAAACAAACTGTACTTCCTTCTGAGTATTTAGAGATTCCTGTTGGTGCTTGAGGAATGGGCAGTAATTCTCATAATCAATAATAATGTTTTAATTTACAGTGTTGTCTAGTTGTGATGGTGAAAGTACAAAGCTTTTAAAAAATATATATCTATTTAGTGGCTACTATAAAACTTAGGGGCATGAGTTTGATTGACAAGCAGTGGTAACCAGATTTGAACATAAACCAGAATGTGAAGAACTTGTACAAATCTTATGTGAAGATTATGTTACAATTATTTTTTAACACCTTTTCCCCCACCAAGGTGTTTGCTGGTGCTTGAGAAATTAAACTTTCTGCAGCAGTCTGAAAACTTTTTAGATCTTTTGAACCGCTGAAACCTTCTAAACTGCTCTTTTACTCAGTAAAAAGTAGACAAGAGTTTGAGCTTCTGTTATCTTAACAGTTGAATATGAAAATGCAGATCAGAACATTTTCACTTTAAGCAAAGTACAAACTTCAGTTTCATTAGGAGCAATTTAGGATGAATATGTTTAAAGGGACAGCTGTGTTTCATTCCTGCTTCCCTCAAGCATCACTGAAATGGTTAACAGGTATCAGTAAAGGACTGTAAAGAGCTTGGAAAACCCAGGTTGAAATGGCTGCTCTGTCACTGTCCTAACAACTGTTTGTTTTAGGATGCTTTGATCTTTGATAAAAACAGAATTTAAAGTTTTCTGAAGTAATATGTGCTGAGGTGCAGCTTTGGTTTTGAAAGTTTAATTTTGGAAAGACAAACTTTAACTGGCTTAAGTTGTGATAGCCATAAGTGGTGTAATGGTTCATTTACTAGGTTATGTCTTGGTGTTGCAGAGTCAAATTCCAGGCAGATCCACTTAAGTCAGAAGCTTGAGCCAAATTCATCTGAGGTAATCTTAAAGAAAAGACCAAATTTTTTTTTAATGTTATTGCTTCTCTGATACATGATTAGCAGAGCAATAGCTGCCTTTAGAGCTGTGATTGCTGCTGCTCCTTTACAGCTTTTAAAGAAATACTCCTAAGTTTGGAGGCTTGTATTTCTGTCAGCTTTCCTCAGCCCCTGTAACCCATAATTATAGTCTTTCTCTGCAATCTGAGTTCTCAAATCTGGGCTATCGAGAGAACTTAAGAATCTGGATTTGTAATTGCTTAGTACAGTCTGTACTTTCAGTATAATGGGACCATAGAAGATTTGATGTTTGCTAATAGCTACTTTGCTAACAGACCATGAGCTCTGAAGTTCAGTGAAGATTTGTGGCCCCTTGTTGGCTTTTAACCTTTGCTGTCCTTTCAATGAGCAAAATGTTACACTAGTATAATAGTGATCTGATGCTTAGCCCACCTTGTATGGAGTGTGGTTTACTATTTTTGCATAACTCTTTGTAAAGTTAATCTTACTATCAGACTAGCTGTGTCTGTTGTTTTTAACTTTGCTTTAGAAGAATAGTCAAGATGAGAGCTATCCAAAAGCTTCGTCTCCTTTGGAACAAGTAAAAACAGATTCTTCAGTGCTTGCCGAGCAAGTAAGAAATGTTTGTTTGATTTCAAAGTTTTCCAATCAGGAAACTTCAGACAAAGGGGAGCTTCATCACAGCCACGTATGTATTGCAGTACTGGCTTTTAATTACCTAGTCATTTCTATGGTGATAACGCTAAAATTTCCTATTTACAGTTAGGAGTCTCTTATGTCCAACGTAAAGAATGTAGAAGGACAACCCTTGCTAGAAAAGTAAAAGTATAACTATTCTCTTCTGAGAGAGGAGTTATTTCATATCTTTCTACCAAATGAACTGTGCTTTTCGCTTTAAATTCTTTACTTTTGCCTTTTCAGGTTTCTCCAAGGTAATGGTTTGTGAGGGTGGCTTTTCTTTTGTTTGGGAGATATTTAATGTGATGCTTGTGGGGGTGGTTATAGCACAGATGGTTGTCTGTGATACAGGCATGTTCCAGATAGAGCTCTGGATCTCAGGTCTCTTTTGATACGTTACAAGGTAATACGTTGCTGTGGTGATAGTAGTAGTCTAGATAATACTGAGTCATCAATTTTGGTAGAAGTCAGACACACTGGGGGTCACCAACAATGGTGTGATTTTAAGAATAATTTAATGTGATTTCTTTGTTTTTATAGAACCTGGCGGAATGCTTACCGAGCGGAACTCCAACACCCTCCCCAGTCTTCTCTGAGGTGCATTTACCTCCAGCAGTGCCTTCTGTACCAGCCATCGTGCCAGCTTGGCCAAGTGAGCCAACAACCTATGGACCAGCAGGTTTGAAGAAATAACATATGTCAAAAGCTGCTAACCCTGAAATATACTGTCTTACTAAATTGAAGATATCTCCAGGAGATACTGTCTCATATAAATTCACATTCCAAAGGCAGTCAGTCATAGGAATATAGCTTCTCACTGCTGAAAGCTACTGAGAGTTCTATTAAGTCTTTGATAGCCTGCATGTACAGTTTGCTTCACTCCCAGCCTGAAGGTGGAAGAGGGATGTGTACTCAATTCTCTGTTTTTCCTCTAAGTGGGATAACATTGAGTTTTGAGGATCTGCTGAAGGTAGAGCACAGTCAGCATGTTGAAACTTGATACGTGTTTTTGTGGTCTGTGTCCTATGTAAAAAGACTGAGGACTCAGCTTGGGGCTTGTATGCCTGGAACTAATGAGATCCGGTTGGACCTGAGCTGCAAAGCCAGTATAATTTTTTTTTTGTGCTGTGCATATCTTTTGGTATGTGGAATTAGCTTAGATTCAGTATTGCCCATTAGATCAGGTGCTGTATTTTCTCTCACACTGCTGTGTTTCTGTACAAGGACTACCTTTCAGATCAGCATACTCTGTTCATGTGATACAGTAATAATCCTGTCATACATGACTGTGTCTGTGACACAAGATGCATAGCCCAGTTAAGCTGAGCTCAGATTCAGAGCTGTCAGTGACTAGTCAGAATGAGAACTTCAGGAATTCACATAAAAATTTCAGTTCCCCCATTTTCCCCCTTCCTATTCCCTTCTGGCATTTGTAATTTTAAAAATAAATATGGGAACAGTTTAGCTATTTCTGGAAAGCTTGGCTTACCTGTTTCATTCTTTCTGAGAACTATTCTCTGCATTTTGAAGCTTGCTTTTCTGCTGTCATTTTGGCTGTGTATGTATTGATACACGTATATATTTTTTATATATAAGTGTACCTATATGTATGTATGTCGGGTTTTTCCCCCTCTGTAGGTATTCCATCCCAAATACCTGCTTCTTCATTGATACCAGGACCAGCAGCGGGACCTGATTCTATTGTATCACAGGCTCAGGTAACATCTGCTTCAGTTGCTGGAGTTCCTGTGTGGCTACAAGCAGTTAACCAGCCTTTAATGCCTTTGCCTCAGACTCTGAATCCTTACCAGGATCCACTATATCCCGGATTCCCTTTAAGTGAAAAGGGAGAAAGAGCCGTTGCACCCTCTTACTCCCTGTGCAATACCGGAGAAGACTTACCTAAAGGTGAGAAGGTCTGGGGTTTATACCATTTTTCCTAATAGGTTTTTTTTTCTTAAAATGTAGATAAAGACAGCTTTTTTTTGTTTTGGTCCCGTTCTCAGTCCTTGTCAGAAGATCTAACAGTAGTCATTCTGCAGTTTGAGATGTGGGAAAGGATACTGAACAGAGCTGTAGCTCTTTAGTTTGCACTGCCGGCATCCCACCTGTTTGAAGTGGTCACGCCTGGGAATCTGAGATGGTCATTTTGTGCTTCTTAGCTTGACCCACTGTAACTTGAGGTTTTCTGAGTGTAAAGAATTATCCTGGGAGAACTGCCTCCTGATGCAGTAACGTGTTTGCTTGTGTAATTTAAAAGCTTGGAAGCTGTTGAGTGTTTCCTTACTGGTGTGGGAAAACACAGGTTTTGGCATACTACAAATGCCCATAAAGAACATCTCATGTCTGACTGCACGGTGATTTGTTTACTGAACTGTTTTATAAAACAGAAGTTCAGTTCCACAGACTGTTAAAACCAAAATTTAAATTGTGTTCTAAATATCCTAACTGTGGCAAAAAAACTCCCAATGAAGCAATGGAAGACATGCAAGCAGCAACTTAATACCAATGTTTGCTACTGAAATGGAACTTTATGGAAGGACTGATTTTTGTATCAGATGAAATATTTCAGTTCTTAATAAATCTTTTTCTGTTTTGTTTTTTTTTTTCTTTCTAGATAAGAATATTCTTAGATTTTTCTTCAATCTTGGCGTGAAGGTAACTCTTCAAACTTCCTTACGTGTCTGTGTTTGTTATACCATAAAAATTGTTTGTAATTGCTTGGTAGGACTTAGAGTGCAGAAGTGTGGTTGCTGCAGGCTCTACATTTCAAGTCTGTCTTTAAATTTGAAATACTTTTATTTTCTCTTCTGTTAACTGGGATTCCAGCAGTGGTCTACAGTGCAGTTTAAGTCAATAGAAATCAATTTTATCTCAACAATAATGAGAGCTGTTTGCTTCCAGCTGTGGCTGTACAGTCAGCAGATTGTGCTTTACAAAATCACAGATAAATTGAGTATAAAGATCCACTCTTTTGGATGAAGGGTATAGGGAATGAGAAAATGCCCTTAAACTTCAACCACGGCTGTGTACTGGCAAAGCCACTGCAGTACAGATCCCAAGATCTTTCCCTGGGGACACTCCCTTAAGTAACCTGCATGTGTCCTTTCTGCTGAGGTTGATGACAACAGTATTTTACTTTTAACCCTTCCAGTAATTATAACAGCAGTTGATGTGTAAATGTGATGCAAATCTGTGTGTGGTTGGGGAAGAGGCTCATCCAAAAAATCAGCATTTTCCATTACTCGGCAAGGACTAGTTGTTTAGTTTCTCCCTTCTGCACATCACAATGTTCTTTTTTTGCCTTCTTACTGCTTCTGTCAGGCAAACGATTTTGAGCAAGGTGCTGAGAGCTCTTAGGCTTATTCCACATGAATAAGCCATCCATAGCAATGATTCCTTGGTGTCTGGGCATGGAAAAAGGAAAGGTTCAGCACAGTTTACAATGTAAATTTGGTAACTCTGTGCCTAATACAAGTCTCTTTGCTTAGGGGGAAATCCGTAAGTCATTAATTAGCAAGTGTCACTGCAAGGTATTTAAACAGCATGTGTTTCGTAAGCTGACTTATGTTTGGGACTCTCTTTACTGGTACTTTGGATTATCTGGGATCTAGTCTGTCGTTCTGGTGCTCCAGCACCATCTGCTGGCCCCAGGACCACGATCTTGTGGCTGTGCTCCTCTGCTGGTGTTACTGGGTACAACAGACGCAGGAACTACTTTCTGCATTTCTCTGTCTGCTGCTGTGGTCCCAATTCCTGCCTTGTTGTTATCCACACCCTTCCAGCTGCATATTCAGAGAGAATGGACTATTCCCATGGAGGGGAGGTCTGGGTAGGCTTTTTAGGATAGTTTGCTCCAGGGATTGTTTCTACAGATGCCGATTCAGTAACAAGTAGAGAAAAGGGAAGTGTTGTGAACATGGCTTATGTGTACTACCAGCACAGGAGAGGTTGCTGCTGAAAGGGCTTTGTGTCCCCTGGTGACTCACACCACTAGCTGGAAAAGTGCACTGGATATTCTAATGAAACCTATACCCCAACTTTAAGGGAGGGCTTCTAAGAAAGCTGATCTGTGGGTTATGTAGATACTTATGGGTTTCAATCTGCAAATAGTCCACAGAGAAATAATCTAATTTTGGGTCTCAGTGTAGTCTTTTTTAAGTGAAAAGATGTGTATGGTATGGCTTCTGGTTGTTTTGATTATTATGCCTTAGAATTTTCAAAGCAGGCTAGTAGAATGAATTGCCAATTAATAGGTGAGATTCTGGAAAATGAATTTGAAATGTTTGTCTTCAAACACATAGCTAAAGCTTGACTTAATAGCACTGTGTGTTTAATTATATAAAAATCGTTACTAAGTTTTCTTACTGATCATAACTGTTGTCCATTTCAACTGCATTTGGAAGGAATTAAAAAATAAGAATACCATCCTAGAGTCCTAGGATTTAGAACTAAGGACACTGTAAATAAAACTATCTTTTATTTCCTATAATTGTTTCAGAATAATAAAAGACTGGTGTGCTTTCATGTCTGTCTGAAAATTTCAAAGACCAAATAATTGATTTTTTAATTTTTTTTTCCCCCCCCTGCTGTCTTGCAGGCATACAGTTGTCCCATGTGGGCACCCCATTCTTACTTGTACCCCCTGCACCAGGCCTATTTAGCTGCCTGTAGAATGTACCCGAACATGTCCCTCCCTGTGTATCCGCACAGCCCCTGGTTCCAGGAGGCTCCGCCAGCTCAGAACGAAGGCGAAGCTGTGCGACCCAACAGGCACTTTGGTGTTCAGAGCGAGGCCAGATCCAACGGCCAAATTCCACAGGTTGACGGCAGATCTCCATCGCTGCCTCTCATTATACCCACAGCTCAGGTGTCAGAAAGCCAAGGACAGGTCTGCGTAGAAGCGGAGAATCCAGCGCAAGCTCTTCACGCAAACTATGAGGAGTCCCTGAGAGGGAAAAATATGTTCCTGCAGCCACCCTTTGGACACAACCACTTTTTAGGAGCTGTTCCAATAGCGCCTCCTTTCTTTCCTCACTTTTGGTATGGGTACCCAGTTCAGGGTTTCATTGAGAATTCAGTAGGGAGACCCAATGTTGTCATGTCACCTGAGGACAAAGAGGCAGCAGCTGGCACCTCTGTCAGCGTGTACGTGGGCAAAGAAAGCAGCACTCCGGTGCCTGGGGCAAACTGTGCGGAGCAGCTCCAGAAGAACAACAGCGGTGGTGGCTCCAACACAGTCCCTTTCCCTGTGGCTGGTGCAGGCAGCCAGCGCGGTGCCCCGAAGGACACTTCAGCCAGGGCACCTCAGCTGGAGCAGACTTGTCCTGCGGCTGCACCCAAGCAGAAACCAGCTGGGCAGCAGCACCGCGCTCTGCAGGCACAGGGCATGGAGAGGCCGCCGGCAGTGCCCAGCTCTCAGTCACTGCTGGCAGAGCCTCCGAAAAATGAACTGAAAACCAGCATTCCCGGCCGCAAGGAGAAGACTGGTAAAGGTAGGGATCCCAAGGGTGCTGGTAATCTGCATATGGAAAGCGGGGCACAAAGAACGAGGGAGGAGAGCTCTGAGGACGAGAGTGAAGTTTCTGACATGCTGAGGAGTGGTAGATCCAAGCAGTTCTATAACCAGACTTATGGAGGAGGCAGAAGGCCTAGACTGGAGAGGGGTTATTCCAGCAGGGCAGGATACCAGTTCCAAAGAAATGAGGAGGCCTGGAAAGGACCACCTGGCAGAAGCAGAGATGACAGCTACCAGTATCAGCGAAACTTCAGAGGGCAGCCATTCAGGAACGACAGGAGAAGGGCAGCACTGGGAGATAATCAGAGGGGGCAGCAAGCATAGAGTGAGTGGATAATTGAGAAATTTGAAATGCAAAATGTAATTTGAAGTAGAAGTTTAAAATCTTAATTTCTTTTGAGTAAAGTTCCAGGATACATTTAACTTTTTGTGAGTAAAGACTAGGGGGACGTGAAGTCCTAACATAGGGTTTTGGGTGGGATTTTGGAGTTTGTTTGGCTTAGCAGTTTTTCCTCAATGTCAAAATAGAAAAAAAAAAAATAATCTAGGTTTAGTGTTCTGGTAATTTTTTTCCCCGCAAAGGTTTGCGTCTGTGATAGAAGATGGGTATGTATGTTTACTAGAGTGACAAATTACAGCATTTGACATGATTTAGATTCTAAAATTGACGATAACATTGCACCAAATATAAATGTATATTTTATCATACAATGCCTTAGTTCTGAACTGAGCTAAAGGAATTCTCAGCCTACTGCACTGTTGTCTCTGATATGCTTCCAACCCAAAGGCCTTTCATCTCAAAAAGAAAAAATATCTGTCAAACTTGAATGTTTCTCTTGTGTGTTACACGTATGGCAGCCAGCTAACCCTGTGTCTTAGGTATGTTGTATATAGTTCTTTTCATAATCATAGGGTATATTTTTGAAATTTAAAAAGCATTTATTTGGTGAAATCAAAATCAAGACAAGCAGTCAAGAAATACCTGTGTATGAACTGATAAGAATGGCTGTTTCCACCATGGATTCTTCTTAATACTGGTGTGACTAGAATGGTGCCTATGCCAACTGAATAATTACAAAGACAATAAAAATGTAGATGCTATGCATTTCCAAAATAATTCTGCATCTGTTATAATAGCAGAAGTTTTTTTAATGCCACTTTAACACTAATGCACTGACAAATCCTAGATATTTTGTGAGGAGATGCATAAAGTACGTGTTACGTTTTTTAAGTTTGTACGATTGAGCTACTGTTCAGTATTCCTTTGTTGTTGCACTGTTGATGTTTTGCATGTACAGCTCCTTGCTGGAACTACTTTTAAAAGCAAAATGGGGAGTCTCTGTGTGCTGTGCTTTTCCCTACAATTCAGAAGAAAGTGGCTTCTGCCTTATATTTTTACACTGTGTCAGAGTTCTGATGCTGTTTCTTCTGACCCTGATTATGATCTCCGCAGTGTTCCTGTTGCCTTTGCCGTTTGGATGTTCAGCTGTCCAGACCTGGAGAGTGCAGTGTGCACAGTATTCACTCAGCTCTGTTGCTCTGTAAAATTCACCTGTTGTGTATATTTTTATATCCCTGTATACAGTAGTGTAGGTGATGGTACCCCTTCATTTGTGTCTGAGATTGTGCACCCTTGGTGAGGAAACCAGAGTAATAGTTACATGATAAAGAGTTTGTTTTCAGATGCATGCTGTGTATAAACCCCTAATTAAAATAAACGTTTGTCTTTTCACTTTCTTTCTATATTATATTTACATTCTTTAACCTGTTACAATGATGGTAAAGGAACAGTGTTATGATAGAGCCACTTGTAGACAGCAGCAGAACGATGAGTAGCACCTTGCAAGCTGGAAACAAAATGGGTGTAAGATGAATTTCTAGTTTTTATTTGTGGTGGCAGAGGTCATGCTGAAGGCATTTGGGTTTTCTTTTTTTTTCTCTTTTCCATTAAGAAATGTATTCAGGATTTCAAAAGAGGCAATCTTAATTTTTTTCAGGTTGAGAACTAAGGAAGCACTGAGGGATTTAACAGTACCGTTGTGGTTCGCTGTTTACCTCAGCTGCTTTCAGAAACTTAAAGGGGGACTGCTTGTTGTGTTCACAGGTAAATTTTAAACTCTTAACTCCAGTTGTACCCCAGATTTGTCTACCAGTAACTGAAATAATCATGCTATACTAAAACCAGGCAGTTATCACAAGCCTGTTGCAAGATTGAAGGCAATAACACTTCCTACAGAAAGTTGTTTAGGAAACAATGGTGAAGAGAGGAATGGCAGTAACTGGTAGGGACTTGCTTTTAGAATTTACTTTTGACAAGTGACAAAATATTTCAGCTGAGCCTGTGTCCTGCCTTGCTACTCTAAAATAAACAAGGACAAACCACTCTGTTCTGTAACTTGTGAGGCAAAAATGTAAATAAGGAACAAAGCCACGTTTTCTCATAATGTTTTTCACATCCTAACAATGAAGGCAGACCCAGAAAACTGCTGAATGGAAAACATCCTTCCTTTTAAGATGCACAGCTGAAAGTTATTTTTACAAGTCTGCAAAACTTAAGTAGGAACCTTTAAATTTCCCTTCTGGCTCCCTGAAGTACCTTAATTTATATGGAAAAATGTTTCTGACAAGCTATTTTTTCTTTATGTTCACTTTTGTCTATAGTAACGATCAAAGCTTGTACTTTTTCCTAAAGTAATTCCTGCATCTTCGCCTTATAGAAACTTCATCCTTCCATGGAAAGATGGCATGGAAGAATG
The DNA here is from genome assembly GCA_036023395.1 of Myiotriccus ornatus. Classification (NCBI taxonomy): domain Eukaryota; kingdom Metazoa; phylum Chordata; class Aves; order Passeriformes; family Tyrannidae; genus Myiotriccus; species Myiotriccus ornatus. The sequence continues at coordinate 15,056,748 of JAYRBT010000139.1, forward strand.
AGTTGGAAAGATTGAAAGGATGTTAATATTTCTTTAAGATTACTTAACTGATTATTTTCCTGTAACTAGGTCTGAGAGTAGATGCATAGGGACAGAGGATTAAAAAAAGATGTACCTGTACCTGCTGTTATATTTGTACTGCATCTTTTGTGTGTGCTACAGTATGAGAAAAAGGGGGGGTGTGTCACAGCATCATATAAATATACACACTTCTGAAATAGGAATTCAAGAAATGCTGCAGTATCACAGAAGAGTTGTAAGTTAGGTGATATTTATTTATGAAACCCTCATTCAGAGAGATTCAAACTCTTTAAAAGAGGAGTTGCTCTTGTAGCTTGACATTCTTGGTAAGCTTCCCTCTTATACACAAAACAATTTTTTAAAATGAGGAAGTTCAGTCAGTACTTGGTATATGAGTAGGATACTTTGAATTGAAAACCTCCCTTAAATTCTGAAAAATCAGGAGACCCATTTGCACAATTTCAAGGTCGTCTATTTTGAAATCATTACACTGAAAATATAGGGCTGTGTCACCAAAATATAGAAAGTGGCAGTTTTACTTGGACTAGGATGTATACTGCTACTGGTCTTGGATGTTAAACGCAGCAAGAGATTTTAAGCTCCAAAAGATTAAGCGTTCTAAGACCTGATTTGAGCCATCTCATCCACAGCTGTTTAGATTCCAATATGCATGTCTATATGCCAGTTACAAAGATGCTCAGATTCAATATTTAGTCATCCAGGAAGAAGTAGTTCCCACTCTTCTTTTGTTCCACATCCTTAGGAAGAGAAAAAAGGTCACTGTTACTTGAAGTAGTCTTTGGCAGACTTGAGCACAGCTAAAATAAAAGACACTATACTCCTTTCTGCTTTCCTTACTACTCTTAGGAGTTTCACGTGCTGTTTTCCAGCACAGCAAAACTACCCAGTCAGTCTTCATTTTGTTCCTTATTTTAAAATCTGGCTTCATTAAATAGTCACGGCTCCTTTACTGTAAAGGTGCTTCTCTCTTACCTTGATGGAATTGAGTTTGTTTATTCTTGGTCTGTAATTGTTGGGGTCTCTTCTAAAAGTGATTTCAAGCTGAGATAAAAATTTATTCATTCCAGCCAAAAGAGTCTGTGGACTGTTAAGAAAGAAGAACATTTCAGGTACATTTTCAGAGTTTTATACTATACAATTACAGGCAGCTTTATCTCCAACCTGAGCTCACTGAGGACTGGAAATGCTGTATCTGACATACCAGGAGGTGCTACAGTTTTAGTCAAATGCTGTCTCAGATACTACTCTCATCTTTCAGCAGTATCTCACTATGGTACTACAGGTCTTTGGCTGGTGACCTTTGCACTCTTTTTATTTTGTATCCACGTGTGTGTGCTGGCACACTGGTTAACATTCAAAGGAAAAAAAAACAAGTTGCACCAGAAGCAAAATATAACAAAGATCATAACATACCCTGATGCTGAGGAACAGTTACATGCTTGTGATTTTTAAACTCAAACATGCTTTCTTACAAGGAATATCATCAAAGTTGGAGTAGCAGTGGGTTGTAGACGCTTGTAGACTAACGTGTTTACTTAACCTGGCTTGTGCTAAGTACTTGGAAATTACTCTGTTCTAAAAGCCTGGTTTCTGATAAGGCTGCTCTTTAAAAAGTCTCTATAATCTACATGAATTCTTTACATGAACAAAAGCAGATATATCAAAAGGGACAGCTCTGAAAGAGTAAAACTCAGGTAAGTGTACCTAGCATGTTGCTGTCAAGACTTGCACAAGATTTGCATACAGGTAACCTTAGTACACTGCTTTCTTTTAATCCATCTCAAAGTTATTTTCATAAGCAAAGTTCACAACTGGTACTTTTTTTCATTCCTTACAATCAATGCCACTTATTTGTTCTCCTCTGGTCATAATTTAGCTGTTGTGCAGTTTCTTAAGACCGGTATAGGCCAGGAGCTGGTCTAGGTCTTGGGGTGTAGTTTGAGATCCTAAACAAACTCTCAACTCGGGGTCCAGGCAGCCTCTAAGTGAGGGTCAATCCGATTTTCTTTTCCGTGATTCAAAACAAAAGCTACAACCCTCAGGACACTCTTGGATCACTTGAAATGCAGTTTTTCTGTATTTTTGATGATGATCTTGCTTACTAATCCAAACAATCTTACCTGTTTGCCAGTGTGTTCTTGGAAGGAATGCCATCAAAAACAATCACACGATCAGCAAGATATGTAGCCATGATAAAATCATGTTCTACCACAAAAGCTGTTTTTTTAGCATGGAGAATGAAACTGAAATAAAAAAGAAGAGAGGTTAATGTAAGCTTATTGCAAAATTCCTGCCAATCTCAGTTCCCTTCCCCACCATGTGCACTTTACCGTTTAATGACTCTGGCAGCCATCAGACGTTGTTCTGAGTCCAAATATGCTGAGGGCTCATCAATTAGGTACACATCTGCAGGCTTACCCAGACAAAGAGCTAATGCCACACGCTGCAACTCACCCCCAGACAGTGTTTGAACCTATCGGTGCGAGGGGAACAAGGCCATATTTACTTCAGGTACAGGTCAAGAGTTAAAAACAGGTCAGGATGTTGTTTCAGGCAATTGATACCTCCTGGTCAATGATGTTTTCTATCTGGAGAGGTTTCATTACATCAGTTACAAACTGGGGGTGCGTATAGGCATCTCTGATCTTCTCATGCAGTAGCTGACGGACACTTCCCTGTCAAAAGGAAAATGCTGCCACTCAGTTTTATGCACCACAAGAAAACAAGGAGAGACAGAATTAATATTTTGTTCCAGGTATAAAAAAATTCTACTTATGTACTACAAACATGCTTTTTGTAGCAAACACTATACTTAATAAATAAGGCTTAAACGTACTGTAGATTTAGGGCTGATTTTCTGTGGTTTGTAGCTTACATTTAGAACTGGGACCTCACCTGTAAAAACACAAGATTTATAGCGTAAATAAGAGCCTTTCCAGTATCTTCAAATAGGTTTCAGCTAAGGTATGACACATTATTACCTCCTTCATCGGGCGTAAGTCTTCCTGCAAGCATTCGGATAAAGGTCGTTTTGCCAGTTCCTAAAATAAAATGCAAGTTATAGATGAATCACTTTTTAATAATTTAGACCTCCAACAATTAAGTCACTGATAAAAAAAAATATCAAGCAAGCTACTAGGTGCTTTTTCGAATGTAAGACCTCTTAAAAGTACCATAAACTGGATTTGTAGCTGAGCTCACCAGGCCAGGCATTGTTCTGCAATCTCAGTTCTTATAATGGGGTAACAGACAAACACAGTGGCATTGTTACGCTCAGTAACGTCACGTTCTCGCTATTAGAGAGCAAACTCATGCTGTGAAATCTTCACTGGCAAACAAGCAGTTCAACCTGACTCAAACCCAGTAATTTTGAAGCCTGGCTCCCAAAGTGAGAAAAGGCTTTAGGAGCATAGTTGGGGCTGGAAAAGTAGCTTCCAGCAAAAATTGCACTTACCATTTTCCCCTAACATCACCATAATTTCAGAATCTGTGAATTCTCCAGCTACTATGGATAGTTCAAATTCTCCCATCTTTTTTTTCATTCCTGGGTATTTGTACATACACATCTTTTTAACCTCTTCTTCATTAGCTGTCTCAGCCACTTTAAATACCAGGGATGCATCTCGAAACCTTAGGTTTTCTGTTGGAACATAGCCATCTAGGAAAATGTTTATGCCTACGACAGGAGGGAAAAAGATCATTAACAAAGGCCTACAAAAACTAAGACAAGATAAATTTCAATTCCTGACTGTAAATTCTTTTTCAGGTAAGGAGAATGCTGGATTTTAAATGGCACGCTAAAAGCAGCAAGACTTCCTCTTTTAAAGTGTGTACATTATGCAAATTGAATGAGAAAAATCTTACTAAATTTAAGAATGGCTGTAGAAGCTCTTCCTGAAAACCCACTGTTAGCGATGTGTGTGGGGCTTAAACAAACTACTGCTGTTGGACCCACCGAGTCTCAGTGCTACCAGTGTGGACAATTCAGTTAAACACTACATACCTCTGCACTGTGCAAACTCTCTCCTGCCCTTTCTCTACTATTTAAAAGGTCTTTTGCGTAACTCCACTGTTTACAAAACACCTGCAAGTATTAAAATTATGTCCATAGCAAAAGGAAAAGGGCATTTCATAATTAAGATTTCTGGGTTGAGTTATAAATTTAGGATCATATAACACAAATTCTGCAGAAAAAAACCAGTAGCTTTTCTGTTGCTGAACTGTAACAGGAAGAAGGTATGTTTGCATAAGAGACAACTGGTATTTTGGTATCTTTTTGGGGTATGTTTAAAAAGAGAAATATGGCAAGAATTACCTTCTCTTACACTGAAAGGCATAGTAACAACACCATAAGCACTTGGCACACCATACAGGCAGCAGATAAAGTCAGAAAGATAATCTAACACGCTCAGATCATGCTCCACGACAATAATGTACCTAAGAAACAGAGCCAGAGAGATGCTTTTTTACTTCAATGAAAACATTTTTTTTTCTTTCTTACTCTAGCCTTGCATAAACAAAAGCTATCAAGGTGATTTTTATTTAATAGGTTTCTTTGCTTTAAACTAAATACATCTGTTAGTATACCATTTTGAGAAGTGAGCACTTCTGGAGTGATGGACTGGATATTTTTTCCCTCTGTAATTACGCAGTCACATATTATTACAGTCTAGCAAAACTTTTAAAGCTTGTATTTACCTGTCAGGGTTTATTAGAGATCGAATAGTAATGGCAGCCTTCAAGCGCTGCTTGACATCCAGGTAGCTGGAAGGTTCATCAAACATGAAGCTAGTCCCAAAAGAAAGGATCAAGTCTTAGTGAATGCAAATTTTCTGCATATTCAAACATCACATTTCAACCATTAAGTAAATGGAAATTAAAAATTATCATTATTTGTACTGAGAAAGGGAGACAAAACATGAGAATTATGTACACCTGCCTTGAATATCTGTAGACTGTCACGTGGAAGCGTTAAACCAGTGTAAGTATTACTTTGCCAAAAGCTCTGACAAAGTTTCAAAAGTTACAAAAAATCAGCAGTCAGGAATCCCGTGCACTCATTCTGAGTCATCTTAAATTTAACATGAACTCAAAAGTGGAAAAATATTTTAGAAGACCGGAAGAAGGACATCTTCCAGTAGAGTAAACCAAACGAAATCATAAAACCCACTTGAAACCCACACCAACCAAAAAACCCCAGCCAAACAAAAAAAGAGCAGCCCAAACAAAAACAAACCAAAGAATTCATCAAAGAAAAAAAACCCCAAACCCCTTAACTCTTCTGATCTTGCTTTCTTGGTCCCAGGGAGTCAGGAAACAGCACAGGATAGACAGTAATTTCCTGGTTGCAAGACAGGAGAAGAAGGGAAACAAGTTCCCAGAGGTGGGGAAGCATCTGTACCTTTCTTACTCAGACAGGCTATGTGAGGGATGCCATCAAACAGGAAAGATTTATGGGGGATGAGGGAGAGGTTCTGAACTTATGATGCTGAAATTTAACACTATATGTATCAGGTATTTCCAATCAGATTAATTAAAGTATATAAACCCCAGAGAATACATATCTGGAGTAAATATGGATCTCAGCTGATAAGTTTGCAAAAGACTTTAAAAAAAAATCTTAAAAATATTAATATTTAAGTATTTTTCAATATTTCAAACTAAAACAATAAAAGTAAATTAGAGGACCATACTCTGAGACAGATTATTAGGAGCAAAGTGTAACAGAAGTGAATTAAACATACATATCAGCTTTCTGAATGCAAACAACTGCACAAGCAAATCTCTGAAGTTCTCCTCCTGAAAGGTCCTCAACATTTCTTTCTTTCAGATGGGTTAAGTCTGCAAATAAGTGGTTTAGATGTTATAACCAACACAACAATCCATATTTTTATTACCTACAGAAATGTGTATAAGCACAGCAGACATCCTACATAGAGAAAAAGAAGAGGCAGAATAAGGTTTATTAGTATCAGTATCATAATGCTCATGGTGAGTCCCAGCAAGTTATGGCTTCTTTGCAGAATTATCTGTATGGCTGCTGCTTATCACGCAGAAGGATTACATTTGCATTTCTTTTTCCACCATATATTTGGTAAAGATTTCTGGCCCTAAAAAGAAACTATACCAGTTTTAAAAGGGTTTTTTTTTGGTCAAACCTGGCTGAAGAGTTTTGATTTTGAGGAAAATCAAATCCCTCAAACATTGCAGCAAATGTTGGTGAAGCCAGTATTTTCTAGTCAGTTTAATGATCAACAAATTTCAAGAATATATTGTAAATATATATAATATATTATGTATATATAATAAAGTGGGACTCAAAGCCCACGCTCATGGTGGCACAATGCAGCCCCACCTCTACTACTCAGATCTACCAAAGGGAATCCCACTGTTAATGTAGCCACACCTAAATTTAGTAACAACTAAATTACAAACACCTACAAAAAAATCACCAGGGCAGGACTATGCAGATGTTCTTATTAATTGTATTAATCTCAGAAGTCAGTGTTACTCCCATTGAAATCAGATATATATGGGCTTCAGGGGCAAAGGGGTGTATTAGGGTAACATTTTCTATATACAGTGGTTCTCCCAAGAAGGGATGCTGAGACTTTGCCACAGCCATAATCAAGTGAGAGCACTACAAGAGCAGTGTCATTTTTCCAGGTTTAAAAATAAGCACTTTCTACCACAAAACAGAAACTGCATTAGATCCTGTTAACTAGCATATATAAATTAGAGTGCCTTTCCACTAGGAAGTATTATTTGTGTGGGTTCAGATATGCTTACAGCCTGCCCTTGGCTTTAAACTAAAGTACCTTTACTGTGTTCTCTTTTTTGAAATTGGTATAATTTACATCTTCTATGACATTACAGTAACTTTATTTTGCCAGTGAATATGAATTTCTCCAAGGCTTTGAAATTTGACTTTAGAAAATTACTTACCAAGCTGCTGACATACAACGGTTTGTGTCTTAGTTTCATCTTTCCTATCCAGAATTGATCCCACTGTTCCCTGCATAATAATAACAAAAAAATAAAATTTCTGAGAATATTGGTTTTTTTATACTGAATTATGCAGCTTAAATAAAACCTTTAAACACCAGAGAAGTACTACAGAAGAGGCTCCCAGCCTTCTATTAACTCATGAAACTTCTCACCTTTGCAGCTTTAGGAATCTGGTCCACATACTGAGGTTTAATGATAGCTTTCAGGTCATCTTCCAGGATCTTGGTAAAATAGTTTTGTAATTCAGATCCTCGGAAGTAAGTCAAAATTTCTTGCCAGTCAGGTGGATCCTGTGACAAAATTAAAGCCTGTGTTTACTTCCATCATTAAAAAAACATAATTTAAAAAATCTATTCTTAAAATTCTAATCAATACAGCAAATAGAATAAGCTTGTAAGATCAAAAAAATAAAATAAACCACCAACAACAACCAAACAAACCAAAAAACCCACAAAACCCAAAAAACAAACCAAGCTGTTAAGTTGCTTTTTCAAAGTTTCCATTAAGAAAAAAAAAATAATAAAATTGCAAAAAACAAAGTTTAGATTTTTTTTCCAGGTGTGACTAGCCTTTTCAAAAAAAATGTTTTAAATCTGCACAGTTAAGAAGCAACTGAACTGAACCTACTGCATGGAGGAGATGACAACGTGGATTAGTGTAACTACGCTTATTAGCTATCTTGACATAGCTAATCCAAAGGAAAAGGATTAGACTGATAAATGCAATAAAATTTGGTAATTTTCTCAGGAGTAAGTCACTGGCTGATAATAAGGAAAGTGCCAACATCCTCACAAATTCTATTGTGTGTCCACAGATACAAAAATTCAGTCAAAAAATATAAACACAGCTATCTATGTTGCAAACTCTATTTTACTGCTGATACATACATCATATTTTCCAAGGTTTGGCTTCTGTTTTCCAGCTAAAATTTTCAAGGCAGTTGATTTTCCAATACCATTGGTTCCAACCAATCCCAGTACTTCACCTGGACGAGGGATAGGCAACCTGTACACAACACAGATAACTCTGAATTATTTTAATGCCATCAGACACCAACATTTGCTGGTCAAGTAAATGTTCTAACACATTTTCAGACTTTCTGATTATTTCAGCCTACTTTGTTTACTTGACAATGTATAATTTTCCTTAAAATATATAATTTCCCTTAAAAATAGAAGTTCGTAAGAAATATTTAAGGGCAGTCTGTTTTTTAAACAGGGGCCCTGTCAAATGAACACTAACATTTATTTCAGTATAATACTTTTTAATAAGAAAAACATAAAAATTCCAAAAGGAAGCTGCCAAGGTAAGAACCAAGAACACTTTGATATGCACTGTGTTTAGACTGCCTAAAACTTGAAGTTTTTTGTCTCTTTTATAATGATTTGAAAAACAAAATACCTGTGAAGTTTGAAGGCATTGGCACAATATCTATGTGTTGTTTCTTTCTCCAGGTTGCTAGGTAAGTTAACAATTGACAAGGCTCCAAAAGGACATTTCTATAATGGAAATAAATTATAGATTATTAGCGCACAAACAATTTATTAACAAAAGATCATGTTCTCTACTGCACCCAGCTGTGCATTTACATTTTTAAATGAACTTCTATCAAATTTCATTTACAGGGTCAACTTGCCAAAAAAATTCTGTATCAGATTCTTCAAATTAAGTAGCCAGCAATTTAGATTGTCAGTCTACAAGTAAGGCACACTGCATATGTTCTCCATCTCTTTCACAAAAAATATCTTTCTGCTCTGGGTGTCTACAGACACAAACAAACAAACCAACCCAAACAAAGTCAGTCAAAGCCACAAAAAAAACCCATTACAACCCACACTCTGCAACCCAACCAGTTCAGTAAATTGACACAGTTGTTCACTTTCTACAAACAGTAACAATTAACTAAGTCTGATTAGTCCAGGAAAGAAAACTATCTTTTCAAGTTACAGTATGCATTACTAAATATAATAGCAACATAAGGACAAGACAGCACTTTAAATAAAACAGCCGAACTTTTACCTTGATGCAAATACCACAACCAATACAAAGTGTTTCTGAGATCCATGCTATTTTGCTCTGTGATGTGACTTCTATGCAAAGTTTTCCTGGTGAAAAAGAAATAAGGTCATTCAAGTTTCTGGCGAATCAGATTTCTTGCCAGTACGACTAAATTTCACAGAGGAGCACGTAACATGAACATTCACTGAAGCTTCAGATCTTTCAAGGGTTTGAAAAGTGCCATTATTCCTAGAATTGTCCATGCTTTCAGTGACATTTCTAAAGGCTTTATGAAACAAAAGCTTGAACGATACACAGAGGAACAGCAATTATAAAAAAATCATTCATTTTATTAGAACTGGATTTAAAACTTCTCCAATTGCTTAAATACTTTAAGTTGTCTGTCTTACCCATTCGAACCACAGGACAACTCTTCTTGCATTCCTGACGACATTTCTTTGGCTTACACTTGTCATGGTTGACTATAGCAATTCTTGTTAATTTGTCTGCCATAATGCACAATTTAGGGTTAAACACATACACCAATTATCAGAAGGAGTAGAGGGAGTCTTCCAGATCCTAAGGGAAAAAAAAGAAAAAACCCAGAAGAGACCATGTTACTGACAGCACAGAGAACATATCTGAAGTTATTACTAGCAGAATTCAGAGATCAAAAATGCAAAATCATTTGATTTCTCTTTTCAGCAACATGGCAAACAGGGCAAAGTCTCAGATACAAGCAGTAAGAGTACAGACATGTAAATAACTGCAAAAAGTCTTTAACATCAACTTTCCATCCCATTATTATTTCTCCAATGTAAAAATAAAAATGTGATAATATCTGGAAATGGATTTGTTTCCAAGAAAAGCATGTAAGAACAGAATCTATACTACTGCAAATTTCAGCTTCACAGCCTGCCTTGTGTAAAGCACCCTTCTTCACACTACAGTATCTGTTAAAAGTCAAATTGTGACTACAACTATTACTCCAAAAATGTGATTATAATATACACTTACAAACTGTATCTCAATATTCTGTATTAAAGCATTAAAATCCTCTACAATTTAAAGCAGTTTTAAAAAGGGAAAATTTGTAGTTACATATAAAAAAGCAAACAAGGCAATGTGAGCAGATACACAATGATGTCTGACTGATCTTGAGCTTCATTAGGATTTCAATAACTGCAATTACATTACGCATTTCCTCATACGACATCAATACCTACAATATATTGCAATAAAAATAAGCAAGATTCTTTATGAAGAAGGTAGGAAGGCTCCACAGGCTGGCTGGATGGGCCAAGGCCAATGGTATGATGTGCAGTAGGGCAAAATACCGGATCCTGCCTTGGGCCACAACAACCCCCTGCAGCACTACAGGCTGGGGAAGAGTAGCTGGGAAGTGGCCCAGCAGAAAAGGACCTGGGGGTGCTGGTTGATAAGTGGCTGAACATGAGCCAGTGTATGCTCAGGTGGCCAATGCTATCCTGGCCTGGATCAGCAATAGTGTGGCCAGCAGGACCAGGGCAGGGATTGTACTGGTGAGGCCACACCTCAGGCGATGTGTCCAACTCTGGGCCCCTCAGTTCAAGAAAGACATTGAGGTGCTGGAATAAGTCCAGAGAAGGGCAACAGAGCTGGGGAAGGGTCTGGAGTACAAGTCCTACAGGAAGCAGCTGAGGGTGTTCTTTAGCCTGGAGAAAAGGAAGCTCAGGGGAGACCTCATTGCTCTTCACAGCTACCTGAAAGGAGGTTGTGGAAAGGTGGGGGTCAGCCTCTTCTCCCAGGTAACAAATGACAGGACCAGAGGAAATGGCCTCAGGTTGCACCTGGAGAGGTTTAGATTGGGTATTAGGAGAAATTCCTTCAAGAAAGGGGTTATCAAGCATTGGAAGGGACTGCCCAGGGAAGTGATGGAGTCACCATCCCTGGAGGTATTTAAAAGTACAGATGTTACGGGGCAGTGCTTGGTTAATGGTTGGACTTTTCCAACCTAAAAAATTCAGTAATTCTATGGAGTACTAGACAATTAAATATTCCTAAACTCACAAATAAATGCATGCAGAGAAGTGAAATTAAGACTTGCATTCTTCTCTACGACAGCCTCTTTCCTTGCTTAGCTGTTTGCAATGTGCACTGACAAGCACTGGATTGTAACTGGGACTGTACGGCACTTTGTACTCAACAGCTACAGCACAGGGAGGGAAGGACAGAGAATTTTAAATCTTGATAGATAAAAAATGTGGAATGTGTTTTAAAGTAGATTTATATTTCCTTTACTATATTCACTCACAATAATGAGAATAACAACCATAACTTTATCTTCCTTTGAGCATCACACACCTAAGGACAACTCCCTCCACTCACCCCTGCTCTAGAATAAAAGGTAACTGAATTATGACAAACACACTTTTTTAGGTCAAAAGAAAGGCCACAAATAAAGTACAAAGCATTCCCATTTCACCACCACTAAATAAAGGCACCCTTACAGATGATGCCAATTCAAAATCATCTCAGTGCAATACGTATCAGTAGTTCAATGACATAACAGGAAAGAAGTGTTGAAATACTTCAGGTTTCCACATAGTCCAAAGGCGCAGTTTCACCCAAGAAAAGGATTCTAATACTTTTTATTAAAGGAAGTATTTTCTGTTGGATGTTCAGTTCTTTGCTTCACCAAACTAAAGCATCCTGCAGTAGTTTACAGACTATATTTACTACATACAGCTATTATATAAAGAAAGGTTGTGACTTTCAAACTCTTGAAGGAAGAGACCAACATCTAACAATAAGCAAAGGTCAGAAGAGCAGATGTTATTGTATCTTTAAATCCACTACTACCATAGTTACGAATATTTTAAGTGGTTCCTTTTTAAAGTGGTAGTCTTATTCCTCTTTTCCATTTCCAAATTATTTTTAAACTAATGTCAAGAGATAATTCTTCATCAGATATAAATGAACATAACTATTAGTCATGCTGCCAACCTTATTGTGGCAGTTTCCACTTTCAAAATTTCAATTTTTTTCTTTAATACCTTAAATTTCCTAAGCCAGAAAGTCCTATCAATGCAGCTGATTTAAAATGGCTATTAATAAAAATTACGAAGTGATTCAACAATTCTTCACTGTCAGACCAGACTGACAAAGTAGGGCTGAACATCGAAATTACATCCCCAGACCAGGCCAACAGGCATGGAATAATGAGTTTGCAGTTCTCACTTTAATAGATAGGAAAACGAGAAATTGAAAGTCTTATTTTTAAAGACTACAAAGATGTTTGAGTCAGGGTTATTTTCTTGGGGACAGATACTGGATTTTGTCATTACTTCAAATAAAGATACATTCTGTGGGAAGAGACCCCATTGCTTTTCACTGAAATCCTATAGTTTACAGTGCACAGAGTATTTGGGGTTTAATCACCCTCTGTTTTCCCAAAGGAAGTGCCTGATCTGGACCAGCCTTTTCTCCAACAAGACCTGAGCAGACAGACCCCACTGTATCTTCCAGGCAGGGCTCCAACGAGCTGGAAACCTGTTCTGTGACTTACAAAAGCAACTTCCAGAAGACAAACCTGCCCCAGCCTCCCAAACTCTGCTCGAGCCTCGTGCCTGAACAGCGCCGACAGCAGCCCAGACAATCCCTCCCCTCAATCACCCACCGCTCCAGATGGAGTTTAACCTAAAGCTCCAAAGCAGAAGAGTGGGATGGGGGCTGCTCTAAAACACCAAGGTAAATACGGTGTGAAACAATCAGCTCTTGCCACCTTTCTCAGCAAGCTTTCCCATCCAGTCTAGGCAGGATAATCCCACTGAAGTTTGCACTCAGCAATGAATCAACCCCTGGCTGGTAAAGTAACAAAACAGCTTAAGTTTGGGTTTTTTTTAATTCTAACTCACTTACATGGGAAAATGCCCATTTGTGGTGAACAGTTTTGAAGGGGCCATAGGAGTAAGTATGTGCAGCTTTATTTATACACATTTATTAAAGTACTCAGTGGAGGTGAAAAGAACTAATGAACCAGCATGGAGACATACAGCCCTGCCTCCCTGCTCCCATCTACATGATGAAAGTGTCAGTTTATCCAAAACTCTCCAGTGCTCTTAAACGTTTTTCAGAAAAATAATATTTGTGACTTCTGTCACTCCTGCAATATTTCCAGGACTGTGCTGACGTCTACAATGGCAACTGTCCACAAGAGAAAAACCGGTAATTTCTACTTAGAAGCAAAATAAACCAACTGTCCAAACCCAGACTGAACTCAAGTTACATATTTATGTGCAGTCAGTTGGGTGGCATTTAAGTTGACATATTGAATAGGATGGCCTGACTTCAAGGTGTAGACAGCAGAACTCTCAAGACACTATACAGGTCAGCCGTGCTACACCACAGCACACCAGGAACTGTTCAGGGTAGTCAGCACTTACAGGGCAGGAGAAACTGGTACTCAGAAGCATTTAAGTTCGTGACTGCATTTCTCCTTTTCAAACCAAGAAGAACAGAAAAAAAACCAGTATGAAAATATTAATTTGTTACTAATTACACAAGTAAAGCACTGTTTCGAATTAGTGAATGACTACAGAGTGACAACAGAAAATCTTCCCAGAATGATGGACTGACAACACAGGTGAAAGAGTGAGAAAATGAATAAAAACTGCTGGTAAAAGAAAACATTCTAAAAACCTTGAGAATGTCCTTTATTGAAGCCCAAAGCTGCCTATTAAGTCATTTAATACAAAAAGTAAAACATGCCTAAAAATAAGACATAAAACGTGTTACAAGTCAGCATTCTTAGACTGTCTGACACAGCTGCTGCACACTCTGACACACCAGATTAAAAAAAAAAAAAAAAAAAAGCAGCACATATGCAGGCCTTGCTATCTATCACAAAAGGCAACAGAAATGTACAATCTGTAGAACAAGTGTAACGTACTTGTATTAATAATATTTATTTCTTTCACAGGCATTGGAGCTAAATTAAAATTTATTAAGGCAAGGCAATTATGACCAAGAAGGATTTATAACTGCACTGAATTATTAAACTTAAACAAAGAAGCATTAAAAAAAAGTAAATTAGGACTGACACAGGAGCAAAGACTGTTCAATGAAAAGATGCGAAGGCAAGGTCTGAGTTCAGAGTTGTGCCATACTTTAGTTCTTCTGCACAAAAACAGGGAACATTTTGTAAAATTACATTCCATCAGGACCTCAAAGATAAATGCTGTGGAAAGAAGTGAGGATGAGCAGCATTTCCAGTTTCCTTTGAAAACAATTAACCTCAAGAATTACCTCTTAATTCCACTGCTGATGAATTACATACAGTCACTCCGTAACAAGAAAGTTAAGAACCAGAATGCCCAAAGAATATTTAAATGAAAGACAAACCAGATTTTCCAACTGCATATGGAAGATCACTTCACTGTTAAGTGTCAAAGCAGAAACAATAGTAAATGGTACAAGAACAAATAAAATCCACTAAGAACTAAAAACTACTCAATGCTTAAGGTTTTGACACTTGTTTCTGAAACTGAGACGATGTAAAAAAAAAGTTTAGACATGTCCCAAATTTACCTACTGTATTAAATCATTATGTTACTCATAGGACGCGACACGAATACGAAAATACAACATTAACATGAAAGCATATGGTCACATATACTGATGATGCAGAACGAGTGGGTGTGTTTAGGTGGTGCTGAACACTATAAATTATCACATGATCTTTAATATTTCCTTTTAACATAAAATGAAATGAGTGAGAATGAACCCATAAATTAGCAATCTACCACAAGGAGTATTTCTCGACCACGTCCTTAGAATTGGAGTTTAGGCAACCACAGCAGTGAAACTTGACATTAGAACGTGAAAATTGTCACAGGAACTCGCAGATGAAATGGCCAAGTGCATTCCATAGAGAAAACATCATCATGGTCCTTGAGAAAAGCCCTGCCAAGCTTTTCTTTAGTTTTTACACATACGTTGTAAAAAACAGTCCTACCCTTTCCACATTACGGCACCCGCAAGAGGCCTCGATCTCCTCACCGCCCCACGTGGGTAGCGGCCTCTTCCCAGATCTGGAAAAACATGGCTTTCCACTCCCCACTCCCCGCAAGAGGAGGAAGTCCCCCACTTTCCCAGGAGGAAAATGCCGGCGTTCCGTTTCCCGGAGCCAGGCGAGGAGCCCTCGCAGCATCCCCAGGGAAGCCATTCCCGCGGCTGGGAGCAGCGGCATGGACGGCGCTCCCTGACCCCGGCTGGCACAAAACCCGAGGCAGAGGGGATGACGCGCCGCGTGTGCGAGCGGTGCCGGCCCGGGCCGTGCCCACGTCGCCAGCGAGCCGCGAATCCCGGGAGCCTCCAGCCCTCGCGAGGCCCGGGCGGGGCGCGGGTGAGCCGACCCGTCTCTCCCGCGGTGGATGGGGGCGAGGCCGCCGCCCAGGCGGCGGCCGCCGGGCCGGCAGCACAGCAGGGGGGAGGGGGAACCCCTTCTCTAGCGTGCGGGAAGGTGGAAATTCCCTACCGGAGTTACTCACCGGGAGCCGTGCGGGGGGAGCGCAGGCGGTGACGGGGGTGGGAGCGCGCGCGGCGCCCTCGCGCCGGGGCGGGAGGGTGGGGAGGAGCGGCGTCCGGTGATCCCGCGCGCGGCCCCGCGCGCGCAACGTGCTCGCGCCGCCGCCACCCGGCCAAGATGGCCGTCGCGCCCGAGGGGCGGGGAGAGCAGGAGAGGGAGGGATGGGAGAGCGGCATCACCGTGGAGAGGAGGGGAGGAGAGAGGGAAGGGCCGTTCGGCTCTCGCTTTTGAGACTCTGGGCCGTGGGGAGGGAGCGGCGCCTCCCGCTGTGGGGCTTCCCGAGCAGAGCCGTGTTGACCCATGTCCATGCCGGGTTCCAACACAGAAAGGTCTCCCAGGCCTTTCACCCCGCGCTGCGTAGATGATCACAGGCAGCAATAACAGTCAGAGCGGGTGTTTCCTCTCTCAAGGAGAGGCGCTGCCGTTCCCTTTCACGGCCGCAGTTTCGGCGTTCGGAGCCGACCTCCAGTATCGGACACCCCCGGGGACTGCTACAACACGGAAGGCACCGGGACGGAACGGTCCCGCTAGCCTTCACCTGCCCCGGGCAGCCAGTCACCTGCACCTGGGGCTGCGCGCTTGCCTCCCCATGGGGGAGCACTTCCAAGTACTAGCAAGAGCCCGCCACCGGAATTCGCATTCCGAATCCAACACTAAGCACGCCCAGCAGCAGCCCCAGCGCAGGAAGCTCAGGCGGGCCTCTCTCCCCGCCCCTGGACGCGGATCCCGCGAGGGGCGGCCCCGGCGCCTGAGGGAGGGCGGGGCGGCGCGCGCGCCCTGAGGCCCTTTGGCCACCGCCTCCGCCTATCTCTGCAGCGGCCGCTCCCGGCGGGATCAGGTGGGAAAGGTGGGAGCTGCGGCTCCGGAGGTGGGCTGAGGGAAGCGGGCGGAAGGAAGGAAGGAAGAAAGAGGAAGGAAGGATACCCAGTCCAGGGGGGAGCTCGGCGGGCTGAGGCGGTGCCCGGATCGGGGGCTGCCCGAGCGGGTCCCTCCCGCGAGTGTCTCGGGGGCAGGAGAGCGGAGCCCCGGGGCTGGGGATCCAGCGCGGCCGGGGTGTTGCTGCTTTATTATCGATAGTTAAGCGTTTTGCAGGCCTGCGGGCTAAGGAGTTGTAAAATTGGTTAATTAAGTAAGATCTGTGGTGGGGGGAGGGCTACCAAGGAACCTGAGCGTCAGCAGCTCTTGGTTTGTCAAAGCCGTTTCATCCTCTGGGTGCTGTGGTTTTAAAGGCGGCTTCCACCTAATGTTTACACTTCTCACGACTTGTAAAGAAGTGCTCGAATCCTTTAATGGACTGTTTACATCTTTACCAGGTAAGTTTGGAAGTCTTGGTTTTCACAAAAATATAATAAAAACCCCGCAATATTTATTTAGGTTGATTAGGGATACACGTATAAAATCACTAATGTAGTTCAATTGTGCAGTTGCTTTAATGACCCTTAGGTTTAGTGAAATATATTTGTGACAGTGAAAGGCTACAGTAATTTTCAGTAGTAGGCTTACAGTGATGCTCTGAAGGCAGAGTAAAAATAGTGAGTGTTCAGAATTGTATCGAGAGAATAATCTGAGAAGTTGAACATTCAGGTGAGCGGTTGTTGCAATAGGGTGCTACTGAACGCTTGCTGTCAGTATTAAGTGTATTAGTAATTCAAATGTTTAATGTTGTTGCTTAATGCTCCATCTGAATAAAACATAGTAAGCATAGTGAGGGTCTGGTTTTTGAATATATCTGGAGATCTTTAAAGACCTTAAACCAGCAAGGGTCTAGCCAAAGAAAATGAGAGCAGGGAAAAGAGCTTGTGAGGTAAGATGAGTAGTGCAATTAAGAAAACCAGGGAATCTAAGATATGAAATTTCCTTCTGTTATGAAGAACAGGAAAAACAGTCTTATGGATGTTGCAAAAGCGCTGGTGTAGTCAGTGCAGCCTTTGTTCAGTGCTCTTAGAAAACCTGTAGTCAGATATTTTCTAAAACTCACAGAAGTTATATGATGATGAATGCAATCAGAGTAGATGTTTTGTTTTTTTTAAACAGCAAAGCTAGCTGAACTTTGATCCCCTGAAAGATCTGAGGAGATGGTTTGGGAAGGGACTTTGTCAGTAGGTAGAAGACAATTAAAATCAGTGTGTGAACAGCAGTATTTTAGTGTGGTTTAAGAGCAGTCTGGATCAAAGTACTTTTTTACAGTAGCCGCTGCATTTAGTGAGAAAGGAATATAAGGGGTTTGTCTTCAGTTTTATACATTTTCTGCCATTGTTCAAGCTACTGAAATGTGGTCTAAAAATATATATATATTTTAAGATCTCGTACAGCTGGTTGAAAAACTGCTTTTGAAGCTGACTTGTAAAACCTCACTTTTAAACTGGAGTGTCACAAAGTGTGCTCCTGGTGTATTCAGCTTTGAATGTATTTTCATTATATTCTGTAGTGAGGAACACAAAATAAATATGCTGCCAAGTTGGAAGCACTGTACAACTCAGGGTCGAAATTCAAAATGATCTTGAGAAGATAGGTAGCAGGTTGGAAATCAGCGTACCTAAGCTCAGGTAACAAGAACTGAGGGAGGAAGAGAACACAGGGAAAAAAAATCAAAGGCCTGATTACTGGAGAGGCTGAAGTGAACAGTAAACAGTATCCCAAAAAAGCATTTGAGCACTGTAGTGCATAGTAAATTAAATATAAATTGATAATATGTTCTTTCAATTAGGTGTTATTTTGCCATGTTAACAAGTGTGATTGAAGTAAAGTGATTGTTCTGTTGAATAAGGGCCTTAGCTAAAATGGCATGGTTATTTTCTTAAACAATAGTACATAGATACCTAGACTCTGCAAGAGTATTAGGTTTATAAAACTTGATTTGGGAGGGAAGCTTGAGAGACATAGGCACACCAGAAAAGAAGAAACTAAGAGCAGATTTGGAGAGGGCCCTCACATCTGTGAAGGGTTGCTACTTAAAGGCCAGTGATTAACTAGTCTTGGAGTTCTCTGTAGAGCAGTAGTACAAATCATGCTTGTTTCTAGAAGGTGATACTGTTAAGGGCAGTCTGGTCTCTCAAGGGCCCTTATGGGTGTGGGTTTAAACAGTTCTGTGTGTAATAACTTGGTGGAATTAGAAACTTGAACTGGGGAAAATTGCTTTGAAATCTGCAAGGTCCCCCGAGGCTAGATTTTTATGGAGCTTTAGGAGGAAAGGCCTGTATCCTTCTTTGTCTTCTGCTCAGTGTGTTATGGGAGGAGTATGTGTGTCCTTTGCTTTCAGATAAGCACCTTTTAAAGGTGTCTTGTGCCGGTACACTGAGTGTGCCCCATCTGGTTTGGCTGTGAAAGGCAGACTGTCCAACCATTTCAATCCATTTCCCTCTGTGTGCTTGCTAAAACGTCTTTAATGGCTGCTACTCCACAGGGATGGGATGCTCTCTGGAAAAGAGCGAACTTCTCTGAGGAAGATGGTGAGGGATAATGTTATAGGTGGAGGGGGGGAAAAGCTCATCCACTGCTTTGTCTTGATCAAAGGATGTGCATAACCTATAGTGGAAAGGGGCAAAGTGGAAGTGTGGCCTTGATCATGACATTAAGAAGTTCATATATTAACGTTGCTAAAAAGGAAACAGCGGCCTGTTAATGATCTTTTTGATCAGTTAATGATAACTGAGTTGGAAAATGGGAGATGTTTTCAGCCAGTGCTTCTGTAGATGTGGTGTGTCTTTCCAGTTTTCAGCAGGTGTCAAGGAGAAGGGCCTCTAGAAGGATTAGTTGTTTTTACACAGCCTGAAAAAGCCGAGAAAAGTTTTATAAGGTGACTTAAATTACATTGAAAGCTAAGTGTCTATGTCTTGCTCAAAATGAGGTACTTCTACTTTTGCTAGGAAAATGCCCAGAACTGTTACTTGAATGAGCTGCTGCTACATTATTTTTCCTTAGCTATCTAGAATGTCTTGTTCCTGAGCTAGTTAAACAGGGGTTCTGTCATGAAAATCTGACTCAATTAGTTCAACCATTAAAGATTGTCAGTCTTTTGCATTACTAGTACAGAATATGTGGTTGATTTATTTGCCAGCAGTGGTTTGGAGTTGGAATTTGGATTTTGAGTAGCTTTGCCTGTTTGATAGAAGGAAACAAGCTCAGTTTAAAACACTGGGAAACTTGGATGGTGTTTCTTACTTTATGTTTCAGACCCCCAAAATGATTGGTTCGAATTTTTGAGTGCCATTACAATACAACTCTTGGCAGTGTTAAATTATTTAGAACTTTTCTCTGTGCATTGAAGCTTATAAGAAATCTCAATATCATTGTTTTAAGGGATTCTGCAGACTTAAAAATTCCATTTTTTTCTGAAAGCGTGTGTAGTCAACTTTCTGATATAATCTGAGTGAACAGTGTGATTTCTGTGACTTATTTTGATGAGTTTTGATAGAATGTTTACATACTTCTAGTGTTTTAAAGAGTGGGTATCTGGCAATAGCTATTTCTAGGAATGAACACGTGAGTATCAGATTTGGAGTTTTTCATTCATTTTCTCTTGAAGTCAAAAGCGATTGAAGGCTTGCTGGTGATGATTTTCAGAAGATATTTTGCATGATGTTTTTAAGATGTGATCACTTGAACTAAAATGAATAACAACTTTACTTTGTGACATTGAATTCTCTTGAATTCTCTATTTTCAAAAGTGGTTTCTATAAAAATCTGAGAATTAAATGAATGCAACTCAGCCTTTCTCAGTTTATTGTCACAAAAGTGAAAAATAAAAGAGTTTGGACTAGTAGGTCGTTTGAGCTTTAAAATTCATGAGTCCAGGAAAATATTCTCCCCTATGGTTAATAAACATAATCTGAATTTTGGTGTAGGGTAAGGGTTGGACTACATGATTTTTGAAGGTCCCTTCCACCAATCTAAACCATCCTATGATTCTGTGAAAAGGGTTTGGTTTTGAAGTAGCTGTGAACTTTTTCTGTAATTTTTTTCCGAGATTGTTCTGTATTTTTAGAAGATGAGACTACTTGTGACATGTTGGTTTAGTGAAATCACTATTAATAAATTTAAAGTTGTATTAAGTAGCAACCAGATATAATGTTTGTAGTGTAGCTGATTCAGTAAAGAATCATTACTAAAGCCGTGTTTTAAGGAGCCTATTGTAAATATCTGATAGAATTGTTAAATCAGATAATGCACTATTTAAAGGCAGTGGCTAGGGAAAACATATATGCTAGTGTATCCTTAGTGGAATGGCGAAATGGATTGTCAGTTTAGTTTTTTTAGTAGTTCTGTGTAGGGGTTAACAGCGGGTCTGTTAACTCCCTAGAAGAAGAAATTGACTTGGGGAAGGCCAAGGAATGAGGCCTTGAAAATGAATAAGTTTTACACACAGGCTACTTGGGGAGCGAGCGTGGACTGTGAGTCGGTAGATTCGGTATGTGAGAACCACAGCCTTGACCTTGGGCATCTCCAGGTGTCTCACGATTGCTGCCAAGTGTATCAGTAATGATAAGTGGCCAATTAGGATGTTACTGCTTGCTTGCTACTTGCTCACTGCTTGCTTGCTGCTTTTTGAAAATGATAAAAAAAGAGCTGGGATTTTAATAAAGAAGAGGCCTTTTCTTATGTTGCCCTAAATCAGCCTTCTTGTATGTTTTTTATTGGACCATCATGACATAACAGCGACAGTTCTGATGGTTTTTTTGAACAAAACTTTTCTGCATTGGCAAGGACTTTAAAACATCTTGTTGCATGAGTTTGTTTTTTTTTATTTGGATGGCATTAGGATTACTATGTCTGTGAACATATATGTGTGATATCTGTAGGATTAACTGTGTAATGTTCAACTTTTCTGAGAGAATGGTGTTTGAATAAGATTTTTGTTTACGGCCTTTTGGGACACTTGCTGTTTCAGTATTTATATTTTTCTACACATACAGTTGTTTATTCATTTTTTCAATGGTAGTTAGGGCTGCAGTTTTGTATGAGAAAGTAGCAAAAAACCCTCAATTCTGTCTCAAGTCATATGTATGACAATTTAAAAAAAAAATAGCCAAGGGCCAGTAGAAAGTGTTTGGTGCAGTGAGTGATGTGCACTACGGAATTCAGATTTTCTGTGTCCCACAAAGAGTTTTAAGCTGCAAAGTTATTAGTACATAGAAAATCTTGTCTCTGCCTTGTGTCACTTCTGTAGTGGGTGAGGTCTGGATCCTGTGGATATCAGCCTGGTTCTGTACCTTATTTGCTCTCTGGGTGATCTACTGGAAGACTTTTTTTGACAAACCAGAGCACAACGTGATGTGATGCATGTGAGCAAAGGATGAGAACTCACCTCTAATTCCCTGACTCAAGCACTGTATGTCTAATTTTAAGCTTTCATGTAGTTCCTTTCATGGAACTTATGCTTCTCTGGAATGCTTTTTTTTTTCCCCCCAATTATTTTTAAAGAACTTTCTAGGAAGTAATAAGGTGCTCTATACGAAATGGATGCCAGCGTGATTATGTTGTAATTTATGTGGTGGTAGTCTGGAAGTTGAGACTGTGCGTGATTACTTGAGCAGTGCAAGTCACAGGTAATGATTCCAAATGAAATTGTGAAGTTAAGGAAATGAACCATGGATAAATGTGGCTATAACCAGTTGCCACAAATTAGAGACTACACAATTTGTTTAAACTCTCATTTCCTATTTTTAAGGATCAGTATCTCCAGGACAGACTTGTATTTTCTGAATAGGTTTCTGAACTTGCAGATTAAGTAAAACTTTTAAGTGTATGTGGGAGGGAGGTAAAATGAAGTTGTATTGTTAGCCTTTAAATCAACAAGATCTGTACAGAACTATAAAAACCAAATCCTGAACCCCTGACTAACTCTGTATGTGTAAATTAGAATGATACAAATAAAATAGGTCTTATGAATGTTCCTAGGAGCCCCTGGTGGTCTAGTGGTAAAGACGCGGCGCTGTCACCGCCGAGACCCAGGTTCGATTCCTGGTCAGGGCC
>JAYRBT010000139.1:15079435-15118685 GCA_036023395.1 Myiotriccus ornatus
AAATCCAATGCGCAGGCTGGAAGGTGTAAAGACCTTCCCCGGTTCTTCGTTCGCGAAGTCTGGCCATTATTTATTATGAATGTTCCAAGTATGTACTGAATTTTTAAGGACACAAAATTTATGTATATGTGGAACCTCTAGACTACTTAATATATTATATGTATTTATACATGTTACCTTATACATGCATAAATAAAAGCTTCTACAGACATGCAAAAATGTGTGCATGTATGTGTATATGTATAAACCACATATTGGGGAGGCTATTATCTAAGTGTGAGGCCACAGAATTAAGGTGTCTGTGAACAAACACAAGCCTTTAATTTTCCCATTAAGCCAAAAATGTGTCAACTAACTCACTACTGTTTTCTCTTACTAGAAATGACCACCCCAAACAAGACACCACCTGGTGCTGATCCAAAGCAGTTAGAGAGAACTGGTACTGTTAGAGAAATAGGCTCACAAGCGGTTTGGTCCCTTTCATCCTGTAAGCCAGGTAAAATCCTACTATCGCATGTTAACAGATGTTTTACCTATTTTATACTAAACTGAGATTTTTTGTTTTACTTGCACAGTGAACAAATGAAACCACGTGAGCAG
Organism: Myiotriccus ornatus; assembly: GCA_036023395.1. Taxonomy (NCBI): domain Eukaryota; kingdom Metazoa; phylum Chordata; class Aves; order Passeriformes; family Tyrannidae; genus Myiotriccus; species Myiotriccus ornatus. The sequence continues at coordinate 15,080,036 of JAYRBT010000139.1, forward strand.
GAACACACCCAGCACTGTGTAGTTGTTTCTATGCTTTGGCATCTTGCCTGGGTGTCTTTGATTTTTGCCAAAGAGCAGCTATGCAGTTGGATGACCTAAATGTTCTGTCTAAACTTCGTGTGGACTTGGCCATTATAGTGTAGCTTCCTAAAACCCTGCAAATAAAATAAAACTACTGTAAATGGTCCTGAAATGCAGTTAATGATACCTACTCAAAATATTGAAGATCTGTGTTCTTTGGGGTGTTGGATTTGCTATTTCAGAAATAACTGTGGGGAATTTATCTTGTATCTTGCTCCAGCCTAAAGAGAACGATCCCTTTATGTCACAATATTGTGCTCAGGCTGAATATGTTTGGTCTGATACCCTGGAAGTTTACTTGGAGAAAAATATCATATGGTTTGGTTTCTTAAACATGGGGAAAGTAATTTTTTATTGCAGATTAAACTTCAACTGCTACATTAGAACTGCAATTAGTGTGGGCAATCAATAAAAGGTTGTGATTAGTAAAAGGACAGATAATGAAGGGATGGAAGAATATAGATTTGGAGTTGTTTCTTTAAATGTGATGGTGTTAACTTTCAGGAGTACTGTTTTTCCATCTGTTGCTTGTTCTAGCTAGTAACTTGAAAAAGCAAAAATATTTCAGGAGACTACTTGAAAATGTTACATTTGGCTAAAATTTTATAATAAATGAATGGTCTCTGGTAATGATTTTCCCTTAGTTCAGCAGTTAAATTACAGAGTAAGTGGGAAAATCTAACTGTTAATTAGTGTTCTTACAATCAATATTAATTACTACTTAACCATTTGAAACTCCAGGACATGTTGACATGGTTTCACACCCCACAGACTTCAGCAGTACTGAGTTTTCACAGATTCCTCTGTTTTAGTTTTGTGTCAGAAAAGCATAGGCACAACTGGGGTATCTAGAATATTTCCTTCTATGTTATACCTTGGGCTACATTATTTTGTAATAGCTGAAGAGAAGCTACATTTGCATCATGGAAATGGAATATTCAAGACTATAACATTTTCTTTTTCTTAGGGTTTGGAGTGGATCAGTTACGAGATGATAATCTAGAAACTTACTGGCAGTCAGATGGATCACAGCCCCATTTGGTGAACATCCAATTTAGGTATTAAAAATACTCCCTATGAGTTAGGATGTTTTATATAACTTTGTGTTGATTACTGTTCACCAAGATAGGAATTTTGGAAGTGAAGGGACTCCAGCATTAATCCTGTTACCCAGCTGGTAAAAACCCAGTTAGATGGCTTACTTATAAAAGTAAGATTTTTAAATGTAATGATTTACTAAATGCCTAAATAAGCAACAAAAAGAAACGTTTAACAGTGTGTCATTTGTGACAGCTTCACATTTACCTACCTAAGGTGACTTTTATCCAAGCTTTCTGTCTTTGAGAGTAATTTGAAGGATAGATGATTGTTGTAACAAAGTCGTGTATAACCTGACAACTGAGTTTGAGAAACCTTTTTTACTCAGTTCTGTGTAGGATGCTTTCAGTACTTTTTCTTTAACCAAACTTAAGATGATGTTAGATGTTTGTTACCTTTCTTTATTTGCTTTTTTGAGAACTCCTTGGTATAACAAGAGAGCCCATATTTGATAAGCTAAACAGAAGCTTCATTGCATACAAGGGCTTATTTGGCATCTTGAGCCATTTCTTGGTATTCTGCCATTTCTGAAGCAGACAGAGGAGAACAGTGAAAATCAACTGTGTGTACATAACCTAATGTAAAAAAAAACCTTGTTCTGTAACAAATTTCTTATAAATCAGTAGACACACATATTCATTTTTAGAACATTTAAATCCTTAATTATTGCAAGCTAGCAATAACCTGATCCTGAATATTTTTCTTTATGATGCTTACGTAGCTTGTGTTGCTTCTTGCAGAAGGAAGACAACGGTGAAGACACTGTGCATTTATGCAGACTACAAATCTGATGAAAGTTACACTCCAAGCAAAATCTCTGTCAGAGTAGGAAATAATTTTCATAATCTCCAGGAAATCCGGGTAGGTCACTGATGCTTTGCTTTCTATCTTAAGATAGTTCTCTCTCGTTAGGACATGTGATGTAGAAAAATTGTCTTGGGAGGTAAAATATGGCATTGTGCTTGAAGTGGGAAAATAGCTGGGTTTATTTTGATGTTTGCTTTTAGGTTTTGCCTTGTAAATTTACTCGGCTGGTTTCTGGTTTTTAATCAGGCTCCCTCCCCAACATCGTTATAATGGACTTGATACATGGATCCTATAATGGAAGAGAGAGTGTGGGTTTCCAGAATGGGCTGTTTAGAGTTGGTTAAACTTTGATCTCACATAAAATACCTGAAGGTCCATGCATCGAAAGGGAAACTTAGCTTTTAAATACTTGCATTTTTAGACTTAACTGAAATGCGTGCCCTTTTTTTTTTTTTTCCATTAGTGACTTGCTCAGCTATTGAGTCTCATTACTAGGACTCAGCATTTAAGACTACAGGTTTTAATTATGGCTGTGTATGGTGCACAAATATTTTGGAGTCTGGATTTCATTGTTGGGAGGCTGCATATGCTCTTACTAACTGGCAGCATCTGATTCAAAGCTAACTTTGAGACCCTAGAAAAAAAAATAGGACAAAAAGGCAGATAATCAGTTCTGCAAAGGTTTCTTTGTATTCTGCTGGGTAGAGAACCTTTATGTAAGGGAGAAATCTGCTCCATATCTGCTAATAGCTGACTCCAGCAGCTGCTGGTGGTGAGAGCTAGTGGAATTGCAACAAACTTTTCTGTAATCGTATACGAAACAAGAAAGATAGCAACTTAAATTGAAAGTAATATAACTTACAGTCAGATATGTTCATTAATGATGTTTTACTTTTGAGTACGGATTATAATTTTTTGCAAAGCTTTTTTTTTTATATTGGACAGTCACTGAGATGTAAAAATTGTGAAAGGGATACTGTTTGTTAACAATATGATGCAAAATCCAATTTCCAGTTCTGAAGATATGCTTAAGACTTTGAATGACACATAGAGTTGTAGTCTTTTGTTAATGTTTTTATTTACAAAAGTGTAATAGTCAAACCAGTATTTTTTCATGGTGATGCTTCTAGCCAGAACAACTGAGATCAGATTTGAGTTGCTTTAACTGATTAGTTTTGCTTACCTTCTGGGAAGTAGTAACAACAGATTTAAATTAATCTATGATCTTATTTGATGTCCACTTTGTAAACTAATCAGGTTGTTCATAAGCAGGTATCTTTGCTAATTTTGAGTCACCGTGGCCTCATGTTTCAAATTCCTCTTCTCTGGAGCTCAGCAGCTACTGGCAGATACTTTGGGAAGGTTTAACATACCAGCATTATATGGCAGGTATTACAGTAACAGAAGGATTGGAACGACAAGAAAAGGGAGATGCTAAATAGTGGCTTGAATTTTTTATTTCTGGGATTTTAATTGTTTTCACTTTCAGTCCCAACAGTTTGATGTCCCAAGAGTGACGCGTAAGTAGAAGGTTGTAGATGCAGTGAGAGTGAAAAAGTGTAGCAAAGAAGTACGCCTCTTATGTTAGCACTGGGTCCTTTCAATGATTTGTGATGTTCTCTCAAGCTTTGACCTTTACTTTTATCCTACATCTTAAATGGAAAGGTCTTGACGTTATTTTTTTTTTTAAATTATTTAATTAAATATTCTTTTGAAAGAAATGAATCATCACATTACTTTGACTTTAATCAGCAGCAAATTCTGTCTTTTCATCTTCCAAATTGTATTGTAGCAATTTGGGAGCTGTATGAAGAACAGTAACAGCAGTTGAATCTTTTCCCTGTTATCTGGGGGTCAGTTTTCCAAGTGTCCACTAGATGTCATTGTTGTCCTTAATTATCAGTTTGATTTTGCACTTTTATCTACTCTTCCAATAACTAAATGATTATCCTTTTTGTAATAATGCTTAGTACAGTATTATGCATATAACTCCCTAACTGAAGTTTCTTATGCAGTGGTAAACTTCCACTTGTGAGGGTATATCTGTTATTAACATATTAAAGATCTACAGAAACAATAAAATGCATACAAAGTGTATTATTTTTCTGCACTTTCTCAGGCAATATTTCTTTAGCTTTTTTCTTGCTAAAAATGGGATCCTGTACATAATCTATTTTGTTAAAAATGGCACTTCTAAATGAAAAAAATTACTAGGTTTTTTTATAGTATATGAATGAGACTGTAATACATTGCATGAGAGAGTAATTCTTATGAATACCACATGCTCATGTGCTTTTTTACTTCAAAACTGAGAAGAAGATATGGTCATACTTCTTTGTCCCCACTGTGATGTTACTTGTTCGTATGAATTTTAATATTTCCTAAACTGCTTGATACTCAGAATGTATTTTTAAAATTTTCCTTCAGTCCTGAAAATTTCTCTTTTCTTCAGCTTCTCTGACACATAGGCAGGTTATTAAAGCAGTGTGAACTGTTATGAGCTGTTTAGAGAAATCTGCTTAATGATACCATGATTCCATTGGCTTCAGGACTGATTAACTGGGTGGAAAATGAGGCTAAATTATTTTATATTTCTCTGTGGATATTTGCCCAACTCATAATGTCTAATGAATGTGTTTTCTTTCCTAATGGTCTGATTTTCAACACAGTGCTATATGCTGTTAATCTAAAATTTGTTGCAAATGTACGATTAGCTTTAGTTTACGTTCTGGTGTGTAGATGTGCCTTTTTTGAAACCTAAGATGAAATTATTTTCTGAATAAAATGGTTTTTTTCCCTCTGAGAAACAAGTTGTTTGTACCCCATTGTGTGGGTGAGAACAGCCATCATAGTCTGGCAGTGTTATTCCCTTACTCAGCTGGAGGAACTGAAGTTAAGATGTGTGCAGTCAGCCTTCTCCTCTGACTTAAGTGCCTTTTTATCACAGCTGTCAAGCTTGGAGAGCAAGGAGTTTCTTATTTCCAGTCGTGGAGTTCTCCCACATAATGGTTCAAACAAGTCTGGATGGACAAGACAGTCTATAAGAGACACTTTTGGAACAGAATCCAGACTCTTCGCTGTGTGATTTAAGTTATTACCCTTTCTCATGATATGAAAGTAACCCACTGCAAAGGATGTGAGTGAAATACTGGCTGCAAGAGATGTCTGGTCCCTTCAAGTGATGCTCACCTGCTTGTTGCTTTTGACATTTAGGTCTTCAGCAGTTCACTTTGCCATAAAAAGATTAAGTGTTGTGATGCTTAGTGCAAGCAGGGTTTCAGGTTGTAGTCTATTTTCATATATACATTCATCTTGTAGTTTCAGTGGCTTCTGCTGTCACCCTATAATGTAGGGCCTTTACAGAGGCAAAGCAAGATACCTGTAAACTCTTGTATCGGTCATTTCTACAGCTCTGGGTAAAAAATGCGCTCTGGGAAGGTGTGGATCAGACTTCATGAAATTAGTTTCTTCTCATATTGAGAAGCACTGGGGTTTAATCCCAAAATTAAAGCTGCCTTTTGAGGTACGATCCCTCCTGAAAGAGCCAGTCTTCTATTCTGCTGTGCCCTGTAGAGGACTCAGCAGCAGAATGTGCCGTACATGTCTTGGCTGTAACTAGGTAAGATGCAAGTAGACAGGGATAATTTGTTTTCCATTCCAGGGGGAGTTAGTTCTCACAGCACACTTTTTGGGCTTTCTCCTGGTTTTTGATTTGAAGTGGGACGTGTTTGTTATTTAGTTGTTCGTAGTTGAAAGAAACTGGAAAGCCGTGTGATAGGAACAAACCATTACTAGTGCCTGACATTACTGTGTGTACTTTGCTTTTCAAACTGTTTCAAGGCAGTAATCATCCACTTGGCAGATTAGATATAATGTTCAGGCCTAATGGGAAATGATCAGAAATACCCCACTGAAGAGGAGGGAGCCAGGAGGCCTCTGGCCATGGATGCATGCTGTTTTTATGCAATAAGGCAAATTTGCAACCAGATAAGGTGGCTTTGTGTTACCAAGGTAGGCAAGGTCTTTGCTCTTTCATTTTTTGGAAGCCATTCAGTCTGAAACAATGCTGCTGTAACAGGGTAACTCCCCTGGCTCACAACCTTTATAGGTGTGCAGTGCTCCATCACTAGGCAGGAATGGATAGCCCTTATGTAGGGAAAAGACACATTGTCACTTGAGGCCCCATCATCAAAGAATGATACCAAGTGTTAAATATTGCTTTGCAACAGGCCTGCTTGAATTCTGGCCCTCTGTGCTTTCCTCCTGGAATAAAAGCCTACTTAACCTTTTCAACAAGAGTCTGTTCTGAAGATGACTTTGAAGACTCAGGTGAAAGCCCTGGTATCAGAATACACATTTGCTGGCAACGCTAGGAGGCCTTTGTTTCAGCTTGTTTTGGTCTTGCTTAATGTTTTGTGACCAGGTGCAGGCACAGTAGCCTACCTGGTGGCCCAGCCTTGTGACCAAGCACCACGGACAGGGCTCCTTCTTCACTGTTTTAAGAGACTCTGCACTACAATGGGGAATTATCAACTGGAGGAATGCCCACACTGGGGAGCTTTTCCAAGGGGTAGTTAAGGACGTGTGACCCTACTGTAATCTCTTTACCTTACAATGTCCTGTGATTGTAGTGAGGAGGCTGGACTTTTCTAAACATTTTCTGAAATTCAGCAGCTAGCAATCTCAACCTGTTTTCCATATGTAAATTGTCATAGGAGTGTTGTAAGGTAATGAATCACGAAAATGTATTCTTTTGAGTCTCTAATCAAACATCTCTAAGGTACATTTTCAATTGCTTTCCATTGAAGATGGAGTACTGAGTTGTTAATCCTTTAGATTCTTGACTAGGCTTCAAGTACTTTGATTAGAGACCATTCCTCTATGTTCTTTCTTCCTTGTAAGAAAAGAGGCATTTCTGACCCCTCATTATTCCTTGAGTTCAGAATGTCAATTAAAAATATTCGGTCTGCTTTCTGCAAGCTACACTTGATGCTAAGAAAAGACCACGTAAACTTTAGTTTTATAGAATTTCAAACTATAGTCTTTCTTGTCTGTCTCTTGGATGCTCTGTCGATGAGGTCATACATCCTCTTGTTCGTTGTTATCTTGTTATTATGGTGGTTGAGTATAGATTTAGTTCATCAGGATGCAGGCAGTACCTGTTCCTTACATCTAAAATTTACTGGTACTGGAAATCTGCAAAGCAGGGGAGTAGAATGATCCACTGGTATTGGTTAGTTATTAAGCCTTGTGATTGATGTTAAAGGTAGGAATCCGGTTTAGGGAGCAGGGTTATTTCCATTTAATGCAGTTGACACTTCATACATGTTTCCACCTTCCAGCAGAGGATATTTTGTGAGTCACCAACTGAGATGTTCACATAAACTCATCTCTACAAAAGGAAGGCAAATTTAATGACATGACATCACTGTTCCCTGCCAATATCATCACACTCTTGATAATATGACCTTTTCATCATTCCTATGCTTATGAAAATCAGCTAATGTATTCTTCCAACTGTGGAAATTATGAACAAGATTACAGTTTTCCTACCCTTTTATGCTTTTGAATGGTAATACATTAGAACAGAGCTTACTGTGCAATCATGAGAAATGCACTTACTGAAATAGCCTTTTATGCATGGGGGCGGGGGTGTACAAACAGGGATATCCACATTAGATCTAGAAGAATTTTGAAGTATGGAAGATTATTTTGGTCCACATATCATAAAATTGTGAAAGCATGTTTATCTTACTTTGTTCTGAAATGGTATTTTAAGAGAAATAAATATCTCTTCTGTTGGATCTTAGAGGAAGACTAAAAATTGGCTTTATGCTGTGGTACGTGTTGCATGGAGAAAGATGCTTTTTCTCATGTTTTGTATCCCAGCATTCAAAAACAAATCTGTAAAGGAACCTTTTCTTGCCACAGAAGGGCTCAATTAGGCAAGTGAACCTTAGAGAGGCCCTGTATTTTTAATAGTCAGTCTCACTTTACTTTCTGAAGCAGGGGAAAAGCCACGTGAAACAAAGTGGCAACAGCTCTATGGAAGGCAGAAACTTGATGAAGTACAGAGCTTTCCTTGAGGGAACTCAAGTATATGGAGACTAGAAACTGTTCGAAGCAGTAAATGTTACATATGTGTGAAAGCCTTGCCAGGAATTATAACATTTTTCATGATTATTTGATCTAAGTTTCACCATGGGAAAGAAACTGGGAAAAAGAGTATCATTTTTTCATGTGAAAGTGAAAGAGCTTCTCTTTCCACTGCCTACTGAAGGCAATATAACTTATTAATCAATTATTTACGTTAGGCTCTGGAATCATGAAACCGTAGAATGGTTTGGGTTGGAAGGGACCTCTAGTTCCACCCCCCCGCCATGGGCAGGGACACCTTCCACAGGATCAGATTGCTCAGAGCCCCATCCAACTTGGCCTTGAACACTTCAGGGATGTGGCATTCACAGCTTCCCTGGGCAACCTGTGCCAGGGCCTCACCACCCTCACAGTAAAGAATTTATTCCTAATATCTAATCTAAACCTTGGTTTAAAGCCAATCCTCCTTGTCCTGTCAATACAGGCCCTTGTAAAATGTCTCTCTCTCTCTTTCTTGTAGGCTCCCTTCAGGTACTGGAAGGCCACAATTAGGTCACCCCTAAGCCTTCTCTTCCTGTAGAAAGAGCTTGATTATGTGGTTTCATCTCTTTTCTGTGAACCAAGTTCTACTAGGAAGATCTGAAGATGTTTCCTGAAAAGCTCGTTTGTTAAATATTTTACTTCTGTAAAAATCTTTCTGATACCAGTGGTTTAAAAATTCAGGTTTTTAAAAACATGTTATCAGTGCAGGTAAGCTGTCCTCCTAAATGATGGGCAATTTTTCATTGGCCTTAATCCAGGCTTTCACTAGTGTATTGTATTTACAATGCTCTAAACAAATTCCAGTTTTTGGTGGTCCTGAGCAGGTTGCAAATAGTTCTCTGTTTAAGTTTCTCTGTGAGAGGGAAAGAGCTAGGTACTTGAACTTTTTATATTAGTGTGTTTTTTAAAAAGCAGGGAGAGAACTGTGGTCTCAGAGCAGATATAGAATAGTATGGGAAATCCACTGCAGATTTAGGTGAGCATATTCTCCAGCTCTCTTTTGAAGTATGTAGGATAATACTACTTGTCTTATCAGTCATCTTAGAAAGGTGATTTGTTTGTAGTCTGTGCAGATTATCTCTGCTATTGAACCAGTATCCCAAGTTAAAGTCCACATTGGGTTGTGTCCAGTTTAAACCTGACTGAAACTTTTAACTGTGTTCTTCATTTTGGTACCAAATTATAATCACTTGACATTTTTGTTCAATTGAATTAGTTCTGTCTAGAATTGCCTGGTTTACCCTAGTGTAAGTTACATAAAAACTCCCAGAAAAACCACCATACACAATTAAGTTCCTTCCAGTTAAGAACACTCCTTAAAACCCATTGTTCCTATTTGTTCATCAGTTTGCCATACTGACTCAGCTTTTCTTGGTAACATTTTTCAGAAAAGCTATTGGTTTTCAGTAGTGCTTGGTTATTGATTAAACAGCTGTTAGAGATTTAATATACCGTGTATACTTCTGTGTTGTTCACCAAATTTATTGCTTTCTGGAGTCCATATTTCCTTATTGTTTATCTCTGTGATTGTCTCCTGTGATACAGACTTCACAGATGGTTTCAGTAGGCTTTTCAATCTTTGTAGTATCTCTGTAATACCTGAAATAGTAGAATAGAGCCATGAAAGATTGCTGGTTTGCCATGATAGTTTCTTACTTTTTTTTTTATATCCCTGAAGGATTTGTTCAGGGAAGACTTGAATAGTGGAGATCGCTCTACTAATAGACTAGCCCCTGTACCATTCCTAATTAGTAAAAATGAAGAATCTCTTCTTCATGTGAAGATTGTCATGGATGGTCAAGGGAGTACTTGAATGTGTTAATAAAAGTTCTGTAAAGACTAGGGCATGTCATTTTTCCTCTGCACGTGTTGTCAGTGGCATGGCCATGCTGCTGACCTACAAAAATTGTAGCTAGAGCTGTGGAATAGTCCTCTTTTTTTCTAATTTTATTTTTAACTCTACCATCTTCTGCAGCTGATTTACACACATGTACACACATGGTGCTTCTGGCTTTTGTGAAAGAATTTTATGTAGCCTTCAACCCCTAGTGCTACATATAACATCTCCTTGTTTCTTTTAAACCATGGCCTTTTCTCTTTAATGCCTGGATAGATCAGAGATGCTGATCTGTGTCTCTTTGATAGCATTACCAAATTTTTGGAGCTCTTAGAGAGATCAGTCAAATGTCTGTGTTCTTCAGCTCCTCGGAATCAATCCAAATACGTGTACTTATGCACAATAGATCATATGTATTTTAAACAGTAGCCCCCACGCCCTTCACTCCCTGAAATTCAAGTTGTAATCAAACTTGTGTCTTATCAGGCTGAGGGAGGGAAAGCATGTTTTTCTTTTACATGCTCAAATGTAGTGAAAATCCCTGTGGACAGTTGTGTTTACAAGGGTAACTGTCTGCATTCAATTGTGGGTTATAAAAGTGCTTGCTTGAATAAATACACGGAGCTATCAGGCAGAACAACCAATAGTTCGTTGGACTAATTGACCTTGTCAGTAGAATAGAAACACTTGCAAATAAAATTCCTATTGCCAGCAAAGTTGCAGCTGAAAACCCCTGAAGAAACTGTGTATATCCTCTAACTATCTTGGAATGCAATGATTCAACCAGCAGACGTGTGGTGGGAGGGGGCAGGAGGGGGGAACCACTGACTAAGAAAGTTGTATGTCCCAACATTTTTCAGTGGTCTCTTTTTGCAGCGTGAGGCTGTACGCATTCCTAAAATCCTTAAGTAGTTCACTTTCCATTTTCAGAGTTATGTTTTCTACCAATTGTTATTACTTCTCCCATACCTCAGTTCCCCTTGTATTATTTGTTTTGCTGGTGTGCTTTTATTATAATGTAGCCTTTTCAGAAAAGGCAAAGATGTTTGGCGAGTAACCACAGCATGTTGTAATGAGGGTGGAGTATGTTTGTCATTCTACAGCAATGGTTGTCTTACATGAATGCCAGTGTCTATAACCACACATGCTGTGGCAGTTTATCTTTTTGAATATATTTGAATTACGTAACAGTGAAAAAGAATTACAGTAAATATCAGAATATCTGGTCTTCCAATCACAAGCACGATGGAACCGTTTTTTACTTTACCAGTGATGAGTCATGTGTCTTCTCATTAAAAAAAGAAAAATATTTCACTCCAGAAATAAGTCTTCACAAATGAATTAGTCATATATCAGACATTTCCTTTTAAAAGTTTGGGTAATGTCACACAGGTGAAAGTAGTATTAAAAAAAAAAGCAACAGTGAAAGACACAACAGGCTTCACTGTGTACTATAAAAACATGATTTTTATTTTGGTTAGAAAACAAAACAGGAAAAATGGCATTTGGAAAATAAAGTCTGAAAAACGGTCTCGTTAGCTGCTAAATAAACTTCAGGGATGAAGGTTTAAAACAAACCACCAAGATTTGTAAAAGGGAAGGGGGGGGAATAGTGTATTTCACCTTAAGTAAGGGACAATGTGTAATAAGGGATTTTGTGGTTTTACAGCTCAGTGCATGTGTTTGAAAGCTGTTCTCTCAGCAACGTGGGTGGCAGGTTATGCTACCATATAATGTATTGTAGTTGGCTCTCCACACTTGTCAGGGTTAGTGTTCAACCATTCGGAAAATTTTCCCATTGTTCTATCATGTGAACCAAGGCTAGTGTTGAATTCCCAATAACCTTCTGCAGGAAAAAGAGGTTTAATTAGAAGGTTTGAAATTTGATTACTTCTGTTATTGTCTTAATGTACTTCGCTCTAATTTAGGTGCTTATCTGCAAATGCAATTGATTTTTGCTCAGAAAGATGAAAAACAAACTTAACTCTGCAGTGCAGTTGCTTCAGCACTTTAAAAAGAAAACTTGTATACTCAATTCTGTCTTTCTTCAGCATTAACACTATTTCCATCTTAAACATGTTTGCTTTAGATGGATCATAGCTTTTGGCAGCTACTGCATTTTTAGCAAATAATACTGTTTCTAGTAAGAGTTGCAAAAAAAAAAATCTTTGTGTGAGGTCCTTGTAAACTGAACCTTGGGAACGTTATGTTATTTCTGTATTTTCCCTTCTTTTGTGCTTCTTCTCTATTTGTGTCATGGTTATAAATTACATCGTTTGAACTAGGAAATTAAAAACATTTTATTTTGTGATTCCTGTAATTTAAAAAAGATAATGTTTGGTTTATGGTTTTTTTTTTACTTTTTACCTGTTATTTCAGAGGCTGGCATGCAGAGAAATAAGCAATTATGGTATTGAAATTCCATTGTGCCAGCACCTCCAGGGCATAATCCAAAAAAAACCAGAAAAATCGCCTGCTGGGTTGTATGCAGCACGCTTGTGTGAACATCAGTGTCTGCTGTTCACACATCATTTTTTACTGGAAGTTCCTGTTGGAATAAAGGTTCTGTGTTTGGGGAGTGCACTGGGATATTTGTTGGTCAATGGTTTTTCATAGGTTGTAGGGATTTCTAATTATAGTTTACCAATGTAGGCTCACTAGAGACTTCTTGCAGATAATCACTAATGCTTCAGAAGTAATAGAAGCAAGCAGGGGTTTGGCAACATGAAAACTGTATCAAGAAAGAGCTTCATGTGCTTCATTTAATCATGCTCTTGAAGACTGAACATGGGAGTGAGGAATGAGGTGGATGGGTGGAGGAGGAGATGACAACATGACAGAAGACTCATACACTTCTCTACTTCAGTATTTAACCCCTTCCTTCCTTTTCCCTCCCTTTTTTAATGCACTTGTGGTGTTTAGTTGACATTTAAAAACAGTACAAGTGCATCCAGAGTTGCAGCTTCTGCTGGGTTTCCATGTTCATGCTCATCTGGAATGTCTTCCTGGTGCTCAGTCAGATGACCCACCTCAGTTCATCAGAATTCATTTTAACTGTAGTTCACAAACGTGTAATGCTATTCGCTTGCAAACTGTAGCACGTAGCAACATCTATTTTATCATTTGTGCTTAATCTCTCAGCTTTTGGGCGTATTGTTGGAGACCCTGGCAGGCAAACTGTTTAATGCAGGGACAGGGGATTGCAGTGTCCAGTCTTTTGCTGAATACATAAAAGTTAAGAGAAAAGGAAACGATTCTAAACCAGATTGTAAAGTTCAAGCTAGGTAAAGTGTCATGGTTTGCCTTGATACACAAGATGATTATCTATTTATCCAACTGAATAAACACTGCTACAGTCCTTTTACTATTATAATTGACAGTGATAAATGATGTCCATATATGCTTGCCAGTATGGAAAGTATGCTTTTGGTTATCTATGTAAAAAAAAATATTACAGACTGACTTCACCTGTGGGGTTTTTTTGGTTCCTGCCCTCTTGACTGTGGTTAAGATCATGTCATATGACCACAGAACTATAAACATGTGTGTCTTTTCCTTCAGCGGAGTAACTGCAAAAGTGCATGTCTTTCCTTTTTAGTGTTACCAGTATGGTAATGGGCTGGTTCTTAGGTATAAATTATCTTAATTTCCTTTTCAGATCGAAGCGTAATGGTTTGCCACCCAGGTGTGATCTGTGGTATTCAGCAAATTACTTAAAAGTTTATGTTAATTTTTTATAACTTGTTGTGAACAAATGTGCCACAATCCATTGCAGAAATTAAACCTACAGGTTGATTAGGCACAGAATTAGGGGTTTTTTGTAACTGACAAGGGGAAAGCCTGCACTCTGAATTTCCTTACAGTATTAATTACTGTGACAACATCGTGCACCTCTTAATTTTTCTTGCTTGTAAAGATTTGAAGGAAAGCTTCTGGTAATAATTTTAAGTATGTGTGTCCCAGGGAGAAATTGATGTGTGGATTGTCAGTTAAGTTTTTTTCTGGGATGCTTGAAGAGGTTCCTGGTCACATAAAGCTTGAAGGTTGGAGCTAGGGAAAAAACAGAAAATTTTTCCTGTCTTTGTTTTCCTGCTGTACCATTTACTGGCTTTCGGGGAAGTATGTGGAGAAGGAATGATGAGTATTCCAGGAGGACTCTAGACATCTGCCTTTATAGTTACTTAGCAGAGCAGAAAGGTAGGTACCATTGAAGAAACTGTCTGGAACAAGGGGCTCTTCTTTAATGTCTAGGGAGCAGCATGTAAGGAAGTACTTCTTGAAGTGCAGCAGACCTGTATATGAAAGGGAAATTATATTCTTCTGTAGTAAAGGACCCTGCATACTGCATGGAAATAGGTAAACAGCTCTTTATTTAACAATCTCCTCTTCTTCTCTCTTACCACATTCTGCAAGCATTCTCTTTTCCCATTCTAGAAGTTCCCCAGACCTGAGAGATCCAAAAATATCTCCTTGGATTTTGGATCCTATGTGTGAAAACACCATGGGAGTCCAATACTGAACACCAGCATTTGCCTTGAAAGATTTAAAGCAGAGTTGTTGTCAAAGCTGACAGTAAGATGTTGCTCACTGAGTCGTGCTTTTCTCTTTCTGGAGAGGTTGCTAGCCAGTGGGAGACTCCTTGCAGTGGCCTTTGAGCTATTTTTGCAGTGGCCTTTGAGCTATTTTTTCCCACATGCTGAAATAGGATTGGGAGGATAAAGTCAGTGAATTCTAAACAATCATCTTTGATTTACCTGATTGCCTTCATAGACTTAATTGCGGAGAGTAATCCCTAGAGGAAGCACTAGATAATTTCAGACATGGAGAAGTGCTAAGGACATGCAGAAAGGTCACATCAAAGACTGATTCTAATTCCTCTGGGTGCTACTACTAGCACAGTATTAAAATCCTTCAAAGAGAAAAGACAGCAGGTGATGTTTAATTTGGGTTAAGCGTAAAAGATAGAAAAGCAATGGGAATTTTCTAGGATGTCTAAGAATGAAAAGTTTTGTGCTGTCATTTCAACTGGTGCTGGTCAGCTGGCACACTGCACCTTGTTTTCTGTTTCACTTAAACAGCTTTTAGGCACCAGCAGCTGGAAACATCCTGTGACTATGTTAACCACTCTTTAACATCTAGCAGTGGGGTGGAGGGAGGAATAGATAGATAAAGAGTATCGGTCCACCACTTATTATTTTTTATATGTGTGGCTTCCATGTTTTAATATCTTTACTTGCATCAGTACAAACTCAGTCAGATTTGACTATTCATAGTATGTATTGCCTTGTGGCAAAGTTATCAGGCAATGCTACTAATTAAGATTTTTTAAAAAACCCGCAAAACATATCCATAAAATGCACCGGATGTGCCATGCTTTATCTGGTCAGCACCAAAAGAAACAACCGAAAATTTCCAGAAATTCATGGAGATAAAATAAAGGAAGAAACATATTTTATGTAGGTATACAAGGGGCTTTTATCATTACAAGAGGTTCAGTTGTTTCAGAGCTGTCATCATGACAGTCCTGTCTAGAGTGAAGTCTTGGTCCCTTGATTGTTGCAGTGTTATTTTGGTCAGGGATCACGTGTCTGTGTGTAGCTTTGATGAGAACACTGCCAAACAATGTATAAATTCAACTCTTTGCAAAGTTGTTTTTTTTTTTAAGGGGATGGGAAGAGATTGAATGTGGTGTAATGCTGTTCCTTATCTCAAGTAGTATGTGGAAATGTTTCTATAGATATGAAGTATAATTTATTTCTTTCTGAGGGCTGTTCTCTGTCTTAAATCTGTCATAAGATAACTGAGATCATGTGTTTGAATCGGAAAAACCTTTCCCAGGATTTTTCCATTTTCTGCGCGAACACACAGGAGAGAGTGGAATGAGACTAATAATGTAGCATGTGTGTCTGGCTTCAGGGCCTGTGCTCTCTAGCTGCCTTCATCCAATTCCTAAACTAGGTTTATCTAACAGTCCTATTTTATTTCAGAATGAATTCTGCAGTGTTTTATGTCTCATGTTAAAGGAATGTTAACAAATACAGTTTTTATTGAGGCTTTTTGTGAACGCTGTTCTCAGTCACAGTCTTTGAGTGAACCATGAGAGTCTAGCCCCTAATACTTATTATGCACCTTTTCTAATTATTATTTTTTTCCCCCTCTGCATCTGTCAGAGGTCAAATTCAGCTGTGGGTATGAGGGATTTTTTTGATTATTTCTATTAGCAAATGCAGAAAACCCTAATTTGTTTCTCTTATGTTGATATTCATTTCTTACTTCATAGGAAGATGATGTTATTGAGTAACGTTACAAAGATAAGGTTAAATCAAATCATATGTTTCGAAAACAGTTACAGTTCCATATCAGGAGAAGTGATTTAGGAAAATTTTGAAGTAGGCTTCCCTCTGTTTGAATAGGTCTCTGTTGTGATTGTGTTGGTCACCGTGTTTAACTGAGAGGTTCTCATAAATCAACTGTGGGTAAATCCAGCACTGCTGGGGTAAGAACTTCTATTGTGCAATTATTGGTTTCTTCTTTTTCTTTATAACTTTAGTTTTATGTCATGAGGAGATAAAGATTTACTTGCATAGCAAAAATAAATTAAGTAAAGGAGCATATTTATATATATCTACAGGACTTGTAGATATACAATAAGTCTCATATATTTGTAATCCAATTCCATCACCTTGTTGCTGACTTCACTTTTCTAAGCAGTAAGATGGTATCCAACAGTTGCTCTAGATTTAGGACTTAGTAGGTCTGTTGGTAAGAAAGTTTTCCATTATGTTGTTCTCATGCTCTGTTTTTTTTCCCTCTGCTCCCTCATGCTTCAGGAGCAAACTTAGAATGTAATTTAATTTTGGTTCTCATACAGTTTATGCTGAAGAGTTCATGTTCTTAGTCTGTAGAATGCAGCAGTAAGGCTATTCCACACTGCTGTTTATAGCAGAATTGCTGTTGCAGTGAGGTGGCCATTACCCCAACACTGTATAGCACTATCTGAATACCTTTTTGAGCTGTAATTCTGTGAGTGAATGGTGACTCAAGGAACCTTCGACTCCCAGAAAGAATTCAAGAAATAGAATTCATCTAGATTGAAAGAAGCAGAGTCCAGAGTCTGACCTCCACATTAAACAGTGAAACAAAGCCTTGCATTTTTTTGGACATGCTTACATATCGATTTGTAGGAAAACACAAGCAAAAGGTAAAAACTGCTGCATTTTTTCCACTACATTAAAAAAATTGTGGTTAGATGTAAAATTAAATGCTTCCATTGGGCAACAGTCCTGATTCCAGCTTTGCAAATTTATGGAAGTGTATTCTGGCTCTTATAAAACTACCCAGCTGAACCTCTGACATATACTCGTATTTCTTCTCTTCTAAAGTTCATTCGTATGAAAATGTATCCGCAGTGAGACATGTTTACAAATTTGGGATCTTTCTTAGATGAGACATGGCACTGCATTTTAAATTTGCACAAATAGTTTTCACAACAGTCTTTTGCGTTTGTTTCCGATGAGAAAACATTCCTTGAGCTGAGCATTAGGTTCTGCTCTGGATCCTCTGGAATGTTACTCTGCATTTGCTTATTGAAGCCTGGCATGCTATAATGCACTTGAGTAATCTTACAGTTTATCAGGTTTTGCCCCACTCACCTTTACTGAGTCCAGAGTCCTTATCCAGACACAAATGTTTTACTTGTTTGCATACTGTATTTCTGCAGGATTTGGGAATTATTTACATGGGTTTAGTGTCTTTAAATTCCTTCATTTTAGGAGAGGCAACCCCCTGTAATTCTCAGAAACAAGTCACTCCTGTGAAAGCAGGAGAAATGCTTTCACTTAACCCAAGTTAACAACAACTTGTCCTCTTGCTCAAAATCCTTGAGTAGAATTTTTTATTATTATTTAGTAACATTCAAGTATCATTTGTTGCAGACTTTTTCTAAAAATGGAAGTCACTCAAGAAATACAACTTTGTGTAATAGATAAAATGTTAGAGCCATGCAGCTTTGTGGGCCTGTTCTCTGGTAGAAGATCAGAAATCTAGTTTTTGTCAGTGTGTAATAATAGCCCCTTTCAGTGAGGGGAATGCTTTTCTTTTGGTTTAGATGTACTTTCTTCCCTTCACCTATAAAGAGTGCTTGAGAGCTAGCAGCTGGCTGCTGTTACAGCTATTGAATGTTTTTTTAAATATCTTGGTATTCCTGTTTTCTTACATGCATTCATTTCCCCTATTAATTTTCTTCATTCTCTGGGATGCAAAGTGCATGACATGAAATGTAGTCACTAGGTTATTGCCACTAAGTTATTTGAGATGATATGATAGAGGAT
Organism: Myiotriccus ornatus; assembly: GCA_036023395.1. Classification (NCBI taxonomy): domain Eukaryota; kingdom Metazoa; phylum Chordata; class Aves; order Passeriformes; family Tyrannidae; genus Myiotriccus; species Myiotriccus ornatus. Next base: position 15,098,327 of record JAYRBT010000139.1, read on the forward strand.
TTACTTGGTGTGGCTAGTTTTCTGACACTTAAATCTTTAATATTCATTGCATTTTTTTTTTCAAATACTTTCTTTGTATAATTCAACTGTAGCTATGTCTAGACATATTTCCTGGATATGGCTAAACAATTTTGAAGGTAAATTATGACTTTTTTTTTTTTTTTTTTTTTCACTTTCTCACAAACACAATATATTTGTGGAACTGGAGACACTGGCAGTATAATTTTCATTCAATTTGCAAACTTCTGCCCCTTTGTAAGATTAGTTATTTCCCAGGAATGTTTTCAGTCATTTAACTTCCATTTACAATCATTTTGCGCAGTACATAATCCATTTGTAATGTTTGTATGTTTCAGTTTGTACCTAGCAGTTCTAGTTTGAAAAAAACAAACTGATAGCACCTTTACCTTTATGTTTTGCTGTCTTCTGGTTTCTAATGTCTTCATTCCATGTGCTTAAAGGTCCTCTTGTGTAAAGCCATTGCCTAACAAGCAACTATTGTAGGATTTTCTTTTAAAGCACGTTTCTCTGCTTACAGGAAGTTTTGTTTATTCTGTCCTTCCTTGGAGAATTCTGTGGTGTTAAGACTCATAGAATCGTTTAGATTGGAAAAGACCTCTAAGATCATTGAGTCCAATCTGCTCTCTTACCTTTCATAAAAGACAGCTGCCAATGTTGACACCTTGTTCTGTTCTTCAGTCAGCAGTTCCATTTGTAAGGCAAATTCACCTGAACTTCAGAATGTTTTGGGGTTTTTTTTAATTTATTTTCAAACTTCTTTGCTGTAGCGTGTTCAATGGTTGAACTGTATCTTGCATTTGTAGCTTGTTCAGTCTGGTTTCTGTTCTCTGTGTATGACCGTCTGTTCTTCCACTACTGGTTTCCACTACCTCTCTTCAGTAGATGGTTAAAGTGCTACTCTCTTTCCCAAGAGCAGCCTGACTCACCTGGAAATTGTAGGAGATTATGTCTTTATTTTGGATGGGTGCTGCTTTGAAAAGGGACTAAGGCTTTAACATCTTATTACAGAAAAATCTTAGGGCTTTTCGGTGCTTGGAGTGGGAGAACTCAAATTTATGACTAAGATAAAAATTTAAATAAAAGGGCCAGTAATGTGTCATCTTAAGTAATTTTAAGAATTTTGTGCCCTCTTTCCTTTTATGAATATCACATGCTTGACCAGATGGGGTTTTTTGATAGATCTGTCATTATTTTATATTTTGTGTATGACTAAAAGGTTTGAATGCAGAGGGTGCCATTTGTTGGAATGAATGTGGGAAGGTGTAGTGGCTTTTGTTTTGTTGTATTTGACAGTTGTTTTTTTCCCTGCCTTCTGATCAGGTAAAAGTTATTGGGGATTTTCCAAAGGACACTGGAACTGTGTCTCCTGAATCACTATTGCCACGTTTATGCCATCATTTGCTCTATTTTTATAGCAGTTGATCCTTTAAACATATATGTGTTAGAGAGTATTCTGGTTCTATTCTGTATCATCACACAGCATTCCAAAAATGACTTGTATCAGTGGGTCATCATCTACCAGATTCCTACTTCCCAGTTAGTAAATCTGCTAGTATTATGCTTACACAGATACCTTATGTACTTGGGGCCCCCTCCTTAGTTACTTGTCCATAAAATAAAAAAACATTGCAGTGAGATAAACTTTTATGATTTGAAGTGTTTCCCAAAAGGTATAAAACATTTGTTTTCACTAAATGAGATATTCACTTCTTTCTAAATGCACAATATGCAGTATAGGCTACATATTTTATAGTAATTTGGGGGGGGGATGTGTTTCCTTGTTTTGTTTATTTTGGGGTTTTTTTTGGTTTTGTTTGTTTTTAAATGTACTGTTTCTTTTTCTCATCTCCATTTATAATACTGCAAACTACTGATAATTTGAGTTATATAATACCCTGGTTTAAAAAAAAATAACAAAAAAACCCCCTCATTCTTCTTTCTGAATGCTGGAATTTTGAAAAGTTTAAAGACTTGCAGCAAACCATAGATTTTCTACCATTCGTTTTTAAGGCCAGACTGCCCAGATGTAGTCTGTTCCAGTATGTCTGCAACTTAAACAACTTAGGTACCAGAAATAGGCAAACTGAAGCAGAAAGTTTGTTTTGGGCTGCATTACCTACTTTTTGATACTGTCAGCCAGGCCACCACTCCAGAGCATGAACTCAAAGAGTTTTTTTGTAGCTTTTTCATCTTCAGCATGCTATCTGCCAAGCCCAAGGGAAGGAACGGAGATTCACGTTGGAGCCAAATCCCTGTAGGTCTGAAGGATTTCCCCTGATACCAGGAACCTTCTCAAAGTTTGCCAAGCGGTGCACTTGGAAAGGTCTGGCATTCCCGTGGATTGTGACAGCTGGGTAAGGAGATGAGGGTCCCCACAGGAGAATGCTAATGCACTTAGGGTAGATTTGCCTTCCCTTCCTCCACTCTTGACTGATCCATAAATGAATTATGAAACCCATTTTTCATTAAATCAGGGATCCAAAATTTCGCAGATGTTATGACTGATTTCGTAAGAGTTGGAGACAGTGTTCCTTCTGGAGCAACAGGTTCCTGTTAAGATGGAATCTGTTTTAGCTGAAACCAGACTGAACTTAGACGACTTCCTGCTGTGGGTAGAAGGTTTGCTTTGGAGTTATAGGCCTTATTGCCATACTTGCAAGTGTGAAACTCCATTATAGAGTTTCTGTGTTGTCATTCTGTATTTGCTGATTTGATCACTCTGCTTTTCAAAGGGACAGGGTGAAGGGGTTTATGTTTTTTTCTTAAGTTCCGGTGGATAGGATGGTTGCCATTTCAGACGTACACAGGATGGCAAATCTTCTCTAATGAGTTGTAATTTATGGATGTGTTCAGCATAAACTATTATGTGAAGGTTCAAGTTACCTTGCTTAAGAATAGAATTTTAAAGATGTGGGACTGGAAAGCAAACTGTCCAAGACTGTTTAACATTTTTGAGCATCTCTGAAACAGTATATACATCTTGAGACATATGTTTTGTAATGAATGTTGAGCTGCCTATGCATTGTCCCTCACAGAACATATTTTAAAAAAAGGTGTACATGGCACAACAAAAACTGAGAACCACTGAAAACAGAGTTACTTTCTTTCCAGAGAGAGTTTCTTGGCAAACAACGTGTGACAAATTCATGATGGTTTCTGCAGGTAAATTTTCTAGAATGAAGAGTTGTTTTCACCACATTCTAGAGAATGAAGTATTCAAAGACCGTTGTCTATTTTTTTCTTTCCCTTTTCTTGTTTGTGTTTTTGTTTGTTTGTGGGGTTTTTTTGGTGGTTTTTTTTTTGCCACCCAGAACTAAGCAGACAATATTTTCTGAAATTAAAATTGAGCAAGACAGTTGTGGCTAACAAATTCAGAGTAGCTGAGCATTTGACAGGCTGTTTCTTTGTCTCTGAGGCCACACGTACCTGATTGTGCAAGTGCTGTGAGCAGCTTCAGGGGTGGGAATGTGATGGGCAGGGTGGTAGTGCTTAAGTACCACGGACAGGGGCCCCTTTACATGTGCCCAGACCAACACTGTATCAACACGTGGGACTTAAACCAACGGGATTTCATCTGTTGGGAATTTTTTAATGTAGATGGTTCAGCACAACCTTGACTCTTCTGCAGTCGTCAGTACTTAGGAGTCTTCATCACTTGTTACTTTTGAAGCAGCTGTTTTTCCTGTGAATCCATGCCATAAAACTCCGGGTAGTCTACAGCATGTGCCATTGTACCCTATTTTCTCCATTTGACAATGGGCTTACGTGCATATTTGCTCAGCAGATACTCCCCATCATGTCCAAGACTCAGCTGTTGTCTTCCTATGTGTTCCTCATCTTCAGGAGATTTCAAAGACAAACTATGAGAGCAATAATAATGCAGAAGCTAACTTTCCCTGTTAACATCTTGTGGATTAAATTTCAATGCTGTGTTCTTCCTAACTTTATTCCTGTTATAGTATTGGAATTCTGTCTGAATCAAATATGTTCGTCTGGGAAGAGATTGCATTGTTTCAACAGCAGAATCAAATAAAATTGTTCCTTGCTTTTTTAGTGTAGGGGGCAATTCTGATCAAGACACCTAAGGAATATCGAATTCTGAAGAACGTTAAAATAGACCAGTCAATGAAACCATTTCATGAGCTGGCTGGTGAATCACTTCTGCCAAATGAAATTTAGGTTGTATCATACATAGCTCAATTGGCATCATCTGCTTACTTCAGAAACATGCCTGTTTCTCTACTCTATGAGCCCACTGATGTCCTCCAACATGTGGTGTACTGCTTATGTAATCCAAACATGAAATTTGGAAAGGCAGTATAGGAATATGTATTTGAGCATTGTAGATGCTAATCCTTGACCCACTAAGGATTTGTTTTTCTAGCTTTACTGTTCTTCCTTTTCTAGATTTTCTTTCTAGCTTGGGCATTTAGGTGCCTTTATTTTCATTGGATACAACTTTCTTGGGCATTGATTAATTTTTACTGGTTTAATCTGGAACAGAATAGTCTAAAGAAGGAGCTTCTGTAAAACTTTATGCAAGGGTCTTTTTGATCTTTTCTGTTTTCCAGCCTTTTCTGTCTTACCAAAAGTTATTTCTTGCAGCGTATTTGAACACAGAGCTTATATATGATAAAAATTTTTAGTGTTTGCAGGTTTCACTCTCTGATACCGCTTATTTGGCAACTAGTCTCTTGTCTGCCTAAATCCATAGCTGAATCTTCCTGAAGAATGGACTGGGCCCTCTAGACTCTTCAGGAACTGCTATTTGAAAGAATGGAAAACTTCTCCTGCCTAAGGGGCTGAAGTTGGATTTCTTGACCATTTAAGGAGGTGGCTGATTAAGACCACAGAGCCACCTCCTTAGGTGGTCGTTGCTTCGTTAGGGCAGGAGTGTACTTTTCACAGTGCGTCCTTTGAGTGTGTTTCTGTGTTCCTTGTTAAGCTGCTAATGTGGTGTCCCTCCTTTGGCTCACTTGGAACTTGTGAAGTTGCTTTTGGACGTGCTTCATTTTTATTGCTGGAACTGGTGCATCACTGCTATTAACTGGTTCTCTTCCTTCCTAAGTGAAGTGATGGCTGAAGCCCAAGCTCTGCTACTTCGTGTGTTGACAGTTCCAATACTTGGAATTATGCAGAGGCCCTACTGATTCTGAATCCTGGTAACTGTACGGTAGGGCATTGCAGTTATGGAAAGAGAATTTTGGACGTCGAGGCAGCCTACTTTCTCCTTGCCAGTTGTTGTGAGAACATATTTGGATAGCTGTGAAAAAACAATGGCTAAACAGGGAAAAGCCTTTCCCGACATGGGAAGGTTTATGTAGTGATAAATACTTCATTTCTGAATATAGCATTTATTTTGCCTGGAACTTAGTTTTATAATCTGCTTGGAAGAATACATTATTTATTGAGAACACCTGCTTTGAGAAGCTTAGTTTTTTTTATATAACTTTATTGTAAGAACTATTTAAGCTCATAGAAAGGCAAAATTGTATGTGTGAAGAAGAGTCTAGCCTCTACTTTTAATTTCATAGTTGGCTAAATCACTAAAACAAAAAGCATCTTGAACAGTTTAGGAGCAAAATAGAAGGAGTAAAATCAAATACTGTTTGGTTTCATAGACATTTGGCTCTAGAAGAACAGATGATAAAATGGAAATTTGATAAGGTACCAACATCTCAGAATCTTGTTGTATCATGCTGAAGCTGTGATGGCAGCAATAATTCTCAGCTTTTTGTCAGTATGTGTGTGCAGGAAAGGATTTTTTCCCCAGAGGAAGCAAGCAGGCAGCTTTGTCTTCATATATATATATATATATGTATATTCTCCTGAAATCTGAGAGCCCTGTCTAGCGTACATCTGGGATGTATTTGTAATTACTCTGGAAATGAAACCACTTAGTGTTTTTTTCTCTTTCTGTATCTTTACAAAAGATGTCTTCATAGGGCAGCAAAATCATGCATTATTTCAAGGATGTTAGCCTACTGTAAATAAAGCAAAAAAACTTGGGGTTCTGTTTATAAGCCTAGCAGAAGTAGCGTTTAGAGTTATGTGCCACTTTGAAGACACTACAGAATTTAAACAGAGTATCACTGTGTATCGAGAAGAGGTCAGTATTCAAGTAGGATTAAGTACAATAAAAAAAGCCTTCTTTGGATAAATAACTCGCCACCCTATAAAGAGGCCAGCAATTGCAGAGGAAACTTCCTCTTAAAATCTCTTGTGTTCAGGCTGGGGAGGAGATTTCCATTGAGAACATTAATTTTTTCTTTGGCTTTCAAAATAACGAGGATTGCTGGAGTTGGGAGTATATGTCCATAGGTAAAACTGTAGCATGCAGAGGACAGGAAAAATAAGAAACCAACAGAGAGAATGCAGGAGAAGAGCTAGAGTATAACAGCAGCAGAGGACAAGTGAGTGATTTTTCCATTTCAATTTTTATCCCTTTGTTCTTTTATTTTGACTTTCATGCTCTTCTTGTTTACTAATTGTCACAAAATTTATAGTATTAGAAGCAAATTAAAAACAACCACAAAGCCTGGGCTTTTAGTAAATTGTATGTAAGATTAGTCTAGAGCCTGCAGGAACTGTTCTGAGTTACTAATACTGAACTTGCATTGATTCATTCCTTTGTTTCCCTTTTTAGAAAAACCTTTTCTGGTAAAACACAATAACAGAAAGAAACTTCCAATTTTTAATTTCACTCAGGTAATTAGTGATTTAGCTGATTTTTAGAACTTCCCTGGAAGACAGCTAATTGTGAGGGATTCTTAATTACTTAAATGACCTACCAAGGAGGAAAAAATACAGGAGGAAACTTAATCTGATATTTGCTTATAAAGGACTGATGCTGTAGAGTTGGGGTGAAACGTGTGTGTGTACATTTATATATATCTTATACTTTAAAAGAACAAGCTTGACAGTGAAGTCCACTGCAATGGCTTTGAGGTGTAGTGTTTACTATAGATAGAGCTGCTAGTGCCACCTGTACTTAAGGTTGTGTGAGCCTTTATATTTCAAGGCTTAACTCTTTGTTACTTTCTAACTTTTGCCAAAGTTCTGTTCAAACAGATTTTTCCATGCCAGATATCTGCTTTGGGTTGAACTTTTTGAAAGTTTCAACCAAAGCAGTTCTGTTCCGAGAATAAGGCCAGTGAAAAGTATGCTATTTTGCTTGTGTGAGAATATTCTGGTGTCCTTCTTTGATGCTCCAGTGCCCCCAAGCTCTGAAGCAAGGATTTGAAATTTGGCAATAGTTCAGCCTTTGTGTTGAGGATGTGCCTTTTGCCTCCCTGTAAAAATCCACCCAAATTTCCAGACCGGTTTACAAGGCTTTGAAAGATTGCCATTTGCATGGGCTTAATAGGAATTTCTTAAAACTTCACAGTAAGCTTCCTTTAGATTTTGTTCACACTGGGAATGCTCCAGGCAGGGTAGAGCTGTGTATTTCATCCCGCTTATGCTAGGAACTGTAACGGCTGGATCTGGGTGCTGACACTGAACTGAGAGTGGGCAGCATTGTGTCTTGTATCATCAGTGCCTATTCCCATGCCCTCTTCCTTTTCCCTGGTGGTGGACCTGGGCCCTCTGGAAAAGAAACTGTCTCATTCATCTGGAAGAGCATGACAAATGCGGAGGAGAAGAATTTAAGACCCTGTGTGTGTGTGTGTGGTCTATACCATTCTTTTGGTCACAGAAAATGTGTGTATCATATTGGCAAAATATTACTTCCTTTTGTACTGGATGTTCAGATAACAGGAGTTAGGTTTTGTTGCATCTAAACTTCAGTTTAAATGTTGAGTGGGTATCAAGATTTTAACAAACTATGTAGGCATCAACTTAATAAAAAAAAATACTCAAATGTCACAGGGCAGGAATGTTATTCAGAGGGCAGAAATCTAGAGCTTATTTTTTCAAACAATTAAGTCTAACTCTGACCTCTTGGATGTACTACGTTGTAGTGCAACCTCCAGCTTCCTCGCGGGTGTCATGTTTTGTCCAAAAGGCAGCTATTTGATTGGAATGGGTAAAGGGGTTTAGTCCAGGATTTGTACAGTAAAGTATGTATACTCATCTGTTACAGAAGTTGATAAATGTGGAGTAAGTGAAGTCAAGATTTTTTTGGCGAAAAAAAAAAGGGCTTTGTGGCTAAGACAATTAAATGCTGCTTGATGAATTGTGTGCCATCTGTGCTTAGTTGTGGTGTTTCTACGTGATGCACTCAAATAACTTCCTAGATGGCTACTCATACTGTGTGTTCTAGTGGCTGATTTGAGAACTCAGGTTGTGGAAATGCAGACATTCAGAACTGCAGGTAAACTCAGTGGGAGCTAAACCCCCTGTAAAATCCTGTCTTTTACTAAGGACAGTAAAAAGCAGCTCAGTCTGGAGCCAGGGAACCTTTTAATCTAATCAGTTGCCAGTTTTATGGGTGAAAAAATTACTTGACTCATCTCCATACAGGGGTTCGGAAAGAAATTGGTTGCCTTTGTTGCCTTTTTGAACTGAAAAATAACACACTATAGATAGAGCATATAACCCCCTCCCTTGATTAGGGATGAAACAAAGCATTGATAAGCATGTAATAAAAAATCCATGTAATAAGATTCAAGTATATTTTTACATTAGTGAAATTACCTTTGCAACTTTTAACTTTCCCGTGCTTCCCTTTGTGAGCCTAATATTTCTTTTAAAATAAAAGAGGTGATTTTTCTCTGTGAATTTATTAAGGATTCAACTTAATTTTGTATAAATAGCCTAATTTTGCCAATCCCTTGGTAGGTGTCTTGGTTCTAGAGTGGGGTAATCATTATTTCACTTTTGCAATTTCTTTCACGATAGACCATGAAAATCCAAATTATATTGGATCTGTCTGAAACCAGTGTTGTCAACCTATAGAAAGTGTTATTTTTTTTACTGTATTAAAAATCTATTTCGTACTGATCCAAACATAAAAATCCCAAGATCATAGCTCTGGAACTCAACTTTTCCACTTTGAATTAGCAGTCAAAATTTTTAAACTCTGAGAATAATATAAAAATGCAAGTTTAATTAGCAATAACCTTTTAATTCTCTTCAAAATCACAGACACTTTACCTTAGTACTAGTTGAATAAAATATTAGTAGGATCCTCCTCCTTCCTGTTTGCTGTGGAGATGGAAAGCAAACTTGCTCAGGCTGTTTACTGCTACCTCACCATGATAAATCTGCCCTTTGTAAAGTTCCTTCAACAGTACATAATTTTTTTATCACTTTGTAGAGTCAACCATTACCTGAAGTTTCCTATGCGGAAAAAAAAAAAAAAAGGATTTGTAGGCTTTTTGAAAGGGACAGGTTACAACAAATAAGTTACTGTGTGTTTGTGGAAGTGTCTAGCTCCCGGAGAGAAATGATTTGCTGCTAAGGTTTAGTGAATTTAATACTTTGGAAATTATTTGTTGGAGACTCTGCAGCAATGGAGAGTTTTGGGTTGTGGTTTTTCGTTTTCTGGTGGTTTTTTTACTTTTAAGGTGGAGGTGTGAGAGATTCTTTTGGTTGGTTTCTTTAAGCTTAAAGTAGTCATCAGATTTTTTTACTTGTTTCTTGGGTCATTCTCAGGGTGTTTGCTGCCTCTGAAGCAGTAGCTCTTTTGAAAGCTTCAGCATAAACAAGGCATTTAACAGGATGTGTGTCATGCAGTATTTGCAGGAGAAAGATGGGAATTTTGAGCTGCTCAAAGCACATACATCTTCCTTAGAGGAACTCTGCTGCTAAGACAAGCAGTCTTATTTGCTTAGCTGTGTGAAATCCACTTGCTTGTGGACAACTGTTTTGTGTCTTGTTTTTCTTCCTGCCCCCCCCAAGACTTCCACTTCCTTATGTGCTCTTCCCCTATGTGTTTTGAGCTGTGCTTTGAAGTTGGGCAACTAGCTTGAAACAAAAGCCTTTACCACGCTTCTGCATAGCATCTAGCTTGATTTCAGCAATCTGACGTGTCAGTGATGTGGTTTAGAGTTAACAGAATGCTATTCTTTGCTTTCTTTTATATTGGTTTGTGTAGGCTTAAAATTTAAAAAGAAAAAATAATCATATCACACTGGGTGTGTTGTATAAAAACCACGTCAAAATGGGATTAGAATGCGATTTGTCCATTTGGCTGTGCAGCAATTATTAATTGACCAGGCATCTGTCTTGACACATGGGTGACATGAAGTTTATGAGGTATCTTATATTTTTTCCTCTGTCACCTTCCTTTTCCTCCTCCCCAGTCCTCTTAATAATCTAAGGAATTTCCAAAAACCCAGACATGAGCTTCAGTAACAGGATCCAAATAGTACTTCTTTGACTTTCTTGAATTTATTTTGAAGTCTGTATTTTTTTTATATTAATTTTTGTTTTAAGATTAGGGCACAAAATGAAGAGTAGATTCTGAAAGGCCAAAGCAACCACAACTGCAGTCAACCGGATTAATTTGTATCCAATTACACGAGCAGTAAATTAGCTATGAATTCTCAACCATACTATTTCAAATTAACTTGTAAAAGCAACTAAAATTTGATTTGCAAGACTCTGCTTTATGAAACGGGTTTAAGATGTGATCATTTATAGTAAGTATGTTAACTAGCTCTGAATGTTTTGCTTTTCTGTCTTGTTTTTGGCAGCAGCTTGAACTAGTGGAACCGAGTGGCTGGATTCACGTTCCTCTGACAGATACTCACAAGAAGCCAATTCGCACGTTCATGATTCAGATTGCTGTTCTAGCTAATCACCAGAATGGAAGGGACACTCACATGAGACAAATCAAAGTGTACACCCCGGTGGAAGAGAGCTCCATTGGTAAATTCCCTCGATGTACAACAATTGATTTCATGATGTATCGCTCCATAAGATAAAGCTTCCTACTGAGAAATAATAAAGACATTTTTTTGACTATGATATCATTGCTAAAGTATTGACATACTTAAAGAGCAGGGTTTACTTCAGTGTGATTATATCTTTTATGTTTATACCTTGTACAGTTTTGAAATAAAGATAATACTGTGTTACAATATATTGTAGTCTGTAATTTTGCGTAACTTGTCCTTGCAGTCTGAGTGCTCTTGTATTATCTGAGAGGAAAAAAAAACCCAGACACTTTTAAAAGAACTTATTTGACTGGGAATCAGTAATTGATTTAATATAGGCATTTTTGGAGGGTGATTTCTTCCCCTAATGATTATGCCTGGAAATAGTTTTGTTCTACAGTGTCCCTGTTTGTTCCTTTACCTAAAAGGTGCTCATTTTAAAGAGCATTCTTCTTGAACAGGACATGGTTTAAGGACACTGACAGTAGTGTTTTCCCACCATTGTTTATGCTAATATGTTATACCCTTTTCTGTATAGGATTGCTTCTGCTTAATGGCTGTCTGGATGGATTTAACTTCCTTTCTAAGTGCCAAATAGATCCTAGAATCATAGAATATCTCAAGTTGGGAAGGACTTAAAAGCATCATCGAGTCCAACTCCCTGCTTCTTCCCTTCTAAAACTAAACCATATGACTTAAGAGCACTGTCCTGATGCTCCTTGAACTGTGATAGGCTCAGTGCCATGACCACTTCCCTGGGGAGCCTGTTCGAGTGACTTGTAACACAGTGAAGATGACAACGACATGAAGAAAACTGAACCTTTCCAAATTACTCAGTATAGCATATACATTGCTATAGATAGGAGTATATAATTATTATATGATAGCAGTTCAAAACAGGAGGAGAGTTAAGAATGCTCTGACATCCTACAGTAATGTAGAAGTGAATTTGGAACCCAGTGAACCTCTAAAGTGCTAAGAATTCAAGTGTATAACACAAGGTAATCTCAGACTTGTAGCACAGAATTTTTTTAATGTATTTTAAAGTAAGGAGCATTGCAAGGAAAGTGCAGGCTTTGTCTACTTGCTTGTGAGTAGGAATATTTAACACCTCTACTAATGTCTTCTAATTACTAGTTATTTAATCTTTTAAAAAATTGAGGAGATTTTAGAAAGAAGGGTTGTTGAAGTACAAGGGTTTCTATTACAATGTTCAGCACTGATCAGACCTATCCCGCCTAGCACCATAAAAGCTGATGGTCAACCCAGACTAATCTCAGCTAAGGAAAACTTTTGACACTTCTTAATTGTGAGCGAGGAAAGGCTACTAATATTGGAGGCTCATCAAACAGTGATAAGGTTGTCAAAGAAGGGTGAATATTTAGCTGTCAAAATCCTTTATATACCTCACAAAGCTGTTGTTGACAGAAAAGTTGTGTCTCTGGCTGAATTCTGCAGTCTTTAGGGGGATCATTGAACAGGGCATTTCGTGATGATGAACCTTGTAGAAAAGTGTATAACTAATTTGAGCTTTCTATTTAAATGTAGATTCAGTCATTTCACGAGGACTTGAGTGGTACTTTACCTTTCCATGTATCAACTGCAGAATTCCTGCTCAGCAGAATCTGGTCGAACTCATGCCTTTCACCAAGTCTGTCAGTCCAGTGGATTTATACAGAGTGTAAAGGACTGGTTCATTGCTATTCACTTAAGCAATTGAAGCAAAATATGTACCATTTCATATTTTTCTGTTAAAAAAAAAAACAAACCAACATCTCCCCTCCCCACAGATTTATTTTTCTAGTTGTTTTTGATAAGTTATGGATAGACTTGTAAGAAAGGAAATTATTAGGTGTGGAATTTTCCTAGTTTTCCCCCAAAGTTAAGATTGCAGTTATTCATTTTAGCTTTCTATTGTTAAGCCAGTGATTCTACCACAGACAATTCTGTGGTAATTCTGATCTTTGGTCAGTAACATTTATCTTTTAATTGAAAGAAACTTTAAAGTATTCTTTTCTCTTATATATCACTTGTAGGGTGAATTGTAAGTTAACATTTCTGTTTGACAAACGTTATCCAGTAAACTAGGAAAAAGCACGTCAGCACAGTCTTGTTGGGCCTATTTCCCCCCTGCCTTCATTTTTGTAGGCATCATTTTTGGATCTTTAGAGAGCTACTGATTGTTTTTCAGGGCTCTGATGTTCACACATTTAGATGGTTTCTAAATTGTTACTTCTGACAGTCTAGTTGAATAAGCTGAAACCTAGCTTGAGTACTTATCCTGCTATTCCAAAATCATAGATGGTATGCTAGTGGTTTTAAAAACCTGTGGATATCCCTGTTAAACAGGATGATGCTAAGCTTTACTGTTGAGGAGGGAATGTGTACTTGCAAATTAAATTTAATGTAGGGGTTTTTTAGTAGATGTTAAAGTGTACAAGGTTCTGTAAAGGTTAAGGCTACAGTTACACTTTATTCTTCTACCACCAGCAGAACCAGTCTGAAGCTGCACATCCCCATATTTTGTTTCTTCTTTATTGCCTGAAATTACCATCTCCATTGTTGAACCTCTTCAGATGCTTCCATTGCTGTTCACTAAACCGTTGGATCCTCGTTTCTTCCTTGGCCCTTTAAAGTAAGTATAGTCTTAGTATTGGGTGAAAGCAAGTAATCTGTGGTAAGACCCTGGGAGTGAACAGAGTCGTGATGAAGAGAGTGGGAGCAGATTAAAAGGGAGAGTGCGACTACTGACTCCTTCAACTGCTGCTGGCAAAATTACGTGTGACCATGCCTGAAAGACAGTATAAAAATGCAGACTCATTGCTACAGCTTGTGTCTTGCTCTTTGATATTCAGTGTCATTTGGAAACGAGTGCAGTGGCCATTCTAGACCCATATGAAGTATTTTCTGTGTTGCTTTGTAACAGTTATATATACATCACATTGGTATTTAACATCTGTGGAATTACATTCGATATTAACAATTTTGGTGCTGGGTTACATAGGGCTGCTGACTTTTTCAGCAATGAGATCTTGGATGACTGTGTCTAAAAACAAAGCAAGTTACTGCCATTGTGTATTAATACAGTACTTTGATTTGGGACAAACAAACTAGTCTGCCAAATCATTGCAGGAAGTTCCTACACACGTGCGTTGTTTTTAGCTGCTACTTTTTTTCCATGATCATTATTTTCAGACACACAGTTGTCTGGAGCCTTACCACTCTCCCTTTTAAAAGAAACATGATAAATACTGATTAGTAGAAGTAATATTGAAATAAATTACAGACAAAATGGAAGATGTATTTGTTCTAAGAAATCATGACTTGGCAGTCATCTGAATCATTACTTCAAATAGGAGTAATTTAGGGATTTTAAAACTTCTTGTTGAAGATACCATACTAGGCCTTTCTGCCTCGCAGAACAGAAGTCTGATTCCTAGTATGAGTGAAAAAACCCTTCCTTTAATAAGCTTTAGCTTATTTCTTTTGTAGACACTAAGAAGAGAGAGGTAACTGAGTGCCCAGGATCTTGAGGAGCTCCTGTTGAAATAAACAGGAGTAACTGTGTTTTGATTAAGTCATGTCTGTGTGTCTTCTTAGCACCACAGTGTAAACAAAAAAGGCAGATGACAGGAGAGGAAGAAAAGAGGTATTTGCTGTACCTGGTTTCTAAAATGGAGAACAGCAAAACATTTATGTTTTGTTTAAGCTCGCATAAGGAATCTCTGGCAGAGCTGAAAATTGAAGCCATATCGCCATTGTCCATCTTCTCTTTCACTGTGAAGCTGATGTTCAGATAATTACACTGTTTTAAAGACAAATTTTTCAGTAATGCAATTTCTGTATGTAATTCCATTTTGAAATTTGAACTCTATTTTGTGTTTTGCTGCGCTAGTTTAGTCTGTAGGGGAGATACTTTTGCCAGAGATACTTTTGCCAACATGCTGACTATAGATGCACAACTCTTCTGCAGATGCACAACTATAGATGCACAACTCTTCTGCAGATGCACAAAAGCTGCTGCCTTTGTGCTTGCTCTTACCAAAACGGCATAGCATACTTTTTAGTGAAAGAGGGATAAGCTGCCTTAGATTTTATATGGGACACTTGACACGAGATTCGTAGTAGCTTGCAGTCTGGTTTGAAGAGCTGTGTACATGCTATTTTTCCATGCTTTGTTTGGTGTAAATGTAGAATACTTGACTTTTATTGAATTTTTTTTTTCTAAATAGCTGCTCTGTATATGAGATTTCAGGTGTCTCTCACACAGACGTTACTTAGACATGAGTGATCTGAGTAAAGCATCACTTGTCACCCAGTTCTCTAGTTACCCTGGTCTTCACAGATAGGCATACTGCTAAGTTGGGGTGCTTGGAGTTGTAATTCAAGCTTAAGTTAGTGATAACCCAACATGAAGACTCAAGACTAGATGTTTACTGAACAGTTGGCATGTAGGTACCCGTCAGAGAATCAAAGGCCTAATCTGCCATGAACGCTATATGAGAGATGGACTGAAGTGAGTCTTACTGTTGCTACTTGTTTTTCTTCCCCTGTGTTAAAACAGTTTAAGGGAAGTAATCGAAACATTATTTAGGCTTGAAATCTGTTTATATACTAGAGAGAGAGCCAGCTGTTCAGATCACCATCTCTGATTAGCAAAAACTCATTAACTTGTGCGTAACAAATGAAGTGATGGAAGAGACTGAAGGACCATGGAGAGCTACCGGTGAGTGGGAAGGCAAGCCATTACTTCACGTAGTAGAGCAAGCCACATCTCTAGGCAACAGGCCATTGCTAGAACAATCCCCACCTTTCTCAAAGCAATAGCCAGCAATAATTGTAGATGTTTGGACTCAAGAACTGCAAGTAAAACAGATGCTCAGGCAATTTATGCCTCCGCTTGGTGAAGTAAGTTGGGTGCTACAACCCCAAGTGCCACTTGAAGAAAGTCAGGGTGACAAGACTGGATCTAGCAATCAGAGCTGGATTGCATTACATCCTATAAAGAGTGAAGGAGAGTCAGAAGCTGGTGTAGTAAACTTCTCAGAAAATCACAAAGACTTCAGACATTTGTCAACCGTAAATATGTGTCTTTGTCCCACTTTACTCTGCACTGGTGTGGCCTCACATTGAGTATGGTGTGCTGTTTTGGACACCACAATATAGAAAAGACATTAGGCTCATAGAGAGTGTCCAAACAAGGGCCATGAGGATGGTGAAGGACCTTGAAGGGAAGCTGTAAGAGGAGCAGCTGAGGGCACTTGGTCTGTTCAGCCTCGGGGAGAGGAGACTAAGAGGAGACCTCACTGCAGTTACAACTTCCTCTTGAGGGGAAGAGGAGAGCCAGGCACTGATCTCTGCTCTGTGGTGACCAGGGATAGCACCCAAGGGAGCGGCTTGAAGTTGGTCAGTGGAGGTTCAGCTTGGGTAGCAGGAAAAGGTTCTTCCCCCAGAGGGTGGTTGGGCACTGGAACAGGCTCCCCAGGGAAGCGGTCACAGCACCAAGCCTGACAGAGTTCAAGAAGTGTTTGTATAAGGCTCTCAGGTACACAGTGTGATTCTTGGGGTGTCCTGTGCAGGGCCAGGAGTTGGACTCGATGATCCTTGTTTGTCCCTTCCAATTCAGCATATTCTGTGATTCTTTGTTTCAAAATGGCCAGTGGGTTTTTCTATAAACCATATTTTCAGGATGGATCCGGATTAGTAATATACAAAGCAAGAGTTCATTGCTCTGGTAGATCTAAATGAAAGAATAAATGGCCATCTCACTGTTACTGTGTTTGGCATGAAAATGAATTATGGAGATAATTTTTAGTAATTATTTTTCTTGAATTTACCAACCAGCTCTGCAGCTTTAGTAGAATGCATCTGAATTCTTCGGGATCATTGGAGTGACATCAGCATGTACTTGCCTACATGGGGGAAATACAGTTTTGGGGCTCTGAAGAGTACCTAGTTGTTACAATGTGCAGTAGAGTGCTGTGTTTCAAGAGCCTGACTTGTTTAATTAGTGGTAGCCTTTCAGCTCTTATTCTTGAATTTTGTCATTATGCGTTAATGGTTAATTAACACTGATGCATTGATTACAAGAATGCTTTTCATTCCTTTGCATGTATACACAAAATAGCTGTTTATTTAATATTTAACTACCACAATATTTTACTCCTTTAATTAAAGGCAATGGGTTTTTGCTGGAGCATGAGATAATAATCTAAATGCAATTAAAATGTTCATAGTATTAAGAGTATGTCCCTCCAAAGATGGGATCGCTGAGGCTTCCAGGCAAAGGTATTGGATGGTCTGCTGTTGGTTTGGAATACTTAAGTGTTCTGTTTTAGATCAGAACGGTGTTAAGGTGCTTTTATAAAGCTGCACAAACCATCATTAAACATTGTTCATGGAAGTAAATTTTAAGTAATCCTTCACGTGACATATTTGCTGTAGTTCAGGCTGACATTTCAACGAGCTGTTTTACGTCAGCCTAACAATTACCTGTGACAGTTTCTCCATTTGCACCAAAGAATAAACATCTCTTGCAGCCAGTCAACAGTATTAGTGTGGTTTAGTTTAATGGAAGAGTAGAAAAACAACAACACCAAAACCCAAGTAATGAAAATTATGCTAATACTTGATGCTGCTAGAGGATATAATCCAGATATAATTACATATGAAATGAGAAAGTAAATTTGGGATCACTGAAAACATTAAATACCTGAACTCTGATCCCACTGAAGTGAATTACCACTATTAATTATAGTAGGGAACAGTTTAGCCAATATTTAATACTTTAATTCAAGTAGATTAAATGGGATCAGTGACTTCCTAGTTATATAGATTTAAAAAAAGGTCAACCTGGTGCATGTTTTGAAAATTTCTTTCTCAAATGCTTCTTTCAATATACAAAACCCCTGTAGGAGTAAATTCGAGACATGTGCAGTGTAGCACTGAACATGTCATTTTAAAATTGGAAGGTAAAAATCCCTTGTATAAGATGAAAGCATCAGAGCTCTGCAACACTTAGGGTTTGGGACAGTTTATTTAATTCAGGGAAATAACCACAAAAGAAATTATGTTTATAACATGAGTAAAAACATTTAAACCTAATATAAATTTAGTCGATTAATAAATTCAAACAAAATGAGATTTGTTAAAAAAACCCACTCTTCTAACTGAAGGTGCTACTGAATTAAAAGGATTATTTAACATTCTTGAATGTTTAATATTATTTCTGAGTATAAGACTGGTATTGCCAGGGTGAAAACATCTAGCTTACAAAATGGACCAAACAAAATACCTAATGGCTGTTTCATTTCAAGATTTACCATATTTTTGTACTGGAGTTTCACATAATCTGTAATCTGAAGCAGCAGAGGAGAAAGTGTCTATACTTTTGATTCTCATTCACCCTAGAAAAAGCACAATCATGACAAGCAATGTATTTATGAGAAAGTAATGTCTAGGCATTGTAATTAGAAAACACCTCGTGAAAGGAATTGTCTTATTTTCTGCATTTGTGCATTTCCTTTAAAAATGCCTTTATCACTTCATTTGAACTGCTTAGAAATTTCAAGTGAAAGGTGAGCCATTAAAGTCTTACCTCTCTTTCACAAAGGTTTTATTTATCTGTTTTTCTGCAGAGCTGCTTCAGGTTGCTCTCCTGCTGCAATTGAAAAATTGCAGCAGGAGAGCAACCTGAGTAAATAGGTGTTCATTCTGGTGCTTCAGAGTAGAATCTTTAATCTAGGACACACATCCCTGAAGGGAATTTCCACTCTTGGGAACAAATAAGCCCTCACAATCTAATTCTTCTATTGTCTTTAAATTCATGTTTATGTTTTCTTGGGTGTGATTTTTGATTTTTTAAAAATGTTTTATCTTTAAACCCAGTGTAATTTTTGATATAAGACCTACTACTAGGCCAGGATCTTGTGACAGCTTGTATTCAGTATTAAAGCTTATTCTGCTTTTAGTAAAGACTAGTCTTAAGTATTTCAAATGTTAGACTTTATCTTTGCAGATGCTACTTGCCATAATTTGGCATTTAACAGTGTAGAATTTACAGCAGTTTTTAAAGGTACATTTTTCCACTGGAAAACTACCAATGTGATTGTTAGTTTAAAGGGACAAAGATTTAAACCAAACCCTTAGTGTGTGGAAAAGCTTACAGGCTATTGTTAATTTTCTAGCAGAGCTAGCTAATCTTTCATTACAAGTTATGTATATCTTCATTATGTTTGATTTTCTATCCTTTAATTTATTGAAAAACCAGGGAAGACTTCTCAACCAAGGCCCAAGTTATTCTAAATCTTCCTAGTGTGTAGATATGTAAATCTCAGTGGAAGCACATGTACCACATGTTCAGATATTCCTGCATCCTACATACCCAATTCCAGTGTATTTTCATACTTTTTATTCATTGTTTTTTTTTGAAGCCCCACAATAAAGCAGTGATGTAGGTAATCAAAAAATAATCTTTCTTTTAATTTTTGTTTTCTTCCCTAACCTTGGGATTTTAGCTCCAGTAGCAATTTGCTTTTAATTCTTCCCTGTTTGTGATGTTTTTCTGTTTTGTTTTGTTTTCTTTATTTTCAGATTTTATGAAGGCTTCTTATCAAGCAGTTTTACTTCTAGAAGGAGTTTATTGGGCTATACCTGAAGAAATAACACATGATTTGGCTATGGTATTTATCAGCAAACTCATCCCTAGATCTCTCAGAAGCATTATTTTCTGAGTATATAATTTCCTTCAAATGTCTGTTTAGACTGCTTGCTTCCAGATACTCTTATTTTCATATCTCCCAGATGGAAGAATTAATTGTCTTAAATGTTAACTTAAACCAGTGGAACAATGGAAGCAAGGAGAGAATCAGGTCTTGCATATTAAATGAAAAAAAGATTGATTTACGTATCTTGCAAAGTTTGCAATGACAGGTTTATCTATGTTGTAAAAAAATCAGGATTATCTAAAATGTTTCTGCAATCCTCCTGTTCCCATAAATGATAGTGCCTCTTTTGTGTAATTATGTATTCTTTTTTCCCCACCTTATTTTTGGAATGAATCAAAATAGCATGGTGAAAGGAGTCTGTTACTTCTGGCTCATCTGAAAATTCGAAAAATATACAGTGAACAAGGTGAAGTCTTGCAGACAGACAGGGAGGACATGGTTTTTTGATTAAGACAAATTGCTCTTCTGGAAAGTTGGATTCCATCTTTATTTTTTCGCACAATGACTGTAGCAAAGTCACTTGAATATTTTCTTAGGTGACTACTAATTGTCTGTTTATTCTGAATGCCATGGCTTAGATTTTCTAAAGTATTAGTGAAAGTACTTAGCATTGTCAGATGTTGCTGAAGGCAGAGGTTTGCTTGCATCCTTCATTCTATTCCATTCACAAGGTGGCCTTTTTAAAAAAACTAAATCTTTGAACTATAATATAATAATATATAATGGCCAGACTTCGCGAACGAAGAACCGGGGAAGGTCTTTACACCTTCCAGCCTGCGCATTGGATTT
>JAYRBT010000139.1:15118785-15154446 GCA_036023395.1 Myiotriccus ornatus
CCCTGACCAGGAATCGAACCCGGGCCTCGGCGGTGACAGCGCCGCGTCTTAACCACTAGACCACCAGGGGCTCCCAAATCTTTGAACTAAAACCAACATAATTCACTAATGGAGAACAAAAGCTTGCATTCTATTAGTTGATTTCTCTGGGTTCTGATGGCAGCCTTAAATTTTTTGCCATACAAGTTGCTGCCTCTGTACCCAGCTTCACTCATTTGAAGTGCTTGTTTCCTCCCCAGTTTTCAAACTGGGCTCAGTGTCATCTCCATGCCGTGAGTGCTTTCCCACCCCAGCCTTTGGTGCTCCCTTCACTCCCATTCTACTTCCCTAGAGCTCTCATCTCTCTCTGACTCTTTCCTATAGTCACTGTAGCAGGATTCCCCCCTCCCCCCAAATCCGGAAGATTTTCCTTTCTTTCCCAGCTAGTCCCAACTAATACCACATGCTTCTTCCTCACATTGCATAATACATATTCTGCCTGTCACCTCTCCTGCCATCTTGCTGAAGTAGCAATATGATGAGAATTTTGAGAGCACAGGGGAGAGATTTTTCTGCTTTTGGTTATGATAATCAACCCAGCCCAAGGATACAATACTTGGAAGCAGCAATTACAGAAAGTTGACTTTGCCCCATAGCTTCACACCAAATCATGTTTGGGGTTGTTCTGTGGGGTGTGCATTTTTAGGGTTGGCCAAAATTTGGCAGACTTTCATAAAGTGTATATTTTCTATTCTCTCTCTCTTCCTGTCTCATTTCAGAAACTCTACTGTAAAGCATTTGAGTGCTAAAAGTTTCCAAATAAAAGATTGTGAGAGTATTTCTCTGAAATGGCTGAATAGTTTTGGCTGGAGTTTTCAAAAATAAATTCAGCCTGAGGCAGACAGCTGGTATGGGAAATTTCAGCTAACAGAGTTGCAATTTGGCTAAGTTTTGAGAAACTCGGAAGAGATTTGTGAGGGAATTAACCCTGGGTAATGTTTCACATTTCACCAAATAGCATCCTCTGGGCAATATGCTTTGTCACTTAGTGTGGACCTTTCCGTTTGCTTTAAAATTGACTCTCTATAGAAACTAGCTAAGCTTCAGCACTTTAGAAGAGCTATTTTTATTTGGAGTTTATAGAGTCAAATAGTTTTTAAAATAATTTACTTGCATCCCCAGACTAGTTTGAAGTAACTTGCTATACAGGTAAAGCCTGCCAGGGGCATTTGTACTGAAAGTATCTCTGTTCTTTTATACTTGTTTATAGCTTCCACCAGGGATTTGTGCTAGAGTAGCACTGTCCCAGAGTTAGTTCTCTTAGAGAGTTTTAACCTACCACTGTCTGTAGCACCACACTGTGAATCTGCTTCCCTGGCGTGCAGTCTGTGTGGTAATAAAAGAGCAAAGTACACTCCTCCTGCCCAGTTTTCCTTAACTGCTTGTGTGAGCCAGACTTACTCACACTCTTGTTTTTCAAACTCCATCATTATTAAACTTTTCTTTCTTCTTTTTTACCCCCTCCCACAGCTTTGCACTGGGTTTCAACCCAGGCTTACCTTCATTACTGGAGGCTGTTTTTGGGCTAATTGATGGTTCTTGATTCCTGGTGTGTGGCTGTGACCTGCTCAATCTATTCAAAACTGTTAAAAAGTCAGATTCTTCTGTCATGCAAGGTTCTCTGTGCTAGATAGATGTTCCAACCATCTTTACTGTCTCAAAGTACAAATATCTGCCTGGTCTTCAAATGCGAGACTTAATACTGCGTATCAGGGCTATCAGGAGTTCCTAAACTCAACCTCATAAATCCAAAATCTCTGCTGAAGGCAAAAAAGTACTTGACAAAGACAATTCTGATCGTATGGAGCCTTTTTGTGCTCTGGTGATCTTGAAGAACTCAAACCAAAATGAAAGTAGCCAAAAAAAGAAAAAAAAAAAAAAAGAAAAAACCTCCCATCTGTTTATCCTGGAAGATAACTAAGGCATAGAAAGTTTTTCCCCTACCACCTAATTCACATTAGCTGCTATTACCTTGTGGATGGGTGAGTCGGGACAGAGAGGAGTACTACCTCAAGACAAATCTCTTCATTGAATGCAATGTCTTGTTTCACACACCTGTCAAGAAACAGTCTGCTAAAAATTGAGCAATGTCAAATTAACTGATTAAAATCAAGAATGCCATGGAGTGAGTAGGGATTAATTTTATTCCCCCTCCCTAAGTCTTTTCATAACAAGAAAGAGGGGATATCAAGTTATGTCAGCAGATAAGAAGTTCAAAATAACTAAAAGAATATTGTTCTCAAAGCTGTATTCAAGCTGTGTAGCTGCTGATTGAAACAGGTTGTAGGCATTTAAAATATTTGCATAGTTTATAAATAGGACTGAACAAATTTATGGAAGAAAAACCATTTGAAGGTTAAGAAATCCAAAAGACAGGCCATAAATTCTTGGAGATGTCTGTAGTACTGGATGAAATACCATTACACTCTTCCCTATGCAGTTGCTTGCTGGCACTAGTCTATACCAGTTCCTTTTTAGGAACAGAATGGTGTCGAGCCCTAACAAGACCAAACAACTTTTCCTTGGAAAGGGATAAGGGAAACAAAAGTTTGGAACAACAAAGCGACTACAGGGGACAACGAATGTGGTAAAAGGAAGGTCTGTTAAATTCAAAGTGTCAAAGATGAAAAAACAAGGTTTTTCCTCTGCTGTTCAGAGCACCCTCCAAAGCACTAGAAAGTGTTTGAAAGTATTGAAGGACCTGGTGGATACTTCCCTGGGCTTCTGTCAGGGGCAGGTAGTTGAACTAAATGGACCTTGTGGTTTTACGTGTTACTGCCATTTGTACATTCTTCAGTGGTTAAGTTCTTGAACATTTAGTTGATGGCAAAATTTGTCTAGAATGTGAAACCGACATTGTGATTTGATAATTAAGCCTTGCATTTCTCTATCCCCAAAAAAGCAGGGAGGACTATGTTAAAGAAAGAAGGAGGGGAAAAGGCACTCTGTTTTCTCATCACAGTACCCTGAGAAAATATTTAGACTGTTATATAACTTTCATAGTGTTATGTTCTATAAAATTGGCAAGAGCTTAGTTCTTAGTCTGAATGCTATGCTTGTTTTGAAATTTAAATAATAAACAATTTATATATGTATATATTTTAGCTTTAAAATCACATTTTGTCGGATTTGGCTGTTAATAAAAGCTTATGGTGGAATCAGCACTCTGTCCATCCAGTGAAAATATGAACAGGACCACACAAAATGCTTCCACTGTGTCATTCCTTTTACGGCTGTTCCATTAAAATAAACTCCTTGCCACAGAACTTACTTGTCATTTCCCGCTTCTTAAAAATATCATAAATAGTGTAGTTTCTAAAGCTTTTCCACTTCTAGCCTTGGTATCTACTTGACTGCATTTGCAGCAGATCCCTTTATATTCCTTCCTGCCATTCCTTTTCCACCACGTACAATACTGGATCTTTAAAATACTGTATTAAATGCACTTTTTGGCTAGTACTGCTTGCTACTAAACCTAGGCTAGTCAGATAGTGTCATATTCATCTTGGTTTCTGTCATGACAGATTCCAAGTAGAAAGTGTTTTAGATCCTAATGTATGTACTCTTCTGTCCATGCCTACTTTTGAGATAAATTCTTGCATTGTATGTGCTTCTGGTTACAGGATGCTTTGTCTTTTTCTCCTGGATTTTATAGCTTGCTGAGCTCCACTGAAATAAAAAGACTTTAACTTTGTGGGGATTTGTTGGACTGGATAATTAGCTTATCTTGCTTGTATGTTTGTGCTATTGCCTATAGTGTCATCCTGTGTCATTATCAGATCTGCTAGGCTTTCTTAAATCATAAAAACCATGTGTTTATTCTTATTCAGCTTCCTTGATTCAAAACCATGGTTTTTTTCATCTGACAATAGGATTTCCCCATTTTTTGCAAACCATGAAGATAATTCTTTAATATGTATTTTCACTACTCTTGACGTTTTTCTAAGTTACCTTTCTGAAGGCAAGTGAATTACTAGTATTGGTTTAGAAAGCAGTTTACCAAATAGGTATTTTACTATTGCTGCTTCATATGTTCAAATGAAAATACACAAAATTTCTTTGAATATCATCTTAAAAATCAAATTGTAGGTAGTGATACCTTCAAATCACTGATGCTCAGCAAGTAGTGAACTGGAAGTCTGGAGATTTAAGATGAGTTGTCATGCAGATTTATTATTCAGTACCGCTGACTTTAGTATTTCCTTTGGCATTATATCACCTGGCAGAATTATATCACCAGATAAAATCATCAAGATGCTCTCCCTAGGACTCAGCTACAACATTGTGATTCAAAGATGGTCTCCCAAGCGATAAGAATACATCAGGTTAGTGTCCTGATAGGACTTTAATTCTGTACAATACACAGTAAAACATTACATGTGCTGTTAACATCCTTAACAGTTTTTGTTTTAAGCTTCATACAAGGTGCATTTTAGTTTGCAAATTGACTTCACCTCCTAAAATCCTGGGATCAAATTGCAGCACTCACTTGCTCATGCATTTGATGAATGCTTACAATATTTTGTTATGTTTTTCTATGCAGTTAGTTACCGACACCTTCTCTTAGTTTATGAGGGTGTGAATAATCTGCATTTACGTGCACTGCAAGTAGTGTTCCCAAGCTGGCAGGCAGGTAGTGCTAACTCCCAGGGCTGTGCTTGAATGCCTCACTTCTGCTGGGCTCTTACCCTCGGCTGTGCCAGCAGCTGAGAGAGCTGAGTTTTCCCCGCTCTCAACATCCTTCTGGCTCATTGTCAGTCATGCCAACTGCACCAGCCAGTAAAAGCATATAGGAAAAATAAATTTGTCATAGGAAAAGTACAGAAAAATTATGACTTTCATGCGGAACTACAGTGAAGGCAC
This sequence comes from Myiotriccus ornatus, assembly GCA_036023395.1. Taxonomy (NCBI): domain Eukaryota; kingdom Metazoa; phylum Chordata; class Aves; order Passeriformes; family Tyrannidae; genus Myiotriccus; species Myiotriccus ornatus. Next base: position 15,123,688 of record JAYRBT010000139.1, read on the forward strand.
TGTTATGCTACACTTTGCTAATGAGAAAAAAATGGCTTTCAAAATCAGGGGAGTTTGTCAGTGACAGTGTGCTTGAGGACACTTCCACTCAAAGGCTCAGGAACAAAACTTTGTGTTTTTTAAAAGTGCTGTCATGCAGATGTTTTTATTAACTCTGTGAGTGAATGAGACAACTAGATATCATGGTGCTGTATCCTTCTCAAAGGATTCTGTGTAAGTAACAGTAAAGGGATTTGCTGACTGATACAATAAGATACAAGAGATGTTTGTAGCAAAAATTATGTTTGACGCCGAACTGTGCTTTCAGAAGTGGTTTATTCATTAAGGCTCCAAACATTCAATTTTATTTTTTTTTTTGTAATTTAAAATAAGAGAAAATAAAATAGTTGTTGAAGTATCTTTGTGACTGTTAGAGAAGCTCAGCAGACTTGTTTTTTAATCTTCCCTAAACACACACTTGTCATTTCCTCTTGCTATTATAGGGAGGCAAAATCAAACAGGGTTCTTTTTTTGTAGAATTTCACTTCCACTTACAAATTACAACCTTGGGATTTGTGTGACTATTTTGTGTCTAATTCTTCCAAAGAATTTTGCAGGACCATGCAGAAAGCATTGTGTTACTGAAGTCTTCAGCTTATGCTTAAAACTGCTAAGTCTTGGCATACTAATCTAAATAATGACAGTTTGCATTTTTTATTACTCATGCACATTTAGCAGAATCAATCTCACAAAAGTTAGTAGAGTAATTAAAATTTACATTAAATAATGCACACAATATTTGTCAGACCTGTCTTAAAGAACTGTTGCAAGTGTGTCAATTATTTAACTTAAAGGCTAAGATCAAACTCGTTAAATTGTATTTAATATATTGTATTGACATATAAGAGACCTAATTTCTAGCCTTTGTTCAAGACTTACTCCATGTGTCAGAGATGGCTATTGAGTAGAAAATTATTTTTATTGGCCTGGAAATAAGTATTGCATTGCTCAGAATGGTGTCAGATTTTCTGAAGCCGAAACATTCAGAGAGTATAAAATGTGCAGAATGTTATAGCTGTTCAGCTTTGACATTTATGGACAATCCTGTCAAAACTTGCAGAAACAAATCTCTACCAAAACCAAAGACTGTATTTTCCATCCTGCTGAGGAGGCTTTCAGTACCAAGAACACTTAGGAACAGGAATTTTCATGGGAAAAATACTCTCTGCATGGCAGAAAGCTTACAATGCTTTGTCTTATACCTGCTGTCTCCCTCATCCTGACGCAAGGCAAGGAAGGGACGATGATAGCAAACACCAAGTAAGACAAGAGATTTGTGTTGGTAAATTGCACCATATCAACTCCTTCCTTGACATGAAATGCAGAATTGGTTTTAATCTAATGACAGAAAAAATTAGTCACCTGTTGTTTCATTAGATGAATGCTCATAGCAATAGGAAGCCATATATCACTTCTAGAAAGTTACTTATGGGAAGTAAGAAGCCAAGAGAAAAATGTAATTTCTGCCATACAAAAATATGAATAATTATTTAAGTAGCACAGAAAGTAACACTAACATATTTAATGTAAGATACTCTGATAAAGTCAGGCTATTACCAGTCCAGTTTATGACAGTCTTTCTTAAAGAGAGGAGACATGCTCTTTTGTCTTCAGAAAATAGGAGAAACAGAGTTTTTATTAATGTCATATCAATTTTGTTCAGTTGATTGGAGGATCTTTTCTAGGTATGCTTATGCAAAGCAGGTGAACTAAGAATGCCAGAAAAATGCTCTGCTTTGCTAGATTTTTGATGGCCCTTCAGGTACTTTAGTTAAAGTTATCTCTTCCTCTGTGGCAATTTAGAACTTGGCAGAAATGCTATATAGTGTAAGTGTAACAGCAGTGAATAATTTCTCCATCTTTTGGAATGTAGTTTTGGTGAGCAAAATTCCAGGAGATACCTGTACCAGAAAACCTGCAATAGTTTTTCGCTGGGCTCTTCTGAGCCATGAGAAGCCCCAGGAACTTTGTTTATTCCCATGTCTAAGTGAAAGCTCTGGCCTACATCACAAAGTCAATTTAAAGGCTTAAATGCCATATAAGAGCAATCCTTTGTTTCCTAATACACTCTTTTAATCACCAGAATGCCCACTGTGTTATCTGACTATGTCAGAAAACCATAGGACCTGTATTTTTACTGGTTCGTTTCCTCTGTATATCTCTGGAATCACTCACATCTGATTTTAATTAGCAATGATGTTTATGAAAGAGCAGAGGAAAATTCTCCAGTCTGGTTGTTTGGACACATCTGTAGGAGTTGGGAAAAATTGTCTTCTCTTTCCTCTGCTGGCCGGATTAATGTTTCCTTCAAGTGGGTCAGTTCAACATTAAAAATCAATAAACTATTTTCCTCCCTTTGCTTTCCTCATTCTTGTAACCTTTCTGACCTGCCACACAAGTGAGAGATGTGAATTGAAATAGGTCTGGATCAGAAAGGCTGGTGAACTCTGGCCCTGCACATTGGTGGTGGGTGAGGGAGAGGGAATTCCACTGTCCCATCAAACCCCAGGGCAGGATCCTTCTCAAGGAGTGCTCCTTTCTGTAGCCCAGAGTCAGGTGTTTAAGGGCACATCTGCACCACAGTCTGGAACTCTGGGCTGGCTGGCTATGTCTGCACACCAGTCTTGGAGCTATGAGGACTGGAAACCACAGAACACATACCGGTGTTGTAGATTGACTCTGGAATTCTATGAGTGATGTGTAAACGTACTCTAGTTTCAGGAGAAAAGCAAACCCATCTCCAAGGTATTTGCTGTAGACAAGTCTCACACAGCTCCAAGCTGAACTCTCTCTCTTGGGGACTCTTTCCTGAAGTGCCTGTTTCTCCCTGAACATTGCCAAGGGAACTGAGATAGCCAGCTTGGCCCTGTAGTTTCCATTGGCTGGCAAAACACCAAAGTTTTGGGAGCTGTTTCAGTGAGTACCTTCTGTGATATTTCTCTGTGACAGTGTATTTATGTTTATTGTGACTCAGGCTCAGTGTTTTTGCCTCACAAGTTCTGATAAGCTGGGAAAGGGAGGACAATTTGAATTTTTCGACCCTTTTTGGTTTAGAGCCCTGAGGAAAGGTCATGTTACTACACTGACAGGTGAGACCTCATCTAGAAATGAGCAGAAGGCTAAGCACAGAAGATCATTCTCAAGGATAGATGTTGGAGATAGTCCCCACAGCCTTATTTGTAGCAGAAAGATACGTTAAAAGGGAAGAAGGAAAGTCCCACCATACTGTGGCTCTGTATAAAATTGGGCTGTGGAATAGTAACTTAACGGGCTTTGCTACTGAAATGTGTTTTAATAGAGTTCATATATTTCTGAGATTACAGTAAGTATGGCTGCTTCTCCTGAAGGGTAAGCAAATACATTCCTTAACATGAAATCCCACACAAATGGACTAACCACAGATTGTGACTTTCACTTAAACTCCCTGTTTTTGGACATAATTCTAATTTTTATTTTGAATTGGCATAAACTGTTCTTGAGCAACTAACAACTTCTTTTCAACTTACTCCACCCTCTTTTCCTGGATTTCTCATGCTTCTAAAGGGCAGGGGAATACAGTTAATCATTTAATCACCAACTAAGAGGTTTCTAACTCTGTTGCTAGATGAGTTTTTTATGCAGATAGGTTTTTCTTGGACCATAGGGGCTAAATAGGCCTATACTTACCACCTTATCATCGATTCTGTCTCTTTTAAGTACAGGTAGAATGAGTCTCTCAATAATTAAAAAAAATCTCACTTTTTTGCTGCGGAAGACAGAGCTGACTGAGATTATATGCTTGAGCGGGGATTTAGCTGCATCACTCATACAGAATTTGGTGCAGCAAAACTACTTAATCTAATTGATATGAATGAAGAAGTCAGAATGTGGACTTAAATTTTCTTCATTCACAAGTTTATCTAATAGCAATGAAGTTTTAAGCATAATTGGTATTTGGACATGCTTCTGTAGTTGTAGACTTTTCTCAATCCCACTTCCTGAACAATTGTTCTGCACCTCTAGTCAGGCCTCATCTTATAGAGGAATAATATTACCAATAGCTGGGGAATTTTCAGATGTTCCTTACATACTCAGCAAACATTAGGCCTGCTGATAAGCTGTCAGATACTACTGTGGCATACCTTATGCAGGCATAAAAGCTAGGTAGATATCTTCCTGTGTGTCACCAGAGTGGCCCCTGCCTCACCTCTGCTCCAGTTCTGGGTAGATTTGTGAAAACTGAGCTGGTGTGGTACACAGGCACAGCAGTCACCAGCTGCTGAAACAGCTCCAGTTACTGCTGGTAGCTGGAGTGAGATTGAATACTTTTTATTTAAAACTGAATTTTCTTCTTTTCTTCAGTTGTGTGAAGTGCTGTTCCCTAGCAGTTCAGAATTCAGGATCAGTATTAACTGGAGTATTGAGCAGATGTTGAAACTGTAAGATTTAGCTGGTGATGCTTCCAGAGCTCATCTTCTCCCAAGAGGGCATGTCCTCAAAAAGTATAAACTGTCATACTGTCATTGTCTAGAATTTCTAATGTTTCTACTGCTTAGAGATAAGAAGGCAGAAAGAGGTTAAAAAACCCAAACCAACAAACAACTTCAATAGAAATATCTAATATTTTACAGCCTTTTTTCAAGCTGTAAAATTTAAGACTAGTGTATTATTCTGTGGGATACTTACTTTCCTTCCATACTCTGCGGAGGAATAGCTCTATCAATTTTAAATATAATTTCAAAGCTATTTTTGTAGAATTATTCCAATTGTCTGGTTCTCAAACATGCAGACAGACCATAAATTAATAATTAATTTTGTTCCTATTTTTTTGACATTATTTCTGACACACAAACAAACCATCATCATTAAACATTAATTTAGAGTTTCATTTGTCAATCAGAGTCATGGAAACTCTTTTTGAGGGGTAAAGATAGATATACAGGACTGGAGGCACCTTTTAACTTGTCAGCTTAAGTCCTCTCTTCTATCTTATGTAAACCTATAGAAGTGTATTAATATATATATTAATATAGATAATATCGATTCATATGCACTCAAAGGGGTACTAAGCTAGACTAAACTTGTCAAAGTTGATACTAGATTTACACTGGTTTAATGCATCAATTGAAGAGGCTTCACTGACTGCAGCAGAATTACTGTCATTTGCGGCAGCCAAGGAGATCAGGTACAGCGCTTATTCCTTGATGTGTTATTGCACATCAGTGGAATAAGACTGGTTACTGGGAAGAGTGATTTATTTCCTCCAAGAATACTGTAAAACATCCTTTAAACTACGTTCTGTGATTTCTACAGTTAGTAAAATACAGTCTTGTAAACTGCATTTACTTGAATAGGAAGATACCAGTAATTGTGCACAATATCTGTTTGCTCTTGAAGGCACAATAAAACCCACGACTGACCAATTTCTAAATGTAGTTTATGTTATTTAGTTTGAAAGGAATGTATGGATAGTCTGTGCTCTGACATTAGGATTTCTGCAGTCTTAATAAGGTGCAAAATCTCTTACTTAAGGGAGATTAAATGAAAGGGCCACGAGGATTGTGAAGTGCCTTGAGGGGAAGCCGTATGAGGAGCAGCTGAGCCTGCTTGGTCTGTTCAGCCTGGAGAAGAGGAGACTGAGGGGAGACCTCACTGCAGTTACAACTTCCTCTTGAGGGGAAGAGGAGGGGCAGGCACTGATCTCTGCTCTGTGGTGACCAGTGACAGGATCCGAGGGAATGGCCTGAAATTGTGTCAGGGGAGGCTTAGCTGGAAATCAGGAAAAGGTTCTTCCCCCAGCAGGTGATTGGGCACTCGAACAGGCTCTCCAGGGAAGTGGTCATAGCTCCAAGCCTGACAGAGTTCAAGAAGTGTTTGGGTGATACTCTCGGGCACATGGTGTGACTCTTGGGGATGGTCCTGTGCAGGGCCAGGAGTTGGACTTGGTGATCCTGATGGGTCCCTTCCAGCTCAGCATATTCTGTAATTCTGTGATCTGCCTTACACTGAAGCCAACACAACACTTCTCAGTTGACATAGGTTTTAAATTAAATTTTATGAGTTAAGAGTTTTGAACTATACTTCCCATATTTTTTTTTTTTTAATTCAAACCTCTTTCCTTTACAGGACCATCATATATTCACGATCTCCACTGAATTCAGAGGATGTATAACATGTATAGCCCAGAAGCTCTCATATGATGTGACTTAAGACGTGGGAGAATGTGTCTGAGATGTATCACTTCTGCTTGCCTGTTTCTTTAATTTTTTCCCATAAACATTCACCATGGCTGCTGTCGTGGGTTTGCTCTGGGTCAGTTTGCTCCCACCCCCCCCACACAGTTACTATAAGTTGAGATAAGGTTTATGCAGACAAAGGAGACCTGATTGGGGAGAATAGTATTAGGATTTATTATTAGGAAGATAAAAACTGAAGAACTATATATATTACAATTCTAGTCAGGCAAAAGTACTATGTATTTACAGAAATACCCCTCCCCCCTTTGTATCAGTTCAGGAGGAGAAGCAGTCTCATTCTCCATTTCCAGAGCCTCAGGTCTTTTAAATAATTCTGTAGCACTCCAAAGTTCTTCTTCTATTACCTCTAGGATGACAACTCCTATTCGTCGCAGCTGGAACTGTTTCTCTTTCTCTCTCTCTTTTCTATGTCGGCCTCAGGGCTGGGCCTACCCCCATCCTGGGCTAAGACCCAGGCCCTGAAGGGTCTTCCGTGGACTGCAAGGGGACACTTGCCTACCATGGATCTTCACCACAGAGTCACAGAGGATAATGGCTTTTGAGTTCACCCCCGTTTCCTGTGGGGTCCCTTCCCATGGGAGAACAGTCCTTCATAGACCTCTCTGACATGCATTCATCCCTCGGGCAACAAGTGTTCCATTCTCTGCTGTCTCTCAGGGTCACAAATCTCCAGCACCACCATGGATCCCTCACTCGGATCCCAGCATCTTACCCAAGCCGTTCTGCTCCGGCGTCTCTCTCTTCATGAGCAGGACTCTGTTTCATTTCAGTCCTTTCACGAAGTCTCAGCTTCCTCGTGCATCCACTTCAATGTAAGCTCTCTATGAGCTTTATGGGGGTCTCCTCACCCCTATAATTTTGCACAGGTGGTGGGGTTTTATTTTTCAGTCTTTTCCCTGGTAAAGGGAGAGAGAGAGAGCGAGAGAGGGGGAAGAAGCAGACCCCCCCCCTCCAAACTTCTCTCTCCTGCTGTTGCCAGCTTTGACCTTGGAGGTCTGTTAACTCTCTGCCAGAATTCCTTTTGCAGCGTTTCTGATCCAAGCAGTCAGTCCTTCTCTAAAGTTTTTTTCCTCTACTCTCTTACCTGAGAGAAGGGGGCTTCAGTGCCACACCTGCCCCTGGCCCAGGGCCAGGGGAGGAGGGGGGCCCTGGCCCACTTGGGGCCTGCCTCCTCTCCTACATGGCTTCTAATTTCATCTGCGCAACCACCTTCTCTTCCATTTTCTTAAATATGTAATTGGCAGAGGCGTCACTAAAACTTTTGATTGACTTTTTCTCCAGAAATCCACCTGGACAAAACCATCCTCAGCCCCAGGGGCTGGGGCAAAACCATGACAGCTGTTTTCAGATAGGGTACTGAGCTGCATATATGTGCATGTATATATGACTTGGTTTATTCTGTACATTAGAAGAATAAAAATTATGTATTTAAAAGTTTCAGTGCAGAAAAATTACATGGACCCTAGAAAGTATCTCATTCATTACTATCATTTCAGATTTTTTAATGTCGACAAACATATTTAAAGCTGTTGTTTTATATATATAGCCTTCATTTTGGACAGATGCTTAATTTAGAACTGCTGGACTGCTGAGAGCTGGTTATAAAATACTGACATAAAGCACTCTTATGGCAGCCATATGAAGAGCTGATTAGGAAAGATGGCAATGGTGCTTTTGTACTCCCAAACCAGCACACAGGTTCCTTGAATGCCCTGATAAGCAAGTGAAGCTATGACTAGTCCTGAACTTTTAAATTCTTGTGGGAACCAGTGATCTGCCTAAAGGATAAAGCAGAGATAACACATTCCCTACAGAGCCCAGCTAGGCTAGCTCCCAAAACTGTAAGACCAGAAGCTTATTTTGTAAAGCCTTACACCGTAATTTTGAAGTGCACGTTGATCTTTCAAAACCACTGAAGGAGAAATTGAGCTTTACCAATCACAGATGTTGAAAAGTCCTTGGTAAGAACTCCAAAAGTAGATTTGGGGAATGCCCCTCATAAACTGTTGCACCTACCACTATGTGGTGTCATGGAGACATTACAGTATCCCCAATAAATTGTTCTTCCCAAAGCCAGGTGGGCTCTGTGCTTCACTGAACAGCTCTACATGTATGGGATTACACTGTAGGGGATTCAAGAGTAAGAGTCTCAAAGAGCTAAGCTGGTTTCATTAGATAAGCTGATAAAGCTGTAACTTCTTTCAAGGTCTCTTTCAAAATATCATTAAAAAGGGCAGAACTCCTTCAATCCACAACCATAAAGTTATTTTATGGTAGATTGGTAAACAAGAGATATTGTGTAATTCTATCTTTTCATATATTACTCAAATTGATCTGGTAGCTGGGAGAGACCTAGGTGAGTTATTTAGAGTTTAGATGTCTTCAGCAGCTCTTTTAACACATGGTTTGTTTTATCTCATGATGGCTTTGAAAAATGTTTTCCAAGTGGGGAAGGGATCATTGTGTTTGAATTGCTCTTCAGGAACAGATTAGCAGCCTAGAAATCACCATTACAGGTAGATTTTTTTCAGGCATCCACCCCTTTCTCTTTACCCTGTGCTAGATTACTCTCATGGCATGTTGCTAGGAGGGGAAGATTAAACACATAATGCTACTTAGAGTGGCTTTCCTGCCAGCAGAGTTTGGGCTATGCATGCTGTTGGTCTGCACCTTTATAAGTGAAAATGTGGTTTTTAAGTTAGAAAAATAAGAGCTGAAGGGAAGAGAAATGAATTAAAAACGAAGTACATGGAAGTTTTCAGTATTCTAAGATAGTATCTGTTCACATAAACCACCAGCCTACAAAGGATTTCAGAGTTTTACAAAGCTTCTGCTCAGGCTTCCAGCTGGCAAAAATAGCAATATTTTCAACAGTAGGAAAGGTGGTGGTTAAGCTGTTTTGCATTGCAGAGTGTTCCATATCCCATGTTGTGTCATGTCTCAGAGTAGGTCAGTACAAAATCAAGAATGAAAGAAATGAAACTTTGAAGATATTTGTTTTTTCCAGCTCAGTAACTTAATATTTCATCAAGGACCTTCTGGGAGCTGATCTGAATATGTTGCAGTGAAGAGAGCAGCCAGGGAGGAACTCTAATGAGTCCTCAGTATACATTCCTGACTGCCTTCAAACAATTTGGCGGATATAATTTTTTAAAACATTCCAAGCACTCATCTCTCATTGTCTTTTGTGGTTTGGACGGAATATTGTTGATTGTTGGACTGGTTTTGAGGTAGTCCCTTGAGTGAAATTGTGGATCCTACCTCACACATTATCATCTGCATTTGCATATAATTGAGACATAAGCTTTCTGGCAATCTGCAAAAGGAGTGCTGTAGAGCTGTTGTTACATTTTCTAAGAACAAACACAACAGGAATGCCAGCCTAGGATGTAGGTCAAGAATTTGTCCACAGAATATTCTTTGTTAAATCCACTGAAATCCTCTGAAGGTTGTTAGATATTAGTTAAAGGAAAGACCTGTATCCAAGACTTCCTTACTGTGGGGAGTAAGATGAAATGAGATTTGGATCTCCTCTGCCTCTACACTTGTTTGAAACAAAAATAATTCCAGATTTGTTAAATTTTTTATTTTCAACCTTTTTTTTTTTTGTTTTATTATTGAAAAAAACCACCAACCTACGCTCAAACCCAGGGTGTCCCATTTGTGAAAAACATCCATGCATGAGAGAGTGTGTGTGTATTGGGGGTGAGAGTGAGTGAGACAGAAAGTAAGAAAGCACAGAGGTACTTTATACTGCACATTGCTCCCTCCTGCAGCAGTTCGTAGGGTGAGAGGTGACTTGAGCAATGACTTGCATTACATAATACCTCCCATCTCTCTGCAGATGTGTGAGTTTGTTTAAATGTTTTATGAGGTTTTTATTACACTGTAATATAGTCCCAACCCCTCTGCAGTTGCCAGTTTGGTCACAAAATATAATAAATTTTAAAATACCTAATGCTTTAGCTATTCAGTAATTTTCTTACAGGCCCCCTGATGCAATTATGGTACCACTGTGTCTCTGAACTACTTTTGTTTGGGATATGTAGAATAACAGATTTAGTTCTCTAAACCTGTTCTACAAAATCCCTGTGTTTGAGCAGGTTTGAATGTTCTGTACACTTGTTAAATATCTTCTCTGTCATGTGCTGTGATACAACAGCAGACTGTGTAACGATAACCTGTGCCTTCACACTCTTTTGGGGTTGCCAGGATGATTTGTGGTGTAAGCAACAACCTCAGCTATGATGTTTTTCAAGGTTCTGAAACAAACAGTATTTATGGGAAGCATCTCTACTGTGTGCTGATAGGCTACTTTTCACCTATACAATAAAGTTTACATTGGAGGCCACTGTACATTAAACATCAGTTCATGAGAGACCCTGAGCACAGGCCAGTGAAGTCTTCACTTTAGATTAAAGCGCTGCTCCTCAGTAGCCTGCTCCTTCCAAAAAAATATTTTTTTGTTGTTTTGTTTTTGAAAGGGAGGAAATGAAATTTCTGAAAGAAAAAACTCAACCCCATGCTTAAAAATATTCTTAATGTATAAACAGATGGCAATTTTAAGCTAAGTATTCAAATAGTACTAAGGGAAGAAAGATATGCATAAGGAAAGTTTCCTCTTTCTAGTTCAAATGAGGCAACTTCCTGCCAGGCTCCGAACACTGTATGGAGAGCCCAGTTACCAGATCTTGACTGAGAAAGCCAATTTTCCATTCTGAAATCCCTCTCAATAAGGAATGGCTCCTGAGATGCAGAGGCAAATGAACAAATAGAGCTTGAGTGTTCGAGGAGAGTTATGCCCCAAAATTGTAGAAAATGAAAGACCTGTGGTTTTTTATAGTTACTCTTTGAAGGACTTTGCAGCAGAAATGACTGTCATACTCAACTAGGTTCTGGATGATTCCTTGTTAAGACAAGTTCTATTAAAAATACACTGACAAGATGCCATTAAAAGTTCCATATTGAAACACATTTAAATTTTAATCTGTGAATTGTTCAATTGTTGAAGACATTTGTCATGGAAAACAAATGGTCTTACTTTTTCCTACAGCTTTCTTAAGGGTCTTTTTAATGATAGGAATCTCAGAGGAGGGATTTGGGCCTCAATATGTCTAATCTGTATCTTCTCTACAAATATCTGTCTGTAGTCTGGAAATATAAAAGTTGCTTCCCTGAAACAGCTCTGTCAATTTTAAATGTATTTTTAAATCCCTAAGTCACCTCAACAATGACAATATCTTACATTTCATTCAGAGATCATAAAAGGTAGTTTTTTTGCTAACAGGGATTACTACAGGGATGAATAGACTTTGCTGATTTCACACAATTAGCCAATGACTCAGTAGGACTATGAACCTAAATCCCTAGACAAAGCTGTATCTTCTGGGCTATAAAAAATTACAGAATAGCGAGCTCTCATTTCTTATGGTGTGCTACTTTGTATGTTAGGTATCTCAAATTCAACAGAGTAATGTCAGAGCAGTAGCAGGATGGAATGTTCCAAAGAACTGCAAGAGTTTACTTGAAATAATGCAGTGCTGCTTTTTCCTCTGGATCAATAACCTCATGCCCATGTCCCTCCTGGTATCAGTAAGATATGAAGGAATTGCTCGTGCATTCCAAACATTTTATGAATATTGTGTGTGTGTATCTGTGCCAACTGAAAGTATAATAATTTGAATAATTAAATGATCCTTGTAACAACTTAGGTAGAATATATTTTCATTTTTGTTCTGCTCCTCTGTGAGGTGTTTTTTTGGTGTGTGCAAATAGTAATTTTCCATTGGTTTGTAGCTGTGTTGGTTGAATACCTGCATATTTGTACAATGCTCTACTTTTGGGGGTAAAAGATTACATATAATTACACTGTTTTAATGCTAGCAGAGAAAACACAGTTATCCTTACATGGATAGGAGTCAGTGAGATGTTCAGTTCAATGGAGAGTGTAATATAATATGAAACACTTTGGTATTTTGCTCTTTTTCCTCCTCTCTGGAGATGAAATATTAGAAATATCAATCTAAGCTGAAAAGAAAGAATTTTAACTTAATTTTAGCCAGATGGAAAGAGTTTATCAACAAGGGTGAGGTGGGAGAGATTTTTCTCTAATTATGGCTTTTGTGACTCAGGTGAAGAATGCATGTGCTACCTACAAGGAAAGGAGCTGAAGCCAACATAACCTCACTTCCAAGGTGTCAGGATTGAAGGTACTGAAAGAAGGTTGTGAAGGCACAGTCAGTACCTCAGGGAGGACGCTGGTTTGTGGAACAGATGTGAAGGGAGTGAGATATTCCCACCCTTAGCTGCTATATAGTTTGGTGGGAGTTAACTCCAGTTGACATCAGGGTTCAGAGAAAGCAAGGGCAGAGGTTTTTGGCTGTTGCTTTGTTTTCTTCTGTGTAGCTTTGTGAAGAAAGGAGCCTAATTTTGTTAGAAGCTTTCTTCAATTCAGAAGGAGCCAGCCATCTCCTGTGCTGCTTTCCACCATCTGAATAGGAATCGGGCAGAGGGCCCAGGAGCCACATTCTCTACCTTAACCGAGTGACGCCTGAAGAAGCCAAGAGTCCTTCCAAGCAGTTGCTGTGGGAAAGAGCCAACAGCTACTTAAGAGTGCCCCTTACTCACATCACAGATACTTTGGGGGCTAGAAGGGAAGTAGTAGAAGGCAGCTGGGAGAGCTGCCAAGTGTCACACTTTGGCAGCTTTGTCACACATTCCTTTAATTTTGGATTTGGCTCTGCTGCGAGACGACCTGCAAGTTTCTGCTTGAAGTTTTCCTTATTTACCACTTGGGGCCACTGTGGCACTCCTGAGCAGGAAACTCCCTGTTGGATCCCAGGTAGGAAGGAGCTCTTAAGAGGTGGAAGTTGCAGCAGCATTCAGACAGGACAATTTCCTATTGTCCTCATTGCCTTTGCTTGACTCCAGGTGACTGAAACAACCTCGAGCATCCTGGGAGCTTTCTATCACTCAACTGTGGAGGTTCTCTGGCAGCCCTGGACTAGCACTGATGGATCCCCATTCCAGTTCCTTGTTCATCTCAGAGCACTTGTTGCAGGTACCAGGGGTTTAGAGTTCTTTACTTTGCTCTTACCCTCTTCAGGGTAGGGTGTATTGACAACGGGATTAGGTATTTGGTCATCAAAAATAACACTGGGGGACAAGCAGAAGGCAAGATTCTACAGAATTGTTAAACAGTGAAAGCCAGGACAGCGGCACAAACGAAAAAAGGCATATCATCGCTGTTGAAGATACACAGATATCCTGAGGTAGTAAGTTCTCTGTATCCTGAGGTAATAAGTTCTCTGATGGTGGCAAAACCACTGGAATTTTTAGTTTAAAACATGGTTGAACAGCACGTTAACTCTTAATTTGTTAGGCAAATGCTTTGCTGTTAAATCCAATAAACTATTGGTTTTTTCTATGGCAGTACCTGAAAGGAAATGCCACTTGATTTCTGCCTTACCACATTACTCTTTCAATCTGTAGTTAGGACCGCGGTTTTCTGGTTCACGTCCGTTTGAAACAGTGTGGAGCTCATGCTAAATAACATTCCTTTTTCTACCTGGATGAATGCTGGTAGGGTGGTTCTTTAATTTTCTGTATTATTAGAGTAGTGCTAAATTGAGAGCTGGAGGCTTTTATACAGTTCTCCATACATTTGCTACAAATTAGAAAATACTTTGAGAGACTTCACGTTGACTCTCACTTTTGTCACAAGCATTAATGTAACTTCTCTCAGAGACAACAGGCAGTGGAGATCACTTCTTTGGAGTTTGGAGGGAAAGATAAACTTGCTGTTCTCGTTTCAGTGATAGCAAGTGACCTGCTTAGCCCGGAGCAGCAATTCCCTGGGGCCCAGATATCCACTGGAAGCAAAACTGACCACAGTGACCCACCACAGCTCTGCTTCTCAGTTGCAGGGGTGTGGATTGGTGTTGGTTTTCAATTTAGACAAGATGTTGTGTGAGTCACCCTGCCCCCTGCCCTCCCACCAGTGCTATGAATAATAAACTCAGGGAGAAGTTGCAAGCCAACTGATGTGCTGCCAGGGCACGGCTCCTTCTCCCTGTGGTCCTTTCCCTCTCTGCACTTTGCTGGACCTGCAGGGCCTGTTGTGGGTGGAGGTGAAACACATCTGGAAGAGGCTGATTCAAATGGCACTCGTAAGTGAAGAAGGAGGTTCTAAATCTGACCCACCCTGGGGAAAAGGGGCTGAGGTCATAGGAGGGCAGAATGCAGAGTATTATTATAGTGAAAAAGTGAAAAAAATTACATCAAATGTTTGTTTAAGGATCAGGAGTCCTGACCCAGCCCCTTCAGTTTGCCAAGTATTACATGAAGCTACATAAAAAACCAACTCTAACCTCTTACAGCTCTCCCATTAGGTCACATTAAGCTTTGGCAGGGAGGATGGCCCTACTTGGTGGTTTTTTGATTTGTGGCTTTGAATTTGGCCAACATGACTTATTTAAATTTATTTTATTTTATAAATGCTTAATGATAGGGTAAAACTCTAGAGTAAACTTGTTCTGGCCAACATTTATTGTGGAAACATTTTGTATTATCAAGAGATCTTTGCAGAACAGCTAACAAATTCAAACAAAGCATTTCAAGCACATATTGAAGTTCTTTTTGTAAATGAAGGAAATTTACTGATGACTTCAAGCCATTACTTTTAGTTGTTATCCACTTTTAGCCCTCTGGGCTTTTAAAAGACTGGTGTCTTTTCACTCTCCCCCTGAGGACAGCAGTCCCTCTGGCTGTGGTGCAACCTGGGGAATGAATCAAAATATGCTCTCTTCCTTTCAATTTTGTGAACTTTTTAACAAGTTTGTCTTTCCTGCCTTTATGAATAACTTGATGAGCCTGTTTACTTCACATGGCCTCTCAGTTTGACTGTTGCCATTGAACTAGGAAGACCTGATTCCAAGTAGGGATTTTCCTAATCTAAAAGAATATTAAGTACACTCTCTGTAAGCTATATTTTGCCCCATTAAAAACAGAATTTCAAATAATGTGGAGAATAGCATACTATTTTTATATCTTCTGAATGAAAAATTTGTTTTCTCTATCCATAAGGTTTTCTTTATAGAAAATACCTTAACAAGAAAATAAAATTTAAAAAAAGATCAGTTGCATTTCCCTTAACAGAGCATTTTTTATTTGTTCAAAATAATAGCAATAATTTATTTTGCCATCAGATTGGTAGGTGACTACTTGTGGTAGAGTAATAGTCCTATTCTTTCTGAGGACTACAATCTTGTGGCATACCTTCTTATCTTTATAACTTTTTTCTACTGTAGTTGCCAGGCTGCATCATTGAAATATAATATCTCATCACAGATAAAAATTTGAACTGCATGGGACTAGAGCTATGAAGCCCTTGAAGAAGCCTTCAAGTGAACTTACTGCCTTCTAACTTTTACACTTTGGGAATGCTGAAAATTTAATTTGGATGAAAAACATCCTAAGAAACCATTTGAAATGTTTGTAATATTCTTCAGAACTTTCTCAGTCTGAGGAGTAAAAATGGCACACTGCTTTTCTCTTTGAAAAGAAATTTTGCAGCTGTTTTAGAAATAGGTGACAGTAAGGCAAAGAAAGCAACATCTTAATTATGATTTTTTATATAAACTGTGTGTCAGAAATATGTCTCTTAAATGGTTTTAAGAAGTATGACTGCAGGTTCAACTCAGCAATTACAATTGTGTCCTGCCAAAATTCATTATTTTTTTCTGTGCACATATCTTGTGTAGATCAGCTTTTCCATCATTTTGCATATGAGTTTAGACTCTTGTGGTGGGTTGACCCTGACTGGATGCCAAGAGCCCACCCAAGCCACTCCATCACACCCTTCCTCAGCAGGACAGGGGACAGAAAATATAACAAAAGGCTCATGGGTTGAGATCAAGACAGGGAGAGATAACTCACCCATTACCATCATGGGCAAACGAGACTTGGGGTAATTAATTCGATTTATTGTCAATAAAATCAGAGTAGAATAAGTAAAATCAAATCTTAGAAGCATCTTCTACCTAACCTTCCCTCCTTAACATTATTCCCAATTCCCTACTTCCTCCCCACCCAGCGGTGCAGGGGGCCAGGGAATGGGGAGTTGCAGCCAGTTCATCACATGTTGCATCTGCTGCTCCTTCCTGTTCAGGGGGAGGACTCCTCACACTCTTCCTCTGCTCCAGTGTGGGATTCCTCCCACAGGGGACAGTCCTCCACAAACTTCTCCAGTGTGTGTCCTTCTCACAGGCTGCAGTTCTTCACAAACTGCTCCAACATGGGTCCCTTTCTGTGGGATACAGTCCTTCAGACACAGGCTACACCAGCTTGTGACCCCAGAGGGTCACAAGTCCTGCCAGCAAACCTGGTTCAGTGTGGGCTCCTCTCTCCATGGGCCCACAGGTCCTGCCAGGAGCCTGCTCCAGTGCAGGCTTCCCATGGTGTCAGAGCCTCTTTTGGGCATCCACCCGCTCCGGTGTGGAGTCCTATACAGGCTGCAGGTGGATCTCTGCTCCACCATGGACCTCCGTGGGCTGCAGGGACACAGCTGCTTACTGTGGTCTTCATCATAGGCTGCAGGGCAATCTCAGCTCTGGTGCCTGGAGCACCTCCTTCTCCTCCTTCACTGGCCTGGGTGTCTGCAGAGCTTTTTCTCTCACATATTCTCACTTCTCTCTTCTCTGGCCACGATTTGCTTCTGTGCAGTAACTCTTTACCCTTCTTAGATGCTTTTTCCCGCAGGCGTTACCACCATTGCTGATGGGCTTGGGCTTGGGTTTGCCTAGCATCTGGTCTGTCCTTGAGCTGGCTGGCACTGGCTCCATCAGACATGGGGGAAGCTTCTGGCAGCTTCTCACAGAAGCCACCCCTGCAGTCCCAGTGTTACCAGAACCTTGCCACGCAAACCTGACACAGCTCTGCACGTAGCAGACTGACAGCCCTGTAATCTGGTGATTATACACAACAGGTTCAACACATATAGCAGTGTTTGTACAACGTTCCCTACATTTGGCACTTAGCTAATTTAATCACTCTGCTTTTTGGCAGGATAATTAACCGAATACCATGCTTGCAGATAGCTCAACAGAATTGTTTCTCATCCTGGAGTTAGCTTGTTGAAACAAGTTTAAATGTTCTTATGCTTAAGCTGGAGTGCCGTCAGCAGTGAAGATTTAAAATACGTTATAAAAGTCATCTGAAGAAACACAATGTCTGGCGGGGTTTTTATGCCCATACAGATTTTGAACTCTTGACGGGCTTTTTCACAAATACCAGTAATTACAGCAATAATTTTATTGATGTGGTTGGTTATCTGATAGTTACTATTAGAACATCAATGAGTTCTATGAGACTCACTGTCACACCAACTAGGAGTGCCCTGACTGGAGGTGAAAAGTGACCTAAAGGGGAAACTTGTCTGAGACTCCTGAAACATTTTGTTCAGCTGAACACTTTTGATAGCAAAAACACCTTTAAATGCCAAAGCCATATTGTCATAACTGTCATTGACTCTATAATGCAGAGCTGGAGACACTTTTTTAGAAGACGACAACTCAATGGCATTTATATTGTACTTGACAATGATGATGAATTATTAAAAAAATCCAAAGCTAAAGACTGTTGCAGGGAGAGTTTTCCAAATCTATGTGTATGCTTTACAAATTGGCTGCCATTTGACAACATTAATTCCATTTGTTTTTAAAGTATCTAGATAAATTCAACTGTGAAAACACTTGTACAAAATCTCAATAATTTCTGGGATGGAAAGGATCTGTCATGTTCATTGATAGTAATCTATTATAGTTTATGACTTTGCATTTATGAGTTCATAGATTTTAAAAAGTGACAGAAGAAGTAGTGTACAATGGTTCTTATTGCAGGGTCAGCCTGTGAATACATCAGTTCCTCCAATCTGTGATTAGCTATGCTTACTAGCTTGCCAGAGGCTTGGATTAAATGCTTAACCACCATTATGCTAAAGCTGAGAAGAGATCATTTCTTCCAGTTGTATGAACGAATAAAACTGAGGAATCTAAAATGTGGTTGTTGCTGTCAGTACTGAGCCAGTACTGGTGACTGCTCCCCAAAACAAGTATCTTGTCAATCTGCTCGTATTTGTTGTGTTTTTGGCATAGAAAGATGTATTCTTAGCTCCCTCAAAAAATTAAATAGAAATCAACTAGGGAATTGCACAGATTTTCCTTACAAATCAAATTACCCATTGGCATTAATATGCTGTCTTTTGATTTCTCAATAAGCTTCTCTGATAATAGCATCTACACTCATCTTGGCTATTATTGTGCACTGGCCAGATTTAGACACTCTTACTTTATTTAGTATAGACTGACTGAGGTCACAAACAGCCAGCACAGTATGTACAGTGTCAGTATCCTGAATTTAGATTTACTGTCACTCCTCATCTGTGATACTTCCCAGTTAAGAAGAGGTACTCTGTCTTTGCCTGGTCCCTTGAAATTCTCTATAACTAACCTTTGTGTTACAGTTTCTTGGTATATAAGAGTGTAAGAAATGTTTTGTAGGGGTAAATCTGACCAATAGTACATTGCAGTGCCAGGGTCCTTTTCTTATTTGACTCCAGATTGATTAACTATACCCAAGTTATACTGATGTTAATGTGTAGTCTGTATGTTGAAGTGCATGATGCTGAATGCAGTAATTCACTGAAAGCTAACAGAAGAAGAGAAGAAGAGGGCAGTTCTGCAGAGAAGGACCTGGGAGTCTTGGCAGATGACAAGCTGATTATGAGCTGGCAGTGTGCCCTTGCAGCCAGGAGGTATCCTGGGGTGCACTGGGAAGAGATGGCCAGCAGGTCAAGGGAGGTGGTACTGCCCTTCTATTTGGCCCTAATGAGGCCACATCTGGAATTCTGTGTCCAATTTATCATCTGCTGTGAAGATAAATATTTGTGAGTTGAGGATGATCATAATAGGTGCTTGTTTGTTTACCCTGAAACACTTTTTCATGCTTTTAAACCTCAGGTACATGTACATTACAGTTCACATCCTGTCTATGCTTTTGAAACAAACCTCACAGTAGTCTCCTCTTGCTGCATTTTTGATTTGTATCACAGTAAAGTCCCCGAGGACAAAACCTGGATTCCTTTCAAGAGAAACTTGTACTCCAGGAGTGCACACTCCAGACTCTACTGGTGTTCAATCCACAACCCCAAACCGGAGCAATTCTGAAACAGAAAGTCTCAAAAGGCACATATATATGCAGGAATGTCAGGTTCTCAATGCTGTCAGTGTAGTAACTGCTCTGTCAATAGATACTTCAGTGCTAGTTACTTTAGTAGACCCCTTCTCTTGTGCTACACTGCTTGCTACCACAGATGTAGTTGTTGTATCTCTTACCTTTTCATCATGGTATATCCAGTTTATTCAGGGTATGCTCAGTGAGGGAGATATGCCAATAAATGCACTTTGCTGGGTAATAGTATTTATTCTATGTCTGCTATCATTCTCAAGCAACAATGAGATACCAGCACAATGCTAAGAAACAGCTTGAAATTCTGCTGAGAAACATTCTACTCTTATATGAGTTAGGTAGGGTAGTATTTGCTTTTTCTTTGAATGTCAGAGCTACCACTTTTTGCTTTTAAGACTCCCCTGTGGTGACAGTAAGCATTGCCAGTCACATGGCTAAGATTCAGAGCTGGGAGAACTGCCATAGTAAACTGAATTTGAACTCTGGTCTTCCCATGCCTCCACTGGGATCTATAACTGTCTAAAAGGCAGGTCTGGCCAGAAAATTTTTGTGTTGCAAAATTACTTTTGATGTGCAGCTGGATATGTAAAATGGTTCTTATTTGTTTGTCCAAATTCCATAGCTGATTTAAACCACACAGTCTAATTGATAGTACAAGTTCTTTTTTTTTTCAATAAAAATTTATATTTTTATTAGTTGATCTGATGATAATTGAACCCAAGTGTTTTTGAACACTGGATGGAAGGTTTCTAATTCATTATAGATTGGCCAGCAGGCTGGTGAGTCACTGTAAAGCCATGTTGGGGCACTGACAAACCTCAGATAAGTGGTGCTTTTCATAGTTTTGTATGTATTCCTAAAAAATGCATATAATTTCTATTTTACTACATGTTAATTTAATTGTAACAGCTTTACTTTTTAAAGCACAATATTTTGTGCATGGCCTCACCAGATCTGTTGGTGTAATGTAGTGGATCTTCGCTACCTTCAAACATTCATCAGTTCAAACCCTGTCCAAATTCCTTGTTTTCAGGAACTTCATATTAGAAACCTGGCAACACAGCAAGAGAAAGAAAAAGTGTAGAAAAATTTAAATCAATGACATGTGTACTTGTTTTGATAGTGCATTTGTTGGCCTAGTTTCATAATGTATATTCTTGGAGGAAATGTAAATAAAATCTGTTGTTAAAACAGATGAAAACAAGTGAGATTAACTTATTTTTATTTTGCATGAGTTTTAGTATTCAAGTATAAATTGGTTAGTATCCTGTAATTTAAAAGTTGTGAAAAGGCTGCCAATAGAGTCTCACAGCTCAGAAAGTGTAAGCTTTGGAGTAAGTGGCATCACTCTTCTACTAGACATGTAAAGAAAGCTGCTTATCAGCCTATTACCCTCCAGTGTCTGGTAAAGCCATCAGAATGTGAAATGCAGCCAGAATATGTAGGAAATTAATTTTTCTAGGCATGGAGAGAGTAATTTTAAGTACCACATTTTTCACTATTTTCACAATCTAACATGATATTTTAAAAAAAACACTAACTACTTTAAATTCTCTTTGGCAGAAAGATAGATATTTGAGGGATACCTTGTTCCTGCAGTCTTTGTGGATAATTGGTAATTGGATGGAGACCAGCATTAGTGCTTCACAGAAAGGGTGATCAGACACTGGAATGGACTGCCCATGGAGCTGGTGCAGTCACTGTCCCCAGAGCTATTTAAGGAAAGACTGGATGTGGCACTTAGTGCCATGGTCTAGTTAACAAGGTGGTGTTTGGTCAAAGGTTGGACTTGATGATCTCAGAGGTCTTTTCCAACCCGACTGATTCTGTGATTCCGTGGGAGACCCAGAGTACTACAGAACGGAAGGAAAGGGCAGCAGGGACAGAGGACACGGACCTTGCAATGAGCAAGGCTTCCTCTGCTTCACTGATTGCTGAATGGAGTGGCTACACAGAGACTGGGATCTCAGATATGGCTGATGGAGGTGATTTTAGCTTCTCTGCATGATCATAAACATCTCTTGGATTTGCAGTCAAGATTTTAGGCTGGTCAGCTTTACTGGGGAGAAGGAATTAGAGGTCAGAGTAAATGTGCCTTCTACAGACAGCCTTACTACTTGCAGACATTGTGCCACAGTGGTTCTGAGCTTTCTGGTTCAGCTGTGTGTATAAATGAAAATATTTTGATGGCATTTTATCATTTTTCAAGAAAGCTAGGGGTTTTTTCCCTAGTTTTAAGTGGAAAAGTCACTATAATATCTAAACTAAAAAGTGTTACCTTCTGATTTTCTCTTCCCTGTTACTTCTTACTGTTATCATTCTTACTGATTTTTTAGGGGAAATACAGAGAAACAGAGTATCTTTTTCTTGAATGATTTTATTAGGACTCAAAGATACTGAACAGTTTCAGGGGTTTATTTTGGCACACTACATACTACTTCTAGGCCTTACTCATATTTTCTTTGAATAATTTCAGGATTTTTTTTTTTTAATTATGAGACCATATTATAAAGTGAACTGTGGAAGTTAATACTGTAATTTTAAGGTAGCCTGAATTATTTTCTAAATAATTATTTTCTAAACTATGTAGGTTGAATTAATTCTAAATAAAAGTAGAAACTTTCCTCATTAGCGGGGCTAAAAAACCTCTTTGCCCATGCTCGTGCAACCTTACTTTCATAGCAGATGACCTCACGACTCACATTTTTTTAATGCTCTTTTTTTCATGAAAGTATTTTTGCATTTAGCATGCAGGAAATAATTGATGACCTACCCGTGATAGCATGAAGCATTCAAGCATGTTACGCATAAACCAGTTCTCCATATAAGTTTCCAGTAGAACTCGCTTCCATTTGAATACTGTACAAAATAATTATAAACATGTCCCTGCCAGGACCCCTGAAAGGTACTAGCATGACTATTCAGCTGGTGTTGGAACCAGATGCAATTTGGTTTAGTATAAAATTTGTCCAAAGAAGGTAAAAAAAGACACCCCCCCCCGCCCCCCAAGCCCTGTAAGTATGTGGTCTTAAGAAAATGCACACAGCTGCAGGAAAGAACTGCCAATTAATGTAATTTACAACAGGTTTCAAAATCTTACTTAGATTGCGAGTTGAATTGTGGGGGGAAACGCAGAAGGGAATGGTGTAGAAGTTCAGGCAAAGGATGCAGTGTGGCAGGGAAAAAATGGGTAAGCAACATCTGGAAACTAACTTGAAAAGGGAAACAACCCAAATTGCAACTACTAGGAGAGAATCCAGACTACAATAGATTGGAAAAGAACAGAAGTAGCCAAGAGGAGAACTTTGTGGTAACATGTCATGCAGCAGGACACAAATACAGTTGTTCCTTTCGACTTGGAAAATTCTATCACTTTCTCTGATACCTGACTAATTAGTTTGGCTTGTTGTGCTGGTTGCAAAATCTGAGATTTATAGCGATTTGTTTTCAAAAGTGGGAAGAGAGTAAACTCCTCATCTTTCTTCACAGTTCTGCTATCTGCGACTGCCTTGTGGCTGCAAAACTTCTTTCCATCCGTGAGTATTGAGGTGATTTTATAATCACCTTCCTAAATGGTGTGTTTAACTACCTTGTGATGTGCCTCTAGAGGAGCATCTTTGCTTGTGTACACCTCACATATCGCAAGATAAATACTTTTCGTGGCAGGTTGCTCATAAGTCATGTTATCATCACCTTTGCCAGTCATATGGAGCCAATCACAGTTTTCCCTGTTCATTGCAAAAGAATGCAGAGCAATCCATTCAAAGCAGTCCGTAAGCACTTGCTTTAACTGGTACCAGTTGCTTTCCTCATCCCTGGTTAATTATTAATGGATGCTCTGGTCCACACTTACTGCAGTTTTGAAAGACTGTGGATCTGCTTATACTTATCAAAATACTGAATATTCTCACAAGAAGAGGAAATTACCATTTGACAATCTGGAAGCTAAGGAAATCACTATTTGACAATCTGGAAGCTAAGGAAATCAATCTTGATGAGACTAGTTGGGTAATTTTACAGATGTCACGATATTCTAAAATACCTTATTAATCTTTGCACCTGCCTGAGGTGAAAACATTTTAGCTTTTCAATCTGCAAGTTAGGGTCCCAGCAGCAAAAGTGCATACGCTTTTGGAGACATGGGGGGAAAAAAAATAAAAATTATTTAGTTTAACCAGAAATGACAAATATAGCCTATTTTTGCTCCCCAGAACATGCTGTGTCTAGGGGTGGGGAGGTGTGTCTATGTGTCTCACCTAACAAAACCAACCTTTTGTAGGGTTTTTTTTTCACTTCACAGTGTGAAAGCATTCCCAGCTTCTCACCCAGCTGAGTCTCTTAGGCTATCTGGCCGCATGGCGAGGTTTCGTTTTTTCGTTTGTTTGTTCGAATAAAGTAGCTGCAAATGGAGTGTTTGGGCTCTACCGTAGTACAGAGGGCAACATGATAAAAATCTAGCTTAAGTTTATTGTCCTCAGCAGATGTTTAACATCTATCCCTGTGATCTTAACACACGGATGCTTTCTCAAATGCCTGTATTTCCCTGTTATCAGCAAACCAAGTCTGTTTTCTGACTACTCCTCAAAGCACGCACAAGAGCTTTACAGAGCACTGATGGAGCCTGTCTTGGAGCTGTGCTTTATTAGGTTTATTGCATACTGTACATGGAAAAAGGATACTTAAACTCAGAAAATTTTATGCTTAAGGAAGGTGTACATTGAAATTACACTTCACCCATCACTTATTTCTGGTATCTTCAAGTTTTCTTGAATAAGTAAATAAGAAAATAAGTAAAGGCACATAACAGCTTTCAGAGTATTTTAGCATCTGTGAACACGTCTTATATGTATTCTTCTAAGAGAGATTCACCAATGAGAACTTCATACTTTTAGCTGAATATTATATATAACTCATAATTTGAATTTTTTGTACTCATGTAATGTTTCTTCCTATAGTGCCTTCTGTGCTGGAAGTATATTCCTATATCTAATACAATTAGATTTATTAAAAAAATATAGTTACACTCTGTGTAATTATACTATAAGATTAAAATAATCTATGTCCTTTGGTATTCAAATTGAAGAAAAAAATTCATTAGTTTTTGATGAAGGGTGAAGGTGATTGGGTTTGTGCTATAAATTTATTGGAGCAATTAGCTAATATTGCTATCAGAAATGCGGGGAGTCTTTGGAAAATAAAGTAATCCTGTAGAAAATTGCATATTAAAGTAGCCTTTAGATTCAGAAGTTAATATTTTCTGGATAGCTGAAATTGGATGTTGTTTGGTCTCATCTCTCTTCTTTGCTGTCCAGATTAATTTTCCAAGCTGTTCCAAAGGCATGTGAGTTACCTGTGTGTCTGTTTTGCTGTTTAGCAGTGGGCAGCTCTTTTCTCATTGTCTCAGTCATATACTTATGCTGGTTAGGGGAAAATAATCTTGAATATCTTACATTGCAATAATGTCTCATGCAAATTCCATTCTTAGGCAGACAGCCAAGAAATTGCTGCATTTGGTTTTGCCTGTTGGCACAGTTTTGTGACTGACTAATTTTGGTATTGGTTTAGGGTTTAGGTGTTTTTGGTCACGAGTACTGGATATTCTAGAAATCTTTTGGTTCAGTTCTTAGCAGAGCAAAGTTTTCAGGGTGGGCTAAGGTGAATGGGTGATGTGCAGTGTGAGAAATGGTAAATGCCAAGCACTTGTCCCAGGCAAGAGCTGAAAGGTAAGCCAAGGCCTACAGAACAGAGCTGGATGCTTCTGGATTTTAGAACTTGGGCACAGGCTGCACTAGGTGGCACGTTTTAGGAGACTTGGTGACATGGTGTTGACAATACATCAGTAAAACTGGATGGGAAATTCTTTCTTTGATCAATAGATAGCATGTGTTGCATGCTTTTACAGGTTGTAAATTTGGCTCTGGGAGCGAACATTATTAACTTCATATTTCCATCCCTGCAATGGAGGCTGCATTTTCAGGGCAGTCATGCACTCAGAATGTGTTAGCATGCTTTAGACCAGAGAATGTTATCCAAATTAAAATGGCAGATATTTTCATATATGATCTTTCCTGCACACCTCCTTTCCTAAACAATCTTCTGAGGCTTCATGGAGCTTTAGCAAGGCTCCATTTTAACTTCACTTAGAATTTGTTTGAGGCAAATAGCATATGCAGTGTAGGATAAAGAGATACGACACTTATTCTTGGTTTTTTTTTCCCTCAGAATTTTTACAAATAGAATCATTTAGATTGAAAAGGAAACTTAAGATCATCAAGTTCAAGCATTAAACTAACACTCCCAAGTCCACCACAAATAGCCCTGACACACTCCTTTAGCTTTAGGTAATTCAGTAAATCTCATATGTTGCATAGGAATTGTTTTTTAATCACATCAAGTTAAGTTTTCAAATTTTAGAGAGGATGATTTTTTTCAATAAGTTCTAAAGGTAAAAAATTTGAGGACTAGTGTTTGCAAACTAATTGGAGTAGAACTACTTGGTATTAAATATCTTATTGAATCAAATCCTAAAGTGTTCCACCACCTTAAACATGAACTTACATCCGCTATATTGTTTTAAGTATTTATATTTAAAAAAAAAATCAAACAGAATGATCCATGATACAAGAATGTAATTAAATAATTACCTTCTGCGTCTTTTTAGGAAGTTATACCTCAGCAATTGCTGATCAGATAACTGGGCAGTAAGTTTTGTTAAGCAGGTTAGCTGGTGGGTGGTCTAAAGAATATTAATATTAAAAGATAAAATCAAAGAATAGAAGCAGATAGAATGAAATCAGTTAACCTCCCACTCTGTTTAGAGAAGGATTCTGTTTCGCTAGATGCTGACATTTTAAAGACCGTGACAGCCTTTGGATATCTCAACCGGCAAATAGTTTGTGGGCGTAGATAGGTACGACAAACTTCCACAGATGTTTAGAAAAGCATTCTGGTTCACCTGAGGTTTTGCATTAAATTTACTGAGAAGTGTAGAGAGGTGTGCCAGCACAATTGAATAAATATCTCAAACTCTTTTCTGTAAGTCGTGCAGCTGTGCTCTGGGGAACCTGCAGAGAGGCTTCTGCAAAGAAGAAGGTTTATTTTCAGGTAAAGGGGAGTTGTGCCACAAAATATGTCAGTCAGTGGTGGATGTTTGTACACTAAGTATGATTAAGATAAAGCAGAGAATGAAGTAGTTATTGGATGATGCCGATCATGGTTTTTTCCCAGATTTACTGGGCACCATATTAGCGTATGTTTTTCAAACTTAGAGGTTCTTTTTCAGTATCTCTATTCATAATCTTCCAGTGACAGAAGTGGTGTGATTTCAGAGCTTAGACTGGTCAGCACTGAAAATTAGGTTCAGATTTGTTGTGCCAACTTTCTTTTTGGTTCCTTTTCTGTGAGATATAACTAATATTTAATATATATTTAGAGAATTAATTGGCACTTTCAAAGTTTTCTCAAACTTTGGGTGGAAGGTGATATAAAGGTACAAATTTTGAGTGTCACTATTTAATTTTAGAACACAACATTTGTCTGAGAACTTTCAGCCAAGAAGAAAGAGAAGAGAGACAGGCTAGTTTTAAAAGCAATGTTTTTAGGGAATATTGTCCATTTCTGGTATTAACAGATTTTATGTGCAGGAGGCAATATTTACTTGCTATTAGTTTATCTGAATGAAGCATCTGTACAATAGTTCTACTATCTATTGAAAGGTAATTAGTTAAATCCTAATTTCTATCTGTAGCTGAGCTTTAGGTTTCTTGGTCAATGATACTGGAAACATTCTAGCATTGAAAACATTTTAACAGAACTCTTGTCACTTGGTCTTGCTTGAGACATGGAATTCATAGGGATTTTGTCTTTTTGCTTCTGGGGTCTGGGCCAGCAATCACTTTTTTAAGTGATGAAGGGTATTTCTGACAGTCTCCAGGATCATCAAGAGTGAATCCCTTTCCTGACTACTACTCTAAATTGTTACAATAATCTGTTGTATTCTGAGTTATTGCCTAATTATTTATTTTTAGCTAATTGATGTTAAATACACAATCATTAGGTCATCATTTTACTGCAGGATGGGGAAATACATAATACAGGTGGCAGATTTCATTCTCCATAAGTCAGTGAACTTTTGAGAGTAAAACCTGGCTCAGAATAGCTCTTGCATTACTTTTATGTACATAATTTGATAAGTGTCTCCAAAAAACATATAAATCTTACAGTTTTAAAAGTATTTAAAAGACTCCAAACTTTCAAATTCCTGCAGTATCATTTGATAGTGGTTATTGGTAAATGAAATTATACTAAATTCCTTCTAATTGATAAGAAAATCTATGATCAATTAAAAAAAACTTCTGTGCAGTTAACGTGAACTTCATGGGCTTCTGTTATCGTTGTATTAGAAACCAAGTTAATATTTCAAGGAAAACAGACTTATATTAGCTTAGAAAATCCACAGTCTATCACATAAAATAGAAATGGAGTGGAATTGAACCACAGAATCTTGGGTTGGAAGGAAACCTAAAGTATCAAACACCTTTCACTAGACCAGTTTGCTCAGAACCCCACCCAACCTGGCCTGGAACTCTTCCAGGGATGAGGCATCCCCAGCTTCTCTGGGCAACCTATTCTATTGCCTCACCACCCTCACAGTTAAGAATTTTCCCCTAATATCTAACCTAAACCTACTTATTTTCACTTTGAAACCATGACTGGTTCCTGCTCATTGCAACTAAGGCTCTGGCAAATTTCTGTAATTTTCCTTCTTATGGAAAAAAATTTCAGTTTCATATTTTTCTGATGGAAAATATGAATATGTATCCTTGAATCTAAACATTTGTTCATTATTTTCATGCTGGAAGCAAGATTCTACAGAGCCTGGGATTAAATAAGTAGTTTTTGAATGGTTTTGGGTCCACCTTTACCTTGAAATGATTGATCACATCATGCTTTTGTCTTTAATGAATGTAGGATTAGTACAGAAATAGGCCTACAGGGTTCAGTAGTTTAATGAAGATTATTGGCTAGGCATCAAGAGAATTTAAATTTCATTCTTAGTCTTAAAATGTGATAAATCTGGCTATTGCTAAAAAAAAAAAAAGAAAAAAGGGTCAAAGTATAGTGGATACTGTGTCAGTTTTGGAGTACTTTCGTTTCACAATTATTGCTCTCTTAAATATTTATCTAACAAGAAATATTTCTTTCTTGGCCTAATGCCTTTTCTGTAATAGAAAACACTCTGGTAAAAGTCTGAGATAACTCTATATAAAGTGTTGGCATCTGAGTGGTACACCTTGAGCAACAGCAAGAGCCCTTGTGTCAAATTCTCTTACAAGGCAGGAATTGATCCAGAACTGATGTAATGTTAACTTAGGGCGAGAATGCAATGTTAACTGAGGAAATTGTAGCATAACTTGACCATTGCTAAATTAATTCTTCTTGTGGGATATTAAATTTGATGTACATCACCTTCTTGTCTCTTTGTGAATGAGTTCAAAGTAATTCTGAAGATTTAAGGATTTAAGACATTCTCAAACTTAGTGGTTGGAGTGAGTAATTTAATTTTTTTATATGTTTAATTCAACTAATGTAGCTAAATAAGAGGTATGTAGTTAAATTAAATATAAGAGTTAGGGCTATTCAGTCTGGAGAAGAGAAGGCTCCAGGGAGACCTTGAAGCACCTTCTCTAAAGGGTGGTTTCCTAAAGGTGCTACAAGAGAGCTGGAGAAGGGGATGGAGTGATGGGACAAGGGGAAAATGGCTTCAAGCTGAAAGAGGGCAGCTTTAGATTAAGTAATAGGAAGAAATTATTTACTGTGAGGGTGTTGAGGCACTGGAACAGGCTGCCCAGGGAATTTGTGGGTGCCCCATCCCACAAATGTTCAAGGCCATGTTGGATGGGGCTTTGAGCAACCTGGTCTAGTGGAAGGTGTCCCGGCCCATGGGTGGGGGGTTGTAACTAGATGACCTCTAAGGTCCATTCCAACCACTTAACATTCTAGGATTCCATGTCTGAAACATTATACACACTATGTAGGGTTTGTGGGTTTAGCTGGGTTTTGATTGGCTTAGGGTTGTTTTCTTCCAACCCAAACCATAATCATTCTGTGATTCTGTGATAATCAACCAACAAATCACTCCAGTACTTATTTGATATCATATTCAAATTTAGCTTGATAGATAACATAGCCAAAAGAGAAATTTTTAATCTAATGGATGAATACAATTCTAAAATTCTGGTTTCTTGTTAAATACATGATTCCCTTTCTGGGAATATTCATCAGTACCTGCTTTACCATTTCTGCAAGTAAAATGCCAGAATAGCTGCAAAAATAATTGAAAGTCCTGAGCATAAATACAGTAAATCCATTATGCATTTCAGTTCTTAGGTAAAACATTCTTCTGCAGATTAATTCCAGTGTATTCATATCTATTTACTGATGTAATTTCTCTTCTAAAGATAGCATTCAGTGACTGGGGCTGTGCATGTTAGGAGAGAAACAGCTGAGAGTTTGACACAGAGGTGGAAATGCCACAGCCAGTGATCTTGACTGCTGTTCTGCTCCTGGTGCTATCCAGTGTCATATCCAGTAGTGACATCAGCAAAAATGTCTGGGTGGAGATAGGTACTAAAAAGGAATTACACTTACCATATTTCCATAGAATTCACAGCAATGAAGTATAAGGAAAACTGTTCTTGTTCATGTCTATAACTTTTTCTTCAGGGTTCGTTATTCTATCAGCTTTTCTTTCTTTATAATCTTTCATTCTATTTCACTTTTCTTTGCCATTTCTCAGACCCTCAGTCTTTTCCAATCTGTCTGTTTCCAATACCACAATCTTTTTACTATTTTATCCTGTGGTTTTTTTTTCACTTTGTCCATGGATGAGGAGCTCAGGAATAGCTAACAGGAATCTCTTCTGAAATAAACAGGAGAGAATTTAATATAGTAATAATAACAACAATTACAAAAAATAGAATGACAAGTTAAAAAGTGGACCATTCTACTTACAACTTTTCCATGGTCAGGAGAAAATGCAAGGATTAGTCTTGCTCTCCATTTGTCGTGGTTTTAGCTAAGCCCTTGTAAGCCAGGTAGAGAATTTTCTCCCTTCCCCCTGGTCATCAAGTAGTGCTTTACAACACAAAAAAACCTAGCCACATGGCTGATGGCCGGACATTAGTCTCCTAGGAGACAAGGCAGATAAGGACTTGCACTTTACTTTTTTCTCTTGTCT
>JAYRBT010000139.1:15158322-15223365 GCA_036023395.1 Myiotriccus ornatus
AAAATAGTTCTTTTGTTAGTACCCTCTGTTTATTTTAATTTGCTTGGAATAAAACCAGTTCCTCAATTTTTCACAGTAAACTTCATCAGATTTTAATTGCTCTGTGGATTGGTATTCTGGTACCACTGAAAGCACAGGCACAGCTCCTATGGACATCAACAAATCTGGATTTTTTTTTTTAGTGTGGATTTTGAAAGCAAAAAACTTCTAGCTCTCAGGTGGTAATTTTTATGTTGGAGCTGTTTTCTTAGGGGTTCATGTGGTAGCTTTTTCTTTTTCTGTTCAGTCTTCTCTTCTTTGTAAATCACAGAATCTCAGAATAGCTTTGGTTGGAAGAGACCTGTAAAGATCATCTAGTCCAACCTCCATGCAATGAGGGAGAGAACTCTTCAACTAGATCAGGTTGCTCAGAGCCCTGTACAGTCTGACCTTGAATGTTTCCGGGGTTGGGCATCCACAACTTCTCCAGGCAACCTGTGCCCATGTTTCACCACCCTCTTTGTGAAAAAACTCCTTCCTTATATCTCTTCTAAATTGACTCTCCTTCAGTTTAAAACCATTATCCCTTGTCCTATAGCAACAGGCCCTGCTAAACAGTTAGTTCCCACCTTTCTTTGAGGTCCTCTTCAAGTACTCAAAGGCTGCAGTTAGGTCTCCCTGGAGCCTTCTTTTCTCCAGCAACTCCAACTCTCTCAGCCTTTCCTCCGCATAGGAGAGGTGCTCCGGCCCTTTAATAGTGTTTGTGACCCTCCTCTGGACTTGCTCCAACAGATCCATGTCTTTCCTCTGCTGAGGACCCCAGAGCTGGATGCAGTATTACTATTTGCGAAATAGTAATAATTAAAATTTCCCTGACTATTCCCTATGAACAAGCACTATAGGTTTTGTCCTTAAATTCTTACAAAATGTCTTCATATTTCAGAGATGTATATGTGGCTCTGCCACAGTGAATTGTAAGTGAAGAAGTGTGGAAGAGACAGCATTCCCAGTGCTGCCTGTTGCAAACAGACCACTTAGAGGCAGAAAAGGGAGTTTGATTCACCTGGGAGGAGGAAGAACGGGCGCACTTGGTCCTGCTTCCTCAAGTGTGTATATATAAATTGTTAAGCAGGACTAATTTCGTGGACTGATTTACACTTTCAAATAAGCTTTCTAGACCAGAAGATTCTGACTCTGTTCTTCTCTGTCTTCTTTTGATCTACTATTTTTTATCATTTCTGACTTCACTGTAGCTTGAGAAAGACAGCAGTCAAAGCAATTTCTTTGGAAGTAACCAGAAGTTAAATCCACGTCTTTCTGAATTGTAGTAGTGTTCTTATCACTAAACTGGCACCACCACCCATGCAGTTAATCGAGGTGCTGACTGTGACTAACTTTTTGGGATTCTCTAAGGTCTCAAGGAAGCTTTGGGAGTTGTATGTCTTATCCTGCATTGCTTTTAGGAAGAGATAGATAATTATCTATCTCCATAGTGTTCAGGTACGTCTGAAGATGTATGCCAGCCAGAAAAACTTTTAGCCATATTAAGAGCAACACAGTGAGTTCAGGTGCCAGGCAATTTAAGTCATACTGGAAACTGGGTAGATGTAGTTGTTGTCTGGGGCTCAGAAGGATTTACAGGCCTGCAAAATACTTGGAGTAGAGATCAACAGCATGTAGCTTAAACCCTGCTATCTTCCTGGGGGAAATAGTGGTCCTAAACACAAACACAACAAAAGAAAACAATGCTGTCTAATCTGTGTATGACAGACTCGAAGATATTGAGTGTTCCACCTGGGGTAATTTTGGGTGAATGTGCAGTCTCAGCAGTCACTGCTGCCTGAGTATTATGTGATGGATTTCGTTTCCAGGCTAATAGAAGGTGAGAAGACTTTTCAAGACAGTAAGCTTAGAAAATATTAAAATGCAGTTTATTTCTATACTGAAAATCTGATAATTCTGTAGGCGTTCCATCAGAAACAAAAAGCTGTAATTATAAATGCAAAGTAAATATGGTTCTAGTAATTCAGAGGGACCTCTTAGACCCAAATTCATCTTACTACTAAGGTATTTAAATTAGAAAACCCAGAAAATGTCAGACTACTGTATTCCTTGGAATAATTTTAATAAGCTGCCATGGTAATTTACCATGTTGCATCCTGTTGGATCCTTCAGTAGTTGCATCCTGTTCCCTATATTGAAGCCTATGCAATTCAGGAACTTCACTATAATTTTTTTTCTTGCAGAACCAGCTTTAAAACTACCTAAGCTCTTGCTTACCTTTTCACTGCTTGTTTGCATCGATCTAGAACCAAATAGCTTTGAGCAAGTGCAGAGATGACGCATGAAGTATTATGCATATGTGTGTGGCTGCAGGTTTCTGTTACAGATATAATAAGCAAGAGGTATATGTATACTGCACAGTTATACATCTTGGAAACCTCAGGGTTAGGCTGACATAAGTGCCTTCTGATGGCTTGCTAGGTAAGATCCAGCACGAGGCTCTCTAGGGATGAATTTCTTAAAAAACATAGAAGTGGGTTCGACCACATTTATTTGATATTACATTCATAGGTGTAAAATACCAGTTTATAGTTTCACTTGTCCATTTCCCTTGCTCTGGATCTGCCTCCCTGATCAAGAAATTCAATAGCTATTAAAAGCTGCAGCTGTACTAACAGCTTTATAGGAGGCATTTTGCAGCTATTACTGTAGAACAGGCATTCTGTGCCAGTACAGATGTTACGTCCACCTTTTTCATAAGCACTTTATCTGCACCATGGGCATTGCCTTTCTAATGTGTGCTTGAAACTGCTAAACGTGCTCTGTAGCTGTAATTTATTTGGGCTGGTGTAGTTTAAAGACCTGAAAGCTGTATCTGCACCTGTTCTATTCAGCCGACCAGGAAAGCACAGATTCCAGTGCATGGGAGTTTGTAGAGTTTAGATCTCTTCTTTGTAAACCTTCCGAACCAAATGCAGCCATTTGATTCACATGTACGTCCTCCTTCCCTGAAGTGGGAATATCTTGCCATATGGATTGCAGAATTTCAATTTTCTAATGTTGAAAGGAGAACGTGCCACTTGATCTAGTGGAGGATGGGCACGCAATTCCTGAATTTCCTCCCTCAGTCAGTCCTTCTCTGAGTAATGGAATGTACACAGTGAAAGATGAAACACGTGGAAGTTGCTCCAGTGTGTCCAACTGGAGCAAACTCTGCTAGTATGATGACACTGGTTTCATTGTGGAGCAATGTGACAGACACTTCTGAGTGAGGTGTATTTAAAGTGATACAAAATGAGTGAGAAGGGAAAGAAACTACTTAACCTGATTCACCTCCAGACAACACTGACATCAGTGAATTTGTACTAATGTAAGGTAAGTGACAGTTGAAGATGACTGAAAAACTGACAAAATCTGAAATTTTCAATATTGAACATTGAATCAGTATAAGAGCCCTTCACTGAACTGTTTTAGCCCAAAATTTTGGAAATGGGACAAAATCCAGGAGTAGTCCTAGCTTTGAAAGACAAAAAATAAACAAAAAAAAAGAACTTAACCCCCCCCAGAAACCACCCCAAACCAAGTAAACAAGAAAACCACTGTTCAGTGAGGTTTTCCAAAACCAAAGCTATGTCCCACTTTGCCCAGAGATGTATGTCATCTGTAGACATGTCATCAAATATGACTCAAACCAGCCCTTCCCCCAAAATAAATAAATGCAACCACATAGACTGAAGTCTTTGGCATTTTAAAGATTCTACCCTACTTACTTGCGGTGCATTTTTAATTTAGAGTTAAACCAGGGGCTGATCCCTTATTTAGTGTTTTCGCTAAAATAAAATAGAAAAAAAGCAGTTGTGCCGTAATCAGTCTTGTTAAAAACCTGTAAATATGTAGTGAATTTAGTGCAATGGAATGGAGAAGCAGCACATCTATATGAAAACAAATAAAGAACGAAGGACTTAAAGAACAGAGCTGTACATGGAAATGTAGTGAAAGCAATAAAAGGGCAGAAGCTTATTCAAAGTGTATATTTTGGGAATAGTGATTAAATAGTGTAGTAACTATTGCTAAAATGAAATGCTCCTGAATTGTGCATTTAGGCTTTGAATTGCTTTTGAAAGTTCTGATGACTTTTGACAAACCAAAAAAGCCTCTTTCAAGAGGCCAAGGACACCTCCTTTGGTTCATCCAAATGTAGAACAGAATTTGGCCCTTCAGCTTTTGGATACTATCAGAAGCTCTAGGTGGAATTACAGTCTTGCTGTACACAGCTGAGTATATATAATTCTTTACGTAAAACTCATGTCCGATGTGTTGTAAAAGGAACGAAAGGTAGCTGTTAATTTCAAGGCTTATAAATATGTCAGTGGGTTTTCATAATGTCTTAATAAATTACAAGAACAAACTCAGTGACTCATGATGTCACCAGAACTACATGCTGCACTGTATTTATTGAAATTATGTACTATACCTCACAGAATTCTTTTACTTTCTACATGAATATATAGGTCCCACTAAAAAAATCAAAACAATCCTCCTGGATTTCTTAATTTTTTTTTTTTTAAATTTGCCATTTTCCAGCTGTTTTCTTGTTCTGAGCACTTCTTGAAATGAAGAAAATTTTAAAGAAAATGTATTTAAAAGAACATTGCTGCAACTGCTATATTTATTCATTGAAAAGCTGAAGTAAAATACAGTTTCCAAATATCCTCAAATTTGGGTGAAGTTCAAATTTTCCTTGGATCCTAGTTCTCTGGCTGGCCACCAGCCCACATCACTAGTGGTATAACTAGCTGAAAAATGGGAAAAAACAATTTCATGAAAAATTCAAGATTATTTTGGCTGAAATGTAAAGATAGCAGCAATATCGTAGTTGGTAATGCTTCACTCTTTAGCCTAAAAAATAAACACAGGACAGGCTAAAGATTTTAGGTAAGTTAAACGTGTAAGGCTAATTCAACAGCATTTCAAAACCATGAAAGTAAACTCAGTGTGTGAAGAAGCCCTTGGCTCTTTAGTGCTCCCTGTCCAAACTGGTTTTTGCTCGTTAGAAGCTGCAAGTGCAGTTGGTATTTAAGTGTTGTGATTAATTGTTCTATTGTATCAAAAAAAATATAGTGGGTTCCTATATTGAGCTGGCCCTGCTCCCACATGTATGCTGAGGTGCTGAGTTCAATGGCACAGAACCTGTTACTTAAGGTGGGGACAAGAGGAAAGAATTCCACACTGCATCTATTTTTTATGGCCCTTGTTTAAATCACTGGAAATGGTACCTCTGAGTTTAATGTACGTTGATTTGATGACATGCTTCTATGAAGGTTCTAAATAAACCAAACAAATAAAGGACCCCAATAGTTCTCCCTCCCATCATTACTGAACTGGTTCTCCAAGGTGTTTGGATGTGAAATCCCCTTGTTCCGGCTGCATGTCCACTCATGTATTGCTTCCAATGAAACAGGTATCTTTTCAATATGGATGTCTTAATTTTCTATCCAGGAAACCCCACTCCAAACTTCCCATTCCAAAAATAATAGCAGTGTTCAGTCACATTTTATGAAAGCATCTTAGAATTTATATAAATAAGACTAGTGTACATTTCAAAGAATATATAAAATGCTGTCATTTTGATTTTACTGCAGGGATCAAAGAGCCGATTAAAATTAAAATTTCATGAACTTTAAATTATGCATTTAGTCATAAAAAAAATTAAAACAAAAAAAATTTAAAGCAGCAGGTGTACCTTTTATAGTAAGATAAAGTTTAATATATTTTATTAGCTTAAGGGACACAGAATAACTATCTATCCAGAACTTCAGGCATGCATTTACATAAATATATTAAATTAAGAAAAGCAATTATACACTTAAACATCCTTTTGTCTAAAAAAATCATTAAATCCACAGATTAACAATAAATCCAACTCTATGTATTTATCACTTCCAGATACAACTGTTCCATTTCTCAGATATTACACAAATACATTTGTTAGAATTTATATGCATTATACATATATTATATATTACATAATAGTGTGTATACATACATGGTGTTCAATAATATAATAATAATTTGTAGTTTTTATAGCACTTTTCATTTGAAGAGCTCAAAGCGCTTTACGAGGATTGATTTGACTAATTTTCAGATGGAAAGTGGAGGCACAAAGATGCAATTATTTCAGGATATATAGAATTTGTGACAGACAGTAACTGAATTCTCTTGTTGTGAACTTCAGTCATGCTGTCTCCCTAAAAAGAAATGCACATATAGCTTATGTAGTCTATGTAGGTAGACTTGCAAAGACTTGTAAGGTCTCAAACCAAGAAAGCACTTAAATAATTATATTAATAATGTTAAGCACATGACCTCAGTGAGGCTCATATGCTTAAAATTACTTGTGTGCTTCCAGTGCTCTGCTAGATTGGTGCCTGTGTATGCTTAGTAGTATAATACAGTTTTTAGTTTTAGTTACAGCTTATAGAAGATACTTAAACCTAGTTTGAATGATATTTTCTAACTATGTCCCCACATTTCAAATGTACATACAGTACCTGACAGCTACTATAAAATAAAACTAATTGAACAGGGGAATGTCACAACAGTAATGTTCTCAAGTGACTGAAGTTTGTTATTTCCTTTTCTGCTTGGCTCCCATTACAATCTAATTGTTCTCAATTGGGACTTGAAGTTTTAATTCTGCAGTATATTTTGTGGGGGACAGCTAATAGCATTTCTGGGTAATTCACAGAGTAGGGTTACTGCTTCTGGTACTGATGGAGATACATCTGGTGGCTTAATACCAGATGGTTTCTGATCTCAGTATATCTTTAGCTGGTGCTTCCTTTCTTAAATTTCCTGGGAATTAAAACAATTTCTAATCTTTTTTTTTTACTTTTTTACTTCTGTTTTCATTGCATAATGAAAATAAATAGTAAAATCTCATAGACCATAAGAGAAACTTTACTACATGATACATTGGACCCTATTGATAACTTGTAGCAGATGGAAAGTTGTTATTTATCAGTAGAAATAGAACTCTTCTCCAGTAATGCAGCTTGCTGTCTGTGCAATAATTTCTGATGCTTTTGTTTGTGGAAGCCTGTCTGTGTAGACAAGAGGCAAAGACACTCATTATATGTATATAACACAGAATATTAAATGTTTGTGAATTTCTGTGGCATGAAATGATTGCCACGTGATATCTTTTCAGTACTTAGAACTCTGGAAGCTGATGTGTCACTTGTCTTTCAAATCAATCTGTACAGTGTAATGTGAAGAAAAATTTCCTACAGAAGCCTATGCGAGTTTTCTTTGGGTTATGGAACAACATGATAATCCTTCACTAATATATAAACCAACTACCAATTACTAATAACTCATGAGTGAACTGAAGGAAAAAGGTGGATGTGCCAGTTATAAAACAGTAACATTTCTCTTTTCCCAGCAATGGCATTAGAAATACTGTCTGATTAGTCAGTCTACCCAGTGTAAATCCACGCAGAATAAATCGCTGTGCTAAGATTTTTTGGATGTTGAAAACATTTTAGAGCACAATAAATCCTGTGTGCTGAGTTGTAACTGAAAGAAGTGAGAACAAAGGCAACAGCAAACCCCTGTGTAGGACACGTCTAGGTAATGTCCACTCATGTCCCACCCTGTTATCGCTTAGGCCTGGCATGTCAGTACTGAGGGCTCTCACCACTTTCAGTCTTGCTAGTCTCACTAGTAAGGGTAACAACAACACTTTTGGATTGGAATATAGTCTTGATTGAAATGTTACACCATCCCTGCTAAATAGACAGGAAAAAATAGGGCTTGAAAATGCACCTAATACTGCCAAAATCATCCCTTGTAATACTGGACTCGAAACAGCTGAGGGAGCTGTTCCATGGATGTTCGTGAGCATCTGTGGGGGTTACTTTTGGCCCCATCTCACTGTGGCCATTTCATAAAATGGGGACAGTGACTTGATATTTCAATTACTTTCCTGCTTACTGGGCATATTAGAAACAAGCGTATATATGTGTGAAAGAGAAAACCTGTGAGCTAATTGCTCAACATTTTTCAAGAAGTATCAAGAAGTCTGGCAGATTTTGTGTAAGTGTTGGGAATATCCATTAAGGAAACCCAAGAGGATTGGATATGCTTTGTATGGCTTTGTGCAGGGTTGCATCTGCAGTCTTATTCTGGAAAACATTGGTGTAATGATTGGAGATGCAGACACAGAGAGGTCATGTGTGCACTGATGTCTGAAGTTAAGATCTTCTGCCAGCTAAGTGGATATCTTTTAAAGACTTAATCCTATAACTAATGAAGTCAACAGGAATTAACATCAATGGACTTGGAGTCAGGCCCTCAAAGATTAAAGTAATCCCATACTGAGCTTTCAGGTGGCTTCTGCTGTTTCACA
Organism: Myiotriccus ornatus; assembly: GCA_036023395.1. Taxonomy (NCBI): domain Eukaryota; kingdom Metazoa; phylum Chordata; class Aves; order Passeriformes; family Tyrannidae; genus Myiotriccus; species Myiotriccus ornatus. The sequence goes on from JAYRBT010000139.1 coordinate 15,166,715, forward strand.
CCTATGTCCCAAAAAGTATGTGTCTTATTTCACTGAATTACTCTGTTGTTGAAAACAAACTTTTCAGCAAAAGAGTCTTTTTTCAATGTTTCTAAAACATTTTGTCCCGAAACTAGTTACAGAAATATTTATTAGGGTTGGTTGGCTTTTTGGTGAGGATGTTACTTTTTTTTTTTTTAATTGAAAAATGTTAGTGAATTTTTAATATTGCAAAAGGGCAAAAATTAGTTTTTATTTGCTTCCTGAATTTCTTTTGGTTGGTTCTGTTTGTTTGTTTTTGTTTTGTTTGGTTTATTTTTTTTCTGAGACAAGGATCACGTTTTAAGTTGGATAGAAGATCAAAATGGTATAATCCCTAAATAAACCGATACACAGACAAATTAAAGGATAGTAAATTAAAGCACATTAATGTCTTTTAAAGAATTCACTTAATTAAGGAAAAATAAGCAGAAGGGGATGTCCTCAGACTTGTGTTTTCCATGTAGACCTAATCTTATAAATGTCTATTTCATGGATACAAGTAGAATTACATAATAAGCATCACCTGCAGCAACCAGGGATTATTGATGTTTGCTGTGGTTCTAGAAAGGAAGGAGCTGTAAAGCCCAGTTCGGAGAAATGAATGAAAGAAGGAGATAAAGAGAGGTGTCATGTTGGTGATACAGAATTTGTCCCCTTATTTATAACTAACATAAAATTTGTTTGCATGAAATATAATAACCTGTGAGGATTTAAAGGTACTAAGGGTTTGCATCTGTGTCCCTGACTGTTAACAGGAGGAATTTATTACCAGAGGGGGAGGGTTTGAGTTAATATTTCTTATTGGACGCATTAGAAAAATTAGTTTACTGTTTTTCTGAAATGGAGTGAAACAATTTGGAGCTGATTTTACATAACATCTTTTTGTCTCCCTACTTATCAATGGAGTAAAGATGTTTCTTCTTATATTCCGAAAATATGCCTTCTTTCTGATCAGTGATCAGAAAAAAAATGAAAGTTTTCTGTTCCAAAATAATAAAATGGAGGTTTGAAACTAGCAGACACCAGAAACAGAGTTGTGTTTCTTGCAACAGGTATGTTTGTTCTCTGTTAACAGTGGAAAGCCTCAAAGAATGCTTGAAATGTACAATGTGTTGGGAACAGAGAGGCAGTATCTCCTTAATAAAGGAAGAAATGAATGGAATAAAAGATTAGGAGAGAGAAACACACAGAGACAGAGACAACTTGAGCACATACATAAAATCCTTTCTGGAGGCCCTTATCTAATTGCCTCATTTATCTAGTTTCATTTATAAGCTCAGTTTTATTCTGGGACACTCTCGGAGGTTGTGTGAGAATGGCTGCAGAATGACCTAACTGGCAACAGGCCTTCTACAGACCCGTTTTTTTTTTTTTTTTTTGTATGCCAATTCTCAGGGCAATTACTGCAGTTGCCCTTTTTATATCAGCATCTTGGGTGGCTAGGCCTGGGGTTTGCTCACTCTTTTTAATAGTATAATTTCTTTTGATAAATAAGCAGCTAGGAATTCTTTTTTTTTTTTTGGTGAAAATACTTCTTTTGCTGTGGGACTTTCTATGTGGACTTAATGCAGATGTTTGCTTTCCCATGATATAAAAGATGATTTAAAAATGAATCAAAATACTTTCACAAACTATCTTCCCTTTCCCTCTAATCTTCATTTAGATTGCATCTTAGTTTTGAAGTTTTGGTGGAATGACTCAAACAGAAAATGTTTGTTTCAATAAAATAAACTGAAGTATTTTGCTTAAATTTTGGAAGTGATTTCTGGGTGCAGCACAACAGATATAAGTTTTTACCATTGATTTGAATAAGACCTGGATTTAATTCTTAGCTCTTACTGGAGTTTTATTTTCTGATTTCACTAGTAAACTAAATTGTCTTATTATTAAGATCAAAATTCTAAGATCATTGTTATCCCTTCTCTGCATGACTATGGCATATATATTATTGTGAGTCTTCAATTTAGGTGCCATCTGTGGTATATTTTAAGGAACTAAGCAAGGAGAAAAGAACTATCACATCTCTCCAGCTGGTTGTTGAAAATAATGTGTCACAGTGGAATTAAAGTTGGGTTTATTTTTAAATATATTTCATTGAAGAAAGTGTTAAAGATGTCAGATATTTAAACGTTGCTAAAATACTTCAGCAACTTTCTTGCTTTGCTGATTATGAAGAGTGTAATAAAACTGTGCTATGTGACAGATTTAGACAGCTGGCTCATTCAGGAGAAGTTCACATTTTTGTCACCCATGTTGAATAAGGAAAGATTAGATGTTAAGGTCAATTTACAAAAATGGTTGTCAGGACATTTTTTAATTGTAAAACTTTTTGTGGTGGAATTCAGGGAAAAGACTAAAGGCAGAAAGCAGTGGAGACAAAGAGCAGCTATTAACCTACAGATGCTACCACAGGGTTCATTTTGAGATTGGTCACACTGCTTAGCCAATGAAGTGTTCGTGTGACTATAAGGGACCACCCTTTTCTGGGGTGAGAGGGCAATTTGGTCTTCATGCTCATTTAATCCCAAGATGTCTTTCAATGGACTGTCAGTTGAATCTACATTGTGCAAAATTATGCATGCATTTTTTAATGCAGACCATTGTTCTCTGAGCACTTAACCAAGATTTCTCAATTTTCATTGGGCATGAGGTCACTCAAAACCCAGGCAAACATATATGGAAGGCAAATGTAATTTTCTGTTCCTCTGAGCTGGAATGTGTAAGACACAGAAATGCAAGTATCAGTCACTCTGTAATTTCAGATTTAATACCTACTAAATGAAGACTGACAAATTTTTATAAAGGAGAATTTGTTACATGTCACTACCCTGGAGAGGTAATGTTGCTACTGGAGAGTGATATGGCTAAAATCTTTTAGATCTCATTGACTAAAGTGTTGTCAATTGTTGATGCATGAGCAGCTGCTTATAAGGACCACAGGATGTGCACACTGTGGCTATTTCGCTTTCTTTTCTTAGGCAGGATTTTATAAAAGCCAGATAGTGCAAAGGAAACCTGATAGTTTTTAAGCAGTGAGCAAAGAAACCATCAATAATGCCCTAGAGCTGAAGATAAGAGGTCACCAGTTCCGCATATACATGTAATTAGACTATTAATACCTTAGGAAACCTGACTATAGCATGTACACCATATCTGTTCATACATTTACAAAGACTCAGTTTTGTGTTAGCTCTTGAAGGAACATTTACATTTAGAACCACGTTTGGCAAGAATCACTATACGATTTGTACAACTGACACTGTGCACAGGCAACACATGCAAGTGGGAAGGAACTCCAGTCCAGGGATGTTCTGTTCAGTGTGACACTGGCAGCAGCCTGCCTGTATAACCTCTTACACTGCCCTGTTACAGTGAAAACCACTTTATGGACACTTTTAACACATGCTGAAATTTTATTATGATTGGTTGGTGGTTGTTTTTTTTTTCTCATCCGTCGTAAATAAACACAAGTTGACACAAGGATACATTTCTAGATTAGATCCACAACACCTTAAAGTGTGTGTGTTTTGCTCTCTCTTTCGCCATCTTTCCAATTAAGTTGGTGAAAAAAGTAACTTTAGTATTTTACAGGACCTGGTAAAGCTGTCTCATCTAGGCGATATTATAAAAATAAAAAAAAAAATATAAATATGTAATATGAACCCCGTGCCCACCGTTAAATAAAATATATGATAAAAAGCAGATCTTCTAGGATGACTGGTTTTGAAATATGCGAATATAATTTAATTATTAAACACTTGAAACAATCTTGATATTAAGCTGCGATAACCAGATTTTTGCACCTATGCTAGATAAAGAAATGCGTAACATTCTGTAATAGAGTTACATTGATGAAAGTGAAGGTTACAGTCTTACAATAAATTGCCTAGATAGGAATGCATTAAGCAGTTCTGAAATATTGTCTCATGATGTAGTTCAGTTCACCTTAGAAACTGTTACAACTGGATTTTATTAAGTCCAGCAGTTTATACAGCAATGTTTGAAAACTGCTTCTGCATAGCTATGATCAGACAGGTACAGACACGAGATTGCTGGGATATCAAAGAATCCATTAAGACATTGTGAAAAGTCCCGTGACGAGAATGTGTTTTACAGTGGTGGAATTACCTTTGTAAACTATTTCTCATGAAGAAATAAATACTAAAAAAAAATTCCACTCTCTGTAAAACCGTATTTGTTTGTGGCAGCACGTGTGCATGTGTATGTGTGCACATAATGGATATCGGGACGTCCATGGAGACGTACGGGGAATATTTACACACATACAAAGAATTTTTTTCTGCACAGTTGTGGATATTATACTTAAATTAATAAAGTAACTCAAATCACCGGTATTTGTTGCAGGATAAGAGTCTTTTAAAAATAACAGGATTCAAAACAAATGCCCGTTGAAAGTGTACTTTCTAAACAGTCCCAGGAACTATACAATATAGCTGGTTAGATCCAGCAAATAGGATGTCATATCTAGGATCTGATCAAGAATACCTGCCCTTGTCACTCTTCGGATGCTTCTATCGACTTGCTCACACTGGGGGCCGAGATAGCCTTTTTTACATAAGCATTTATTAGGCCTTACACAGACACCTCCATGTCGACAGGCTGGGTCACATTTTGCTGCGGGTAAAAAAACAGGGATTTTCTGATTTGTTTAGAACATCAGAAACTGAAAAGGTGCAGTTACACATTCATTAAAGGCTTTTCTAGCCTTATAGTTATAAAGCAAGCATATAAATGAAAAACAAAACGGAAAAAATGAAATATTAGAAGTTGTGAAAGCATATTTTCTCGAAGTTCTAAAATATTAGGGGGAGGAAGTAATTTTGTATGTCTGGGTGGACATCACCCAAGAAACACTGATAAATAACAGATTTTTTAAAATGTCCAATTCCCATGTTCAGATTTGATATTGGAGTGAATAGAGAACCCATTTCAAAAGACTTCAGGCTTGACATATCTTATAATTTGAAGCTAGATCTAGACCAGTTGTGGTCTACCTCATTCCATTTCTTATGCTGGCACCCCAAAGAAGCCTGAAGTTGGTGAGACATTTTAGCACCTGGCTATCTCCAAGCCAGCAAGTGCTGAATCTCAAGTAAATTGCTTTTTACACCTGGAGTTCTGCACTACACTCTTTCCTCAGCAGAGCAGACTAAAACTGACCAGAGCTGCACTCCCTTGGCTCTTGCATCACTTAACCCTGAGACCAGGATTGAATTCCATTTAGAGAAAAGAGAGCCAGAGTATTTTTTTCAACAGTTTTTATCAATTATATAGGTTTCAAAGTTTTCCCCTCTCTCTTTAACAGATGATTTACCTATCGAGTTCTAGGTTAATCAGCCTGCTTCAGCTGTTCAAATATAACTGCTATTTTAAATTGTAGCCAGTGTTGTAGTAATAATAACTTTAGTTGTGGAGGTATTTTCTTCTGGAATAGAGTCACAGAACTGTGATATATGCAATGTATCTTGCTTCTTTTTTTGCAGGCATTTTGCTGTTTAATGTTTTACAATAAACTCTAATATCAATTTACAGATATTTATAATACACTATATAAATACAAGTTTCTTGATTTTATCCACAAGTTTCTTAATGACACCAGAAGGAAACTGATACCTTGTAAGGTAATTTTTCTTATTTAAATTATAATAGTGGCTTGAGGTCCAACTTGGAATTCCTCAGTTAAATGTTGCATAGGACACAGGAAAGAAAGATTCTTAGTCTACATATTTTCTGTAGCTTTCTTGTTCATTGCATCCATCAAATTACATACCATAAATTTGTATTTTTTTAGACAAAACAGATTATTCAAGACCTATTTATGCTCACATTGGGTGCATTTTTTGCTTTATGTTCCTCTTGGGGAAAGGCTGTAGAATGGGCCTCATCCTCTAAATGTAGGAAAGGTCTGACTGACAAGTGAGGACAACTGAAGGTTGGACAATTTCTCCAACCTGTTTTTGTTGCAGGGTTGGATGATGGTCTGCTCATGAATCTTTCCCTGAGATACATAATTTGTGGTTTCAATAATTTCATTTCATTCCAAAGTAGCTCCTGCTCATCCCTGAAATGCTGGAGATTGCTGAAATTTACACTCGAGGCTGTAAGGACTTCACAGCTGACCCTGCTTCACCAGGGCCCTCCTGAGTGCCCTTCCAACCTGAATTATCCCTGGTCCATTGTGGGATTCTTGCTTTGTCTTAAAACCTGACTCTCCTTTGAGTTCTACTGCCATTATATTATTATACAGCTCAGACATAACCACAGCCTCTGTGGGACAGTGATAGCACAGCTGTGGCACTCCAGGTTCATTCGCCTCACTCCTTTGCTGGTACACTCAACATCTAATTTGATCACAGTTTCTTCAAGTGACTTTTAAAAGCTAAAGCAACAAGAGTTAATGAAATCACTGTAATAAGGGATCACAATAGCGTTCTACTTCGTGGTAAGCTGTAGATAAAATTCTCTTTAACAAACTGGAGCCATTTCATTTTGTAGGATCAAAATCAAGAAAGTACTAAAAGTAAAAAATATTCAAGTTCTTATTTACCATCTTTCCTGACAAGGTACCCCTGTTTGACACTGACAATGATAATACTGCAAGTGGAAGTTGAATGTCCAAACAAGGAATGTGTATTGACTTCCTTTCATTTTACAATCTTGGTGGAACAAATAAGAATACTCGTATATCATATTTATGCTTTTAATTGCACTCTGTACTTGTTCACGTCGCATTAGATGCTTTAGTGGTTGCATTCATCTAAAGACTGATGTTCTCCTACAACTCTCAAGATCAGTATTTCTTTGATATTGTCTTAGAACTGATGGTGAATATACTGGTCAACATACATTGAAAATTTCTCTGAAAAAATAACTGAAAGCAAATTATGACATGTCACTGCTTTTTTCCCCTTGTTGCTATGAATCTATATACAAACCAGTTCTGCAGAAGTCTCCTTCCCAGCCTTGATTACAGCAACATTTTCCTGTGGGAGTGCAGTGCCCATTCCGACAATGCCTTGAGCATTCAGATGTCAGTATCTGTGCAGGCTGAGCCGTTCTTTTGCATTCTTCAGAGACTAAAGGCCTGAATAAAAACATACAAACCAAGCAAACAGTTAAAAACCAGGGTCAAGAAGAAAAAACTGTCTGTTTTTTTTTTTTTTAAAAAAAAGGCCTGATTCTCTGTTATGGTACTATCAGTGGGAGAAATTGTGGGGATTGCGTTTTTCCTCAGCAAAACCAATAAGCATAGAGGTGATATGTTACATTACAGAAAAATATAGTGCTACTTCCTATTATTTCATATAACTGCCTTCAGAGATCTTCTACAAGATTGAATCATAGTCCTTGAGAATTCCTGAAGCATGAACCTGGCAAAATCAGCTTGCTGAAGAGCTTATCACAGGCAGCATCTGATGGTGCCTTTTTGTGTTTCTAGCTGATTTAGACTTTCCCATTGTATGCTGGGAAGAGTAACCTGAACAAGTTTCATATCACACATTATGACATGTAATAATTCCGCAAAAGTATTACCTCTGCCTACAAATTCAGTTTTACTCTGCTGGCTTTTTATTTCCGTATTTTCATGGAGTCGTATTTGGATTATGCATTTTGGATGCTTATTTAAGCATCTGAACATCAGGAAAGACTTTTTCACTATGAAAGTGGCCAAGCACTTTGCACAGGTCGCCTAGAGAGGTTGTGGAGTCTCCATCACTGGACATACTCAGAAGCTGTCTGGACATGGTCCTGGGAAATTGGATGTAGGTGTCCCTGCTTGAGCCCTGAGTTGGACCAGGTGCCCTCCAGAGGTCCCTTCCAACCTCAGCCTTTCTGTAGGTGATTCTATAAAATGTATGCACAAAGCAAATTCTGGTTCAGCCGACTTAAAATATTTCAAATGCTGGGGTTTTTTTTTTGTTGGGCTTCTTGTTGCCAAGTCTTATGTAATGCAGTTGTTTCTGTCACTCTCTACAAAACATTTTGGATATCCAGTAGCCTTTTTTGTTGACAAAAGAACAGCAATATCTTCCTTAACAAAGGAAGAATTGTAGTGTTCCTTCTGCAGTGTTAACTGTGTAAAAATTGTGTTTTATCTTCAGTGTGCCCTAACTGTTGATACAACTTCCTACAGTTTTTCAGATGTTTACTGTTCATTTGTCTTGAAATTTAGCTGTATGTCATCATACTGGCCACTTATTTCATTTGCTGTCTGAATTCAGAAGGTAGAGGCTGTTAGGATCATCACAAGGCTACAGGTTCCCAGTGGAGGTACCATGTTTTGTCTCTGCTGTAGGTTTCATTGCACAGGAATAAGTTTAGAAAAGAATGTCAGAATCTCCCAAGTGTTCTAATCAAGTAATTGAATTGGAGCTTCGTGGTAAATTAAATTAATTAGTGACAAATACAAAATTACTCATTCTCAAGGAAAGAATCTGAACTATTGGCATACGTTCCTGAGCTTTAAATTTGCAGGACAAAGATTCTAATAGTTTTCTGGAGAGCTTTGAGAAACCTTGGCTAAGTGTCCAACTAGACTCCAAACAAATCGAACCAAAATTGTATTAGATAGAATAGAAAATAACATTGTTCATAATGCTAACATCAATATTACACCTGTAATTATATGCAAATAGCTGGAATAGCAACTTGTGTCCTGATTACCCTGTCAAATATTAAAACATTAAATATTAAAGTGTGGAGAGAAGGATAATTTTTGGAGTCTGGGAAAGAATGGGTATGATGGAGGTGCAGAAAACTGTGACAGAAAAAAAAAGAGGAGAAAAATTGGGCATTCTTGCTTATCTCCCATTTCAACATCAGAAGAAATATCAAGGGGATAAAAATTAAGCTAAAGAAAATAAAATTAACTAGCTGAACTCATTGGCTTCTAAGATATCAATGTAGCCCATGTTCCAGTAGGATTCTAAAAAGATATTTCTATGCACAATGGGGCCATTCAAAGCAATATTAGATAGGGTAAAAATAATTTTTAAGAAAAATAAGAATTCATACCTAATGCCATTGAAGCCCCTCACTACTGCCTGGGCTTTCATTTCCCCCTCCCATTTTGGCATGGAGCTTGCTAACTGTACAGTGCCTGTTTCTTTGAGAAATAGAGTACAGGCTTACTGGTTTGTTTCACCATAGCACTTTCTCTGCTCAATCCTAATTACTACAATGACTATTTAAGCATCCATACAGAGGAACTGGTTCCCCAAAGATGTTAAGGACAGAAAGAATGTGTAGATTAATCTTTAGTGTGGCACTGAGTCCTGATTTCTAAACCATTTCTGAGAATCACTGAAGGTCTTGTATTATTTAAGGGCTTTGAAACATGTTTTGACACCTTTGGTATATTTGAAACCCTTTCAGTTTTAGTGTTTACATATTTCCACAGCTGTCTTTTAAATATAATGCATTATTTTTTTGACCTGTAAGGAATTCCAGTTCTGTAGTAATGAGTGTTACATATGATCTGGTTAAGAAAGTTCCTATATGTAAAAATTATATGCAATATTCACAGGCGGTGCTATTTTGGAAACTGTTCTACAGAACTATACGATTTTCATTGGAGACTTGTTCAGATTTATAGTAAAAAGATCTGTTTTCTCATTCTTATGTCTGGGGAAAAAGAGATCTACATTAGAGATGATTTCTTTAAAGCCGACTGCACAGGAGGCAAGATTCTTTCTTCAGCTGCCACCATTAAAGCCCATTTATTTCAAGTTACTTTAAATGGCAGTCTTCTCTTTTCATTGTTCAAACACAAGCACAGTGCTGTGTTTAGCAGGAAGTATAACCTCAGGCTCCTGGAGCATCTCTTGGAAACAAGCTCCAGTGGCAAATCTTTAGCGAAGAATGACCTCATATGTCACAAAGATACTTTATTTGTAAAGATAATGATTGATTTTATTAAGAAGTGTAAAGTATTTATCTATGATAATGCTGTAATATATGGTTCTTTTTGCATGTAATAGGAAAGCAGAAATCACACTTTTTTTTTTTTATCGAGCCAAGTATGGCTGGTCACTTTTATGATTTAAAATTTTCTCCTTCTCTTGGTACTTGTGAATATAACCTTCCTTCTATTCTGCCATCAATCAATAACTTGTACTCATCAGCCCTGGATAATATTTATTAATGGTGGGGTGGAGTAGAAACAAAGATGGAAAAAATTCTGGTTGGCAGAGTGCCTCAGGAGAAGAGAAACACAAATGCAGCTGCAGCAGAATCCTTCTCATGGGTGAGAATTGCTGGTTTCCCTCAGCTGCACTATGGGAAAAGCCACACTTCTTTCTCAGGGCTCGGATGCTGTTCTGGGACCAGCACATGTGGAGAGAAAGTCTCTACCCCGCAGTACTTACACTTTGCATTCTTAAAGCTTGAAAGGGCTAGAAATTTTCAGTCTCAGCACAAGTTGAACTGAATTTCACAAAGATAACATAAGGCTTGAAACTGACTGTTGGGACTTGATCTTTCCTGCACTTAGACAAGCCTATGATTTTGTTTATATAACTAGTGCTTCGCTGTGTCTCTTGACATGGAGAGTGGAGGGGAATAGATGGAGCCACACTCTGGGCTGGAGAGAATTTTTTTCCTTGTATTCCTCAATCTATAAAACTCTAAAGGGTACAGCTTGATTACTCTTACAGTAAGCACTATTTGGTCCACAGAAAGTCAGCCAAAAATGTAGCTGATAATGACTATTTATATGGTCTGTACAATTCTAGTTATCTTAAAGAGCTGTTCATATATACAGTACAGTACAGTATATCTTGCTTGTTAAAACAGGCTTTCATGAAACTGTAAAACAACTCTAAATGTATGGAACATGGAGGAAAAGTTGTACTGGGGGCTGAGGCCCTCGATGGATCCCTTCACTGACATGTGCAGCGAGCTGGGAATTCTCGACTGTACAATGAGTCAAGAAATTTTTGCTGCCTTACCATAGCTAATATAAGAGAGTAGCCTCTACTGTTAGTTTAGAGGCATACAAAAGTCTAACATGCTTTAATAGATTAAAACTCATCCTGGTGTTGCTCAGGATTTTGTGCTTTCTTTAGTGCTTCTCTTCACAGTTCCACGAAAATTCACAGACTGATTTAGTTGCTATATGTGCTTTTTGTAACTGGGATGCAAATGGAGGGCCAAATTCAGCAGTAAAACAATCGTACTGAACAGAGAGCAATTCCTTCACCATGCTTTTGACACAATATCAAAATCTCTCCTTCTCCACTAAAGTGAGGAAAAAAAACCCCACAAAAACCCAGACAAAATTCCTGGATGTTCAGATTCAAGCAAGACACGCTGCCATAGAAATCCTGACTGTGGTACAAAATATATGGAATGTTATGCTTCAGTTACCTGCACAGAAGATATTAGGCATTAGAATGATACTTAAGTATATCACCAAAATTTGTGCATTAGTTGTTGGGTTTTTTTCCTTTATAAGGGAAAATGTCAAGAAAAAATAATTTTGTTTCACTCCTTGTCATAGACTAAATTTATTACTTGCCATAGAATAAATATAGCATCTCTTCAGGTACAGCTTCTAAAATTAAAAAGTATACCTTTAGTCCTGGGAGAGATGCCAAAAACTCGTTACTTGTCTCCAGATTTACTACATGGGAATAATGGGGAAAAAACTCATGGCTTCTAAGATTTAAACTCAGCAGCATATCAAATTTATTCTTATATGGTATACTTGTTCATGACCTCTAGTCTTAAGAAATTCTGTCATGTTTGAAAACTAGTCCCTAGTGAAGCCTGTATCAATGTTAATAGCTAAGAGGTCAATGCAACTGCTAAACAGTTTGTATTACTGTCGGGGTGGTCATGAAAACAACACCTGCTGCATGAGCACTTGGCAGCTGGGTCAACAGGCACTGTGGGAATTTATCAATTTAGGGGGCCACTTGCATAACACTTTGACTGATGAATTGGGAAAGACTGGCTTACTGCGCTAAAGCTGTTCTATTATGTGTGACTTTCTTTAGGATGGCGGAGGCTTCCTGAAGGCTCCAGAAAATAAGCAAAAGATAAACTGAGCTGGTTTTTTTTCCTTATAAAGCGATAAAAAGTGAGAACTCCTTAATAGCCAGTGCTAGAAAGACATTTAAAAAAAAGGGAGGGGGGGGAACCCAAACCAAAACAAAAACTTTTCCATCGTGGTTACAAAGGAGTTTTTGTAAAGTACTTCTGTAAATTGAAACTCTCTAGGCTGGTATTTGCAAAAAGCTCTAATTTCTCTTTAGTGTCTCTTATGGGAATAGTAACTGCATGTGGGTAGGTAAATGAGATAAAAATTTTGCATGCTCTGGCTAAACTAAACATAATTAGACATTAATTCTGGCTTTCCATTCCCTCAAATGACTTAAAGGATAGTAATTTTCTGAACAGACAGAAATCATATGGCCCACCTGGCTTGGTGAGCACATTCACCAACAAAATTAGCTCATTCTAGGGACAGTTTCCAGTAGTAGCTCCAGACTATATCTATAACCCATCAGAACTGAGCATCTTGATGCAGATTAGTCTAAAACTGTGTGTTTCTGAGTTTCCATTTCCACAGTGATTCAAGTCTTTTACAGGGCTCTACTTTCATAAATGCTTATCTTCTATTGTACCATCAAACGCTCTTGAGTTGTACTAAAAAATAAAATCACTAATGGTTTCCTAAAGAGCCTGAACAATGTCAGAATGAGGTATGACTTAGATATTGTCCCTTCGTGTTTGAAATCAGTTGTTTGGAAATATTCTCCAACAGCGGAAATCCCAGAAGGTGATGATGGAAAGGATGATAAAGAATTATATACCCTGGAGGGGCATGAAAGAGATGGTTTGAATCAAGTTCAAGTCTCAACCCAATGGAAAGCAACTATTTCAGCTGTTGATAGGAAACACTCTGAAATCCAGATCTATAAGGCATTATAAGAAGAGGAAGAGGAAATCTTCCTACGTGTGCAGGGATACTTACTTAAGCTCTGTCCTCTTTTTAAAAATCACCTACTGGCTTCAGTGAGCCATCCTGGTCAAAAGAATTGTTCATCCCCTTTGGAATCACTGTATGGTGGCAAACACTTAAAACTTCACAGGGGATACAGCAGGTCTTTTAATTGGAAAATTTCTGCATTGTCTGTCAGTTTGAGAACTCTTCTCTGAATGTCTTTCATTTTATCTATCATTTCCTTAGAAAGAAAAGTGATCATATTGCAAGTATTCTAAGAGAAGACTTACCAAACCACTTCATGGCTGTCCTACCACCACCCAAAATTTATTTTCTTACTGCTTGGTCTGGTAATAATGTTTAAGTTATGGACTACATGGACCTATCAACAGATCTTACTTATTTAAATATTCATTTTCTCCGTTGATTTTATCCTCTCATAACGCTGGAAAAATGATAAACATTTTCTTTTCTAGTGGGGTTGTCTCCTATTTTCCAGCTGGAATATTTGAACCTCTATACATTTTCTACATCACTGTTTACCTAGTTATTTTGCCTTTGAATACATCAGTGCTTTTGTGATTGATATCAGTATGTATTTGTAGAAACAGAAAGCACAACAGAAAAATTATGAAACAGAAATTAGGAAACCACAAAATAAAAAGGGGTTGTTTTTTGGTTCCAAAGACAATTTATAAAATACTAGTATTTGCATCAATCTTCAGAATATCTGACTAACTCTTTTAGTTGAGAAGAAAATAAGTCTTTCTCCCTGTATTTTCTCACTAGTTCCTATTCCTGGAAAGTGTTGGTTTTTTGATAATCATCAAAAAATGGATATATTTTTCAGAGACACAATTTTGACTTGAGAAGTTCTTCTCTTGACTGCCAGGTTAACTAATGTGCCTGGAATCATTTTGGTTTTATGTGTTTGTAATTCTTAGTGTTTCCAACATCTCCTCCAATCTCAAAGCTAAATTTGCTATTAGCTATACCCTTCACTCTATTTTTGGTAATAGGTAGTATATATGTATTTTGCAGCAACTCACATACTTAGGACTTTTTTTTATCACTTTATTATCTACAAGTTCTCAAGTACTAATGTATCATTTTAGCAACCTTGTTAAAAAAAGAAAGATTATTTCACTCTGTGGTTTTGATGGGAGTCTATTTAGTTATTGACATAAAGTATTTGGAGGAACTGAACAACAATTCCTCTGTGGTACCTTGAACTCTACGTTTCAATCTGCCTCAATGATTGCGGGATTCAGAACCTCTGTGTTGATCATGTTTACCAATTTGTCATATATCACCTCAGTTTAACACCTCATTTTTATTACATCTCAAGGATTGTTTTGAGATAGGACTTTCCCATTGCTGAGTATTGAAGACTAATGCAAAGGGTTCTTTGGATTACCCTCATCTTCTGACCTTCTCATGTTTTATCCTGCCCGCTTATTTTGATTTTCTTTTCTATTGCTAGCAATATCCAAATAGTAGATTTCTGTCCTAAGCCAGATTTGAGACAAGAAAGTCAGGGTCACGGTTATGGTTGAGAACAACTTTTGATTCTGCAGTAGTTTTCTATAGGACAAGAGGACACAGCCTCAAGCTGTGCCAGGGGAGGTTCAGGTCGGCCATTCGGAAAAACTGCTTCTCTGGAAGGCTTGTCAAGAACTGGAATTGGCTTGCCAAGGGAGGTGGTGGAGTCACCATCCCTGGAAGTTGTTCAGGAAATGACTGGATGTGGCACTTAGTGCAATGCTCTAGTTGAGAAGGTGGTGTTCTGTCAAAAGGTTGGGCTTGATGATTTTGGAGGCCATTTTCAACTTTAATGTTTCTCTGATTCTACAAAGATCAAAAGATTACAAATTCTGCACCTTCATGTAAAATTTGTTATCTAAAACAAAAGAATAATTTTGCAAGCTTGAGTAGCTTACAAATGACCACTAGCAGAAGAAGGCTGGGTTTTGCATGAAGGTATTGATTTTCAGCAAGGGGCTACCACAAGGAAGGATAATTTTTTTCTTTTACACTGCCCCAGGCATGGGAAGTTCCCTTTGCAAATTAACAAGTCTGCCAGGGGCCACCTCTCACAGGATTTTGTTATAAAGTAACATTTTGTTATTAAGGACCTGTATCATCTTTCGTGTGCTAGGGTTTACATACATATTTTGTACTGGTATGATGCACACCATGAGAAAGAAGCAATAAAATATTAACATGCAAAAGAATATTAGCATATGAATAATAATATTTCATTAATAAAACTTTACATGAACATTCTCCAAAGCCATGGAATTTTAAAAAATTGTTTACATGGGTAATGGGAACTTAGCATGAAATAGTAAATAGAGCTACAGCTCTCTTTTGTGGAGGTAACTCATTATCTTTCCCTTAAAAGCTTGCAGTGGTGTGAGACTGAAAAACAACAAAACTCAAAACTTTGCCTGGACGAAAATTATCCCACGTTTCTAAAAAAAAAGGTTGCCAGAAACCATATCCCTTGCCACAGCCTGTTTAATTTCAGCTGTGTGCCAGTTTACAAAAGTATTCTATAGTTTTCTGATTACTTTCACCAGTAACCAAACACAGTCTTGACCCTTTTCCATACACGAAAACAGCCAACCGTGAGTGCAGCAATGGGAGGTCTGGCCTTTCAGGTATGTCAGCTGAAGACCACCCTACTGGAAGAAGTAACAAGAACAAAAAGTCGAGGTCAAACAAGGCAGCCCCATGTAATTAGATACTAATAGTGGATTTAGGGTGTAAAATTCACTTAAAACCATACACCAACAGACTAAACAATCCCAGCAAGAATGGCAAGTTTTGTTCTAAAAAAAATGTTTTCAATACCAGAAAGCATAAATACATAATAACCTTGACTGACAGACTGCACTAACCTGTGGTAACATCTGCTTCCAGACTATTTGCTATAGTTTTGGGACAGTACAGTTATAAAACATTGAAACTCTCCTGTAACTTATAGTACAGCATGCATCCAATTTCATGATTTTATTGTTGTATTCACTTGTTGTCCCAATAACAATTTTTAGAATTTTAGTTCAACAGGAAAACAAATTCTTTTATTAACAGCAAAACCAAAGTTGCAAATCTGACTGTATCTGATACTACTGGAGAAATATCCTGAAGTAGGCACTGAAAAAATAGGCAGTTGCTTTTGCAGGGTATGATGGAATCAAAGTAATTATACAACAAACTTCATTTCTCTTGGCTCTTTTATTTTGTGTTGGTTTCTGATGCTTTTGCAGGATGAATGTGCTACTTTTACTCGGCAGACTTGTTCTGATAGAGCAGCAAGTTCCACCATGAAGAAAATGGTATTCCCCAAGCCAAAGTGAGTATCTGCTAGTCATCAGATCTTACTGCGGCTGTGGCCCCTAGGTTATGTTGGGAACTGGCTTTTTTTTCCATATTTCCTAATATTTTCATAGCTCTAGCTGCTCTGCAAAGATCACACCTCAGGAAACTTTGGTTTGATAGTTTTAATTTATCCTCATTTTTCAACTGGTAAATTAGTCTAAATAATTAGACCAATCCTATTAAATCTGTGTCTTATAAATCACTTGAGTGGGATTTATAAGCCTTCTAGAAGCGGAGTTATAAGAACTGTTAAAGAACTTTGTGTATTTCTGGCGTACAGCCCAAAGACAAAGAACTTCCTTCCTTGGAGCTCCAAACCTGCCTGGGGAGAGACAGGTAAATGCAGGGGTATGGAAGGATGTTGAAAACTAGTAAGCAGTGACACTTCACACCCACTGAGGACTGAGTGAGTCCTCTGTGTTATTCCCCATTGGTGGTATCTCCTATACAACAAAAGAGATGTTAGGGAAAGGCTGAACTAGTCCCTTAGAACTTACTTAGGGCAAAACTCACACAAGCTAGTACTGTCAAATAATTTTCTGTAGTTGCTTAGAATAGGTGTTGCCACCCAGGACTGATCTTTTGAGCCAGCTCCCGTTGTGCAGTCCCACCATAGGGGCAGGTAAGGAAGCAGTAACACTGGGGAGAATTCCAGCATATGCATTCCATCTGGTACCTAAAAGCCATTTGGCTTCAGAACTACCACGAGCATCCCTTTTTCAGTGAATGTCACTATTACATAATTCAGCCACGTGGAAAGAACTACAGCTACCTTTTGGTTTTTAACCAGCTGAAGAAAAGGCTGATTTTAAAGAAAAATGCAATGCTCACCTCTTTGGGTCAACAATCTTGTAGAGTTTTCCACTGTGAGGCTGTGTCATACTTTTACTGCTTGATAATATGTAAATCTCACCTGTTAGGAAAGCCAATACAATAAATTAATTCTCCTTTTCTATGGAAAATACATGACTTTTATGATCTAGCTGTATTTGCCAAATGAGATTAAAAAAAAACTTCAGAAGAAACACTCAACACTGAAATATACAGCAGAATCATTGCTATTTGAAAATTTATAGAAGTACTCTCCCCAAATTGATGCTAAAATGTGAAAAAATATTCTATCATGAGTGTTTTGCCTTTCATATAGTATAAAGGGGTTAAAAAAGGTAAAATTTGTGAGGAAGGGAGAAGAAGGGGCTCAATCTGCTCATGTAGTCTCTTTGCCAATTAAGTCTGTAATGTTGGGAATAAAGGAGTAAATACAATACGTTGTGTCATAGTGAGTGACACAGTTCACAGGGTGTGAGAGACAATAAGGACCTTTGACTCTTCCAACCACACATTCTCTTCCCCGCTCTTCTTACAAGGCCGCTGAGGGTAGCTGAGAGCAGTGTAGACAGCTTTGGCAAAGGAAAGATAGCCTTCTTTTTAAGCGTTTATAAGCCTTATGATTTAAGAACTTCTTTTTTTAGTATTTACCTAATTCATCTTCACCGAATCCCAAGACAGGGCCTGAAAAGAAACCTCTACACGAGCCAGTGTTGCCAAGACAGAGGGGTTTCTCTTGCCACTGTTTGGTTGCAGGACTCTGTTGCAGAGTTAAAAAATTTCTATATTCAAGAATACATAAAACAAATTGTTACATTACATTTTGAATAGAGAGTTTTCATTGTTCAGATAAATAAGTAAACACTTTCTGCAAGAAGCTCCATAGATACATCTGTGCAGTTCATTGTCTTATGATTTATTTTTCAGATGCTTAAAAGCCACCCAGTCATTCAAACATTGCAAAATTGTGTTCAAGCTATACTACACATCCATTTGTGAATATTCAGCTATCTGGTATGGGGAAACCATGACCATTCATTACAGAAACATTCATGTTGCTCCATCAGTGATGTTTCCATAAAACCCCAAAAGTTTTCAATGTCTTACCAGTTTGTTTGAGAAACAGTTCCATGATTAACATTATTCCCATCACAGTGTAAAAGATGCATGTAAGCATATCTAGAACCAACATCTTAAGAGAACCATGATGTGAGTCTCTGTGTATTTTTTTGCAAGGCTTAACTATGTTACGGAAGTCACCATTAGAATGCTGTGCTATTTCATTTCCAAATCTAGAATTTAATCTGCATTTATCACCGTGCTAACCTGGCAAAGTGACACAATATGCAAGACTTTTGGTGTTCTTCATACAGGAAGCTGAGTGGCTGAATATACCCTATAGGCATTTTTTGTTTGAGCTGAAAGAAACCTACCCATTGCGGTCTCCAAATACATAACTTCCATAGAGTCTTTCAGACTGACAGCCTCGGTAGACAAATCCACCGACCAGGGATCCACTGCTGAATGGTTTGAATTCTAAAAGTGAGGGCTCGCTTTCTGAAAAGGAACTACCGTAGCATTAGATCATGTGCAGTCTCATATTGATTCACATTAGTTAAAATGCTATATTACTTGAAGAAAACAGGTTAATTCCATCTCAAAATTCAAAATGTGTTGCCAGAAATGAAACATAAAAGAAAAAAAAATCATGAAATCACAGAAAAGTCTGTTTGTGAAACAATCCATTAAAGATTTTCAATAGGAGAGGCTATAGGTGCTTTTTTCCATGTGCACAACCTGGGACAATAAAAGTACACAAGGATTAGGTTGAACTTCCATTGAAATTGATGTTACTGCTACTGATTTCTAGTGCCAATGCAGTCTGCAAAATGGATCTCCTGAACTTCAGGAGTACAATTTACCTCCCTTTACTGTAAAGTCCAGTAAGTAAGAGCAGAAATTCCAGTGATTTTCAACAGAACTTGTTTCCAAAGCCTTTCAGTGGTTTGAGAAACCCTTTCAAAATCACAGTTTTAAACATAGTGAGTGTGTTCCATCCCATAAAAACCAGTATTACTTGCTGTAGCTTCTTGTGGCAATTTCATGCTGTTGTAATTCCTATACATTTTTTTTTCTTCTTTCACAAAACCACAGAGTTTAGTCCTATCAAATAATTCTTGGAGGAAGTTTCAGTGTATATGTTCCTATTCATTTAATCAAATACTGCTTAGGGTAAAAGTAGGCTCAATTTGACAAGATAAAGGTGTAATTTTAAATAAAAGCCAGAGCCAGTAGATCATTTTGTTTTACAGGAACTTTTTTTGGTCAGAAGGCTATCTGTAAGTCTTTGATAAATGCATTTCCCAGATTATTCTACAAGAGTAAGACCTGAAATTTTACAGGGGAGAAAAAGATGATGAACTTTTTGTATTGAAGCAGTTGACCCGCGGTCTAGTATTAATATTGGCAAGCTGTTCTGGATAGACACAATATTGCTTAGTTTACTCTGCAATAAAGATGCAGTCAAAATTCCATTGGAGCAGTGGTTAACCAAATATTATTCTTTGGTTTGGCTTTTATAAAATGGACATAGAAAATACATGCAATAACTGAAGTGGTACAATTGCCATGTGCTATTGTGCACTGTTGTACTAGACAGCACAGCTGCTTTGCTTGTAACTAAAGTACAGGTGGGTGACCTAGGGATGTGAATGAAACTGGAAAATGCTGCATTCCAGGAGATAGACCAGTTCTCAACACTTTTACACACTGGTGGCATTTATCACGTCTTACCATCATGGATTTACAAGCTGCTAAATGGTCAGTCAAGGTGGATGATGGCTCAGAGTAGCTGTCACCTGGCTTGCCTGAACTAGCAAGTGATCTCAGTGAGTATCAGAGTTCAACATTAAACTGAAATTGTGACCGACAATCATACTAATTCAGAGAGAACATGAAAGACTTTAATAATTTAAAGTCCCTAATTGAGTATATTTATCTTTTTGTCATTTAATCTAAACAAGTCATTTATCATGAAGTAGTAGCATAGTGCATTTTTCTAAGTTTTTTATTTTTAGTAACATTTAAACAGAGGTCAGTCATTTCCCTGTCTGGTTGAGGTCTGTTGTTGTCTATCTCTTTTTTTCCATTATAGGAGGCCCATCACATGAGGTTTCCATTCTGTCTTAAAAGGTTATTTATGAATGACTAAGAATACATTTTCATCACTTCCCGATATTCCAAAATCTTCTCCTTATGAGCCAACTTGTGCAGCAACAGTTTGCTCTTTGACAGACTAGAAACCGTCAAATTTGTTAAATCTTATTTACATGATATTCTACACCAACAGGAACAAAGTTGGGTCATTTAAATTTTGTTTTGTCCTGAATCTTGTATCTGCTTGTACCTTGAAGTTCTACCCTGAAAAGATGGAACTTTTCAGAAGTTCTGTCTTTGGTAGGTTATCTGTCCTATCTATGCTCAAAGTTTCCCATCATGGCTAGACAGCCCTTTATCTATTCTCTTCTGCTTTCCATTTATTATTCCAAGGGCATAAAAACTGACTGTTCCCAGCAGCTTTACCCTGGATGGAACTTACCATAGTCTTTGCCCTTTATTATTTGTAAGATTCTTGCTGAAGATCTGTTCTTTCCATTTGAATCTGAGCAAAGTATAGTTAAATTGATGTTTACATCAGTTGGATGGCGGTCCACGGCACACCTGTGGCAAAAAAAAAAAGGAAGAAAATCCATGAAATAGATGAGTTCATAATGCATAATTTTAAATAGTATGAAGCATCACAGTTTAAAATATTATTGTTTCTTTTTGGTGCCTACTCATGTGAGGGACCTATTTTATAGTGAGCCAAAATATCCAAGAATGTGTTAGAATCATATCCAAGACATATTACAACTTTCCCATTCCTTCACCTCTTTTTATATCATCTGAAGTAAAACTACTTTTTCCTAGTGATAAAATGGACTCTGCTCTAAAGCACCTGAAATGAATAGTGCCTTAACCAAGCGAAGTGGTGTATGAACTTATACACTTACATGGTATAGGAATTTCAGACTGTTAATAAGTCCAAGAATCAAATTCTTATCTGAACAACTTGACTTTCTGATTTTTTCAAACCATGACTTTAAATGTCACTTCAGTACTACCACCCACCTAATTTGCTGAATTATGTGTTGTTTAGTTAAAGCATTGCTCTCCTCCTTCCTATTGTTTAGATATCACCAGATGTTCTCATTTGTTTTCCACATGCCTATTATTCCCAGTCAACATTCCCATCTCTGCTGTGCTTTACCAACCCTGTGCTTGAAGGTTTTTCTTTCATTTTCACTTTGTTCATTAAAACCAAAAATGCTATACCTCATTTCTGTCATTTTGATCTTGATTTTTAGTAGTTGTGCATGCTCTTCTCTTTCCCCTTTGCCAGTGTAAATTTGTTTCTAACTGTGACATATGTGTGGAGAAGTGGAAGACTTAAAAAGTTCACAAGTGCCTTTATTATTAAAATGTTACCCGACTGCAGAAAAAATTTCTGGTTGAAAACAGTATCTACTCCAGAGTGATTCAGTAATTCAGAAACTTACCGTCCTGGATTGTGGAGTCCATGTGCAAAAATCTCAGGAGGTTGGTTTGTGCTATTGAAATGTGGGTTGCTCCGTGGTATGGAATAAGGGACATTGCACAGGTCGGTATTTACGTCGAGGCGCAATACGGAGCCTGTAAAATCACTGAGAAAGGTGGAGGATAAAATAATTGGGTTTTTAAAAGAATTTTACTGGTAGATTTAATCCACATAATACTATAGTGAGCCAGCAAAATAAACCACCCACTTTTACTGATTAATCACATATAGATTGATTTTATGGTACATTCAAGTCCAAAAAATAATAGCAGAGCCTGTTCAAGATTCAGTTGTGGCCAATATGTGCATACTAGAACACCTCTGACCATGCTGTTGGGAAGCAACTTGATCATAAGAACAACTTTCCAAACATCAGCATTGTTTTATGGCTTCAAATATCTCCTCTAGAGTAACTGTGCTTAACGCTTTTTGCTAACACTTTGAATCCTACTCTTGAATTCAATGATTTCTAGTCACAGTACAAACTAATTACATAGAAAGAAAGCAAGCAATAAATAAATTGTATTGCTTGAATGGAAATGTTGATTTTTTTTCTGTAAGGATTCAGAACTTTCTTGTTATATGAAACAGAGACAGCAAAATGTTTTACCTTATGTTCATGACTGTGATGGAAGAAAGGAAAAGTAGAAGGAGTAGATCATCAAAACTCTCTTTATAAACATGAAAAGATGTGATATTTAAATTGATTCCTTTCTGTCTTTCTTTATCATTAATTTGTTTCAGTCTTCTATTGTTCAACATTAATTTAAAACGAAGTATTAGAATTGCCTTCTGCCCTGGGTTTTAAGTATATCCTTATAGTTAAAAAATACTTAAAAATCACAGGAGCACCTGCAATTCTGCTGAGCCAAAGAGGCCTTTGAACAGTAACTCCTTTTAGGTCTGTAAAGGCTCAGTAGCACACCTTCTCTAAATTAAGACAAATATTGTAACTCAGAGCATAAAGAAACAGAGGGAAGCAGGTTGGGAAAATTGCAAAGGTAGAACCAAAGTAGGATTACTTCATATGTTCCCTGGACATTTTCCTAAGTGATGAGTTGTTGTTATTGACTCTGGTATGTGTTTGTAGACACTTTTTGGAATCTTTGCTCAATACAGTTGTCCTGTTCATAGAACAATAGTTCAGAAAACAGAAGCCTAAACTGTGCTTAGACAAAATTGCATTTACTGATGAGGACTCTGGTATTTCAATGGTTTGACAGCAAAGAGCTACAAGAAGATGTATTTAAGCAGTCAGACTGTCCTGAAAATCAGCAGTTTGTGAAACCCAGGCACTGAAATAAGTAGGATTATTTAGTAAAGGAAGAGGGAGCAAGATTTGCCCTGACAACTGCTGATCTCTTTGGATTCTGACCCCAAATACTGTGCAAAGACAATAATAGAAGTCTATCCATTGGTAGTTTTTGTACCTTAAACCATCCATCTCCTCCATGTCATCTAGAGTGATCATGCCATCTCCGAGAAAAATGTACAGGAAACCATCTGGGCCAAACAGAAGCTGTCCTCCTAGATGTTTTCGATGTAGTTCTGCTACCTCTAAAAACACTCTTGCTGTCCTCATATCAACTTGGTGTGGATTTTTCCTGCAAGATAAAGATATGAGCACAATTTTCACACTTCACTATCAATGTACTTCTTTCTAAAAATAACCTTGACTCATTAAAATTGTACTTTGAGATGTGGATGTTGTAATTGGGTGGAAAAATGCCAAACAGTTATTTCTGAGAAATTTCAATTTTGGAGTGTTCACAAAAAATTATTTTGCTCCCTATACACAATAAATAGGAACTAATTATAATTTAAAAAAAATGACAGAATAACTAAAAAAAAAAAAAAAAAGAGAAGAAAATTTTAAAAAGAAAAAACAGTGTACTTACTGGCATTTCAAAACTACGGTTTGAAATAAAACCCACAATAGTTTTTCTGCAGGTGCCCAAGTATATGCATTGTAAACCTGATAGTTCATTTTAGAAATGGGAAATACCAAAATGCAAGGGTTGCTAAGAAATGCAGAATTTGTGAATTTTAGACTTCTACTGATACCTGGATACTGTGTATTCTACCACCCTAAGGATGTGGTCATGAGGTCCAATAGCCCACCGTTCTTGGTTGGTGGTATAAGACACATACAGCTTTCCATTTTGCTTGTAATTGGGATGGAATGCAAGGCTTAACAGTCCTCTTTCATCTCCTCCCTGCAGTCAAATGAAAAACACAAAGAATTGTGAAGTTAATTATGTTCTTTATTGTGTTTCAGCTGGAACCCAAAAAAAAAAGTTTCTTTCTTGTGGATAATCTTTCCCCCAAACTCTTTTATTTCTTTCCTGACTACTGCACAAAAAGGATTATAAAACATTTCACTTTGGGGAAGTCTTTAAGAGTTAGAATAAGACAATTGCCTTATGTAGCTATCTATGCACAAGTCTGTTGCACCACTTTTGTGGAGTGATTTGTGTATGTAATCTTTGGGAAGCCATGAAGACAAGTTTAAGTGCTGTGAAGGATTCTTTGCTGGGTTACTAGGTTGCTTGTAATTCATAGAAGACGAATAAAAAGGTCTATAATCAGCAGTCACTTCTAATCCAAGTATCCAAAACCTAAAACATAGTGCTGGCTGCCAACTCCCACTGTCTTGGCAATATGTTTAGAAAACAGTTAAATTGCTTGTGTAATATGTAAACCTTTGTTTTACCCTGGAGGCAGCAACATCAGTTGTCACAACTATGGTGGTCTATTCATCATAGCTAGTGTACTGTAGGTAATAAGCAGCCTTGGTCTCTGTGCAGAGAAACCATAGTTTTCCATGTGGTCCCTCACTGGAAAGGTTTTTGTTATTTTTTAAAACAAAAATAGAAAAATCTGGTAACAACTTTCTTTTGTTATTATGTTTGCCATAGAGATTAGTACAGTTCCATGTTAAGCATCCAGTCCATATAATGTACTATGACAATGCATATACTCCATGTATTTAAATAGAAGGCAATTTTCTTTTTGGCTTCTAAAAATGTATGGTAATATTCCTATGCCTAAAATTGTATTTGCATAAATGAAGAATGAAACTTAGATTCATTTGTTGGTTTTGAAGTAATACAGGGGAGAGAAGCTGAGGCACAGAAATAATCATAGTACATAATTAACAATTCAAATTCAATTCATATATGTGATTATTCACAAGGTGATAGTTGTCTTGGAGTTTAACTCAGGGCTTGCCAGCCCTTCAAAACTAGTGACTCTGTTGTAGATTCAAGTGCTCCAGCTCTGCACCCATAACGAGACAACATTTTGCAACTCCAACCACACCCATGATAACTAATTATGAAATTTTAAATTATAAGAGAGAATGAAGCTTTTAAAATGTATTTGCACTTCAGAGTGATGGATAGGCCTGTCTTCCTGTTGAAAGTCATCCCACAAAAGGCCTAATTGGGAAAGTGCACAGCTTTAATTTATTTTAATTCAACGTGATTGCTTTACTTTGTTTTTAATCACAACCACTGATGAGAAACCTGAGTCAGAAAGGGAGATGTAAATAGGTCAAGAGATTTCCATACAAACAGAGTTATACAATGCAATCTGGATCCTGCTAATTTACAGGCAGCCAAAATTTGCTAGTTTGTCTGTTAGAGAAAAATTTAGTTTCAGGGGGTTATCAGAGAGGTTAGTTTTGAAAGTCTAGTTAAAGCTGCCAAATCAGTTGCAGTCATCATGGATGAAGGGACTGGTAATCTAGCTCTTTCTCCCTTAGGAGCCAAAAATAATTCTGCAGCTGAGTCTGAACTGATTATAGATATCATTGTTTGAGTTTCTAAGAGTTTTGACCAAGTTGCTCTGATAAAAGTCTGAAGCAAAGGGAGGCAAATCAGTTTCTTTTGGAACAGGAAGGCATATTTCAAAGATTCCTGACGAATGATTCTATCTGTTGTGCCCAGACAAAGACAGTCCTATTTCTTCTCCTGAGAGAACAGTTCAACTCATTTAGGGGCCCAGGAATGTCAATGAGTCACACTAGGTCTGCCATGCAAGGTGAGTTATTGAAAGTATTAGTAAGAAAAGATCTTTCTGTTACTAAGCTGAAGATTTTATTTAGTGCTTGATGCCATGGCAGCCACCTCAGTGTGAAAGTGAAGTTGTTGAAAGCGTAAACAGGTGAAAATTAAATTAAGAGCTTTTAATGAAGTACACATGAGGCAAGAATTTGAAAAATGAATGAAAAACGGGACTTGCAAAGTAGTAACTCTGGCCAAGTTGTATTCATAGGATCAGGCCACTATTTCTACTCTTTGCTGTCTTGTGTGACTCTATTAGACTGTAATACGTTACTTAGTTTGTAGAATGTATCTGTTGCTTCCTGAAAAGTCACATTGCTGTTTTGTTTTTGTTTTTGTTTTTTTTTTGAGACATACACATTTTGTTACAAAAAGTCTATTTACTCATGTATTTAATAAAAACTTTGTGAATATCCCTCCAAGATACTGAAATCAGTTCAGCATCAAGCCATTACTTGGCTTATGGTCAACTCAAAATCCGGATGAGTTTTTCCATGTTTATTTTTCCTGGTTTTGGAAAATAATTGTTCATGTGTATTTTCAGCTTTATCACTAACTGGCAAACTTGTTCTTTCCAATTAAATCACTGACACAACTTCCATAGCTTTTGAAATGTTCTCTATGTGTCAAAAAGTATTTATAGTTTTCTGTAGTGTTGTCTCATATATTGTGGGGTACACTGAGAGATATCCAGCAAAATCCCTTAGGAGCAGTCCTTTTAGTCATATGAAACTGAATAACTATGTACAAAATTTCAGACTTTCTGTATAGAATATTCCTCACTTTTAATTTTTTATCAATGGACTTCTGATGTGAAAACAGCATCTAAGGCTGTACAGTCTTTCCTGTAGGTACCATGTGTCAAATACCTATATCTTTTTCTTGGCAGCTTAATAACTTGTTGACAGCCTCTTCTTTTAAAGTCTCCCTTTAGATGAAACCAGCACCAACAAACTGTAGATTACATAGTAGCTTGTATGAGATTCTCTACTACTACTATTGGTGTTTGTCAGTTGTGTAAGGAAGGATGAGAAGAATGAGACAAATCTTTATATTCCATTGGGATGTCTGTTGAAGACAAAGAATGATGGTTGGCTGAAATGAGTATTAATTACTTAAACACACTGTGGACTGGGGCCAATGTGAAATTTCTGTTGTAAGTAAGTCTGGAAGCTGACACTCTCGAGGCTGCTCTGGAGCTTGAATGCTCCTCACTCCTCTTCACGGTAATGACACCTTTTGCCCCGGTGCTATACTTGTTTCCAAACTGATTTCCTTCGGCCAGGTTATATGTTTCAGCTAAGGAGTTCTGTGAAAAGATCTTGAAAGCCCAGTTTGGTCAAGTTTAAGACCACAACCACAAAAAGAATTTAATCAGAATTCTATTAAGTTAGTATAAAGCCAAGCAAAGATTAATTGTATGCATTAAACAAAGTATTTCTTTACTTTTCAATTTTAAGTGGTCGGTTAGCTCCATTATGTTGGTTCGGAAAGTGTATTACACCAGTAAGTGTTCTCAACTCAAATATATTTTTGATATATATGATTTTTAATATTTCTCTTTTGCATTTGAATTTCTGTTATAATATATTTACACTTGTAAAAATCCTAAACAAGTGCACAACATGATCCCCTTTGCATTTTGATTTACACTAAGAGAAGGAATTGTTGCATGTGAATACCGAATTTTTATAGAAAGGTACTATTTGCACGTAACCACTACTTAGAAGTGGTCTCTGCTTTCAACCTGTGTACTTATAAATGTACTTTGGTATATCTCTGATATTATAGTTAGAAGTTTTATTACATTATTAAGGTATTATACTTTTTCTTTAATACAGAAGCATATGCTGCAGTTATTTTAAGACATGTGGCCATTTAATCATGTTAATACATGTGTTATTGCCTATAGTAAAGAGAAATACACAGGAATGCTTTAACTGGTATTATTAAATATTTAATTTAAAACAGATCATATTGTAAGTATGACCCTTAATTATGAAACCTTAGTAGTAATTAATTCTAGTAAGCAAAACCAGACATGACCATTTATTTTTGTTACTCTATTAGTAATTACTCTATTACTATTACTTAATAGTAAGCAATGTAGGTAGCATATTCCAAGTTTTTCTTTAAAATTAATTTCACAATTCATGCTATTATACAACACTTATAAAATAATTGTAATTCTACTTATCAACTTTTTCATCTAACAATCCCACCCTCATGCTGGACAGGAGTAGCAACCCTTTTTAAAAGGGGTTGTGCTTAAAATATGCATATTCAATGGTGACTTAATATTTCAACTTTATTGTAGTATCTTTTTATAATTTGTTTTCGTCTATTATTACAGTGTAAATGCTGGGTAACTTGTAGTAGAATCATTTAGTTTATTTCCTATATGATAAATATCATAACCAATATGCATTGCCATCTGTTTGAACTTAAGAAGTTAGATTGCAAAGATTTGTAAAAAAACATGGGTTAAGAGGTCATGGAACACCTAAATCTCTTATCAGGCAGCACCATATGAACTCTTCAGGAAGAGATTCAATAGTCAGTGAACATCAATGTCAGGTATTTTTCTCAGTGGGAAGTGTTTGCTTAATTGACACATTTTGGAAATTTGGCCCCAGCACAGGATAGAAATTTGACTACAGCAGAAGTAGAAGCCTGCAAAAGGTCTGCTGCAAGGGTACACCTTGCCTTTCAAAGATGTTTGGAGAAGCACAGGAGGGAAGTGCCTCTGACTGGTGAAAGGGGACAACAAATACAGAGTGACAGAAGTTGATTGTTGGTGGGGTGTAAGAGTAGAGCTCCTAGTAGACCTCTTGGGTGCTGAGAACTCAAATGCTTTGCTATCTGTGGGGCCTGAGGCCTCTGGCAAAGGAAGAATTTGTAAGATAAGACATTTACCTTAGGGGAAAATAATTACCCTGATGTCATGGCTCAGTATAGTATACATACAAGAACTTATCTTCAAAGCATTTCCCTTTTCCTGTTGGGTTGCAGAGCTTCACTATTTTTAAAAAGGGCTTTGCAGTTGTATAAGGATTTTTTCAAAACATTATGAATATTTTTTAGTGATTTTAACAAGTGCACTATTTTAATGCTTTACAATTTAATTTATCCATGAAAAATACTTAAAGGGTCATACACTGACTTGGAATTCAAGCACAAATTCTACTGAAGTTAGAGGTGCTTCTTATTCAGTTAG
This sequence comes from Myiotriccus ornatus, assembly GCA_036023395.1. Lineage (NCBI taxonomy): Eukaryota > Metazoa > Chordata > Aves > Passeriformes > Tyrannidae > Myiotriccus > Myiotriccus ornatus. The sequence continues at coordinate 15,195,838 of JAYRBT010000139.1, forward strand.
GTGCAGGGGAAGGTTTAGCTGAAAATGGCCAACATGCATACACCACGAAGTTGTCTGTTCTGATGTTTGTGGTGATATTTAAATGCCTTTTTTTAATTATTTTTTTTTTAATGAGAACTGAATTCACAATAAAGTAATGATGTCCCATTCCTTTAGAGCCCAGTGGGTCCAAATGACAGACATATCAAAAGGTAGCAACATGGTGATTCATAAGACCAGTTCTGCATGGATTTTGGATGGGGCTTCTCTGCACTTGGAGAAAAATCAGAGTACCTATTCACAGGAATTACACTTGCATATTTATTTGCAGCATAATTTTCCAGCAAAAGAACTCTGAAGTGGCCATAACTTAAACAGAGATAAATAAAAAGGTGTTGAACTCTAAAGATAGCACTAGAACTTAAAGCCTAATTCTTTTTTTCTTCTTACTTCTCTTGCAGCAAAGACAAAATTTCGGCATTGGGGGATCATTTTTTCTTTTCCTTACCTTCACAGTCCTTTGAAGATACCAGTCACTAAATGCAGGACCTTTCACTTCTAGTCCTAGTCCTCTGTACTTATTTTTTTTAATTCCTCAACTCCAGATTTTGCTGTTCTGCTGGGCAAGTCTTTAGTTTAATCCAAATGACAATCCTCGTCCCCTGATAATACAATTCTTTCTTCCCGTCCTCCTAAAGAAAGTACACGAAACTTATAAATGCAGATACCAACCCAACACAAACCCACAGCTTGCCTCCTTCACACTCTTCCAGTAAGACATGAATCCTGCTTTCCCAACTCTCCCAATTATTAGTTCGGAGCAGCTGAAAGCTTTGAGACTGCCCAGAGCCGGCCAATAATTGGGAGGTTTCAGGCAGAGTGACGTACAACTGTGAGTGTGCTTGCAAGGAGGTGGCCATGAGCCCATGTAAGGTCTGCATCTGGACTGGGAAACTTTATGTACTGCACTGCTTTAGGAGAATTGGAATAACAGAAGACAGTGAAAATCAGACCCGGAAGAGGAAGATTCAAATAAAGACCAGATGATTATTGCATTCAGTAAAGCTGGCTCAGGAAGGTGTGAATTACACACTTCCCTGCACCACAGAGGCCTCTTGAGCTGTAAGCAGCGTTTATCCTCTGGGAACACAGGTGGTGATTCCACCTCTGTCCCCAGCTGGATTTATTTTCAAGGAAGCTTTACATTCCACCAGCAACTCAGTGAGTGGTTCACCAGTGGAGGCCACTATTGGAAGGTAAAAAATAAGCATGCTCCTTCTTATTTCCTTGGCATGCCTCCACTTTCTGGTCTTTATTTATTTATTTGGCATATCTGCTCTCCTACACTTTTCCTCTTCAGCATTCTTCCACTTCAGGCTGTCTTTTCCTAACAGCTGCATTGGTTTGAGGCCTATTGTGCTGTAGAATTAGCCTTTTAGGAAAGCAAGAAAGCTTCCTTCGATTGAATTAGAATGCCGTAAGTGTTAAGAAATTTACTGACCATGAAAGTCCTTCATTAACAGGGAGAATAGACTTGATGACCTTTGTATTTTTTTCTCCTTCTTTCTGTTGCTTTTAAGCTTTACCCACCTTTCCATGCTACTTCTGTGATAAAGGCAAATTTTACAGCTCTCTTTCGGTGTGCAGTCCAATAAAATTGGCTCAGATGATACCCCACAGACTGTGTTCCATTAACATTCACAAGTACATGACATGATGACAAGACACCACTAATTCCTTTTGCAGTCACCAAAACTGTGACTTTACCTCTTCCAATCCAGAATGATTTTTTTAAACTTACACCCTATTTTGGTGCTATCTAACATTATTTTTCTGTAAACGCAAAAAAAATACAAAATAATCTTAATAGTGATTTACTGTTCTATCAGTGCTCTAATTTGACCATGGTCCTTTCAGCCATCTCTTCTGGTTTTCTCATACTCTCATTCCTTCACTTTGGATATAAAAATCAGCTTTATTTTTCAGTAGCATGTTTCATAAAATTTTTCATTTTGGTTAAAACACAAATCTAGTGGCAGAGAGTTGAAAAAAGATTTTAAGAATTATAATTATATACATAAGTTGCTTTTTAAACTTCAGCCAACCACTGCTGTGACTTTTGTCATTCCTAAAGATAAAAATATGCTATGGAAAAATAAAAATCTTACTATGGTGCAAAGATCTCCCTGAGCTGCTAAATTTAAGACTTTTAACAAATGTCCACAAAAAAGTTAACAGCACTTTAAATGAGCTGTAAGACTTATTTTCTGTTGTGCTGAGAAAGGGAAAAAAAAGGGGATGTATAGTGACACAGAGCAAATTTGACAGCGCTTATGTAAAATGAACGAACCTAAAACAAATTCTATACTCCAATAATCAAAAACAAATTCATGCTGTTTTACCGTGACCACTTTATACGGAAATGTAGGGATATAATTCAGAACAGAATAACATAATTATCATACTCTCTGCATTAAATTAAAACCAGAAATGTTGATCTGTCTAATTGCAGGCATTAAAAAATAACTCGTTTCAAAAAGAGAGATGCAAATGGAAAGATGGCATTACTCTTACAAACAGTTCTGCCTTTCTCCTTTGGCCCTCAGTACTGAACTGTCACCTATAAAAGCAGATACTTGCCTTTTCTGTTTGCAAGAGGAATGGTACTTGCATCACATGAGGGATGTGTTTCAATATTGTGGGGCGGGGGGAGAAAGCAGAAAACCACAGCCAGCTTGAAGGAAAAAAGCTACAGATTTCCACCTAGACCAGTCCCCATGTCTTTACTGTTGTCTGTATGCTAGTGGATATTAAAACCTTCTCAGCAAGTGCTAAAAGTAAGTCCCTAGCAGTTTGCATCTCGCAAAAAAAAAAATTAAAAAAATTTTAAAAAGTACCCCTTCAACAGGATACCTTTTGCCAGAGAGTAATGCATAACCAGAGGCATTTCACTCAGTCCACACTTTTTCTGCTACTTTGCCAAGTATGACAATCATTCACGTTTGCAGCATAACCTGGATTAAACTGTGAGCTTTATGAGCTCTGTCAGTGTTTTGAGAGAAGAGTGAGTTCAGTGGCTTATCAAAATGATGCTCATCTTTACTGTAAAATACAAAGGTAACCTTCTTCACTGAAGTTTATTTCTTTAGCAGATTTCTGCCTTTACTCACTAAGGCTCTGAAGGTACTTTGTAAAGGTTCTAAAGTTATTTCTGCAAAATATTTCAAATCTCATTTTCTTATCGTAAGGAACTGGAAAATTGCATTATCTGAATGTTTTTTAGTAGGGGAGTGGGAGACAATTTGAAGGATAGAAGTTTACGTAACATAAAAACATAGGGCAGAGACAGGAGACACATGAAAGGTTCACTGCAATTGATGCTTAGATTCCACCTATCATCTTGTCTGAGATTCTCTCCTGAAGGCAGACACCAAGTAGAATGTGAGTGTTGCCTGCAGCACCAAAAGGTGAGAACATGCCACCATTTTTCCACTGCCAAAGAATGTGTGCAAATTCTAGCGATAAAGCAAATGCTATTCTGTTCTCTAATATCTGAAGAACTTTTGGACTCTGGTATCTGGATACACGGAGAGGCATATTTCAGTCTATATTTCGCATCAGCAGTCAGCACAGTTTTGATAATAATGTGTCATACCTTCAAAGCAAATTCTGGTTGCATACGTTGCTTGTTTTCTCAGTAATTATTATGCTAAACATAATAGCCAAAGTCAGACTTTGTATTCCTAGAAGCTGTGTAAGTATTCTCCAACATTTTACCAGTGGACATACAGCAGAACTACTGGATGAATGCTAGGCAAGTCTGTTATGTTTCTTGAGTCCAATATTGAAATTGTTTATACCTATGTTCTTTGTCCATTCAACTGTTCCAAAAGATAAACAGTCTTATTGGCATAAACGCAAAGAGAAAACCCATTTAGAGGTTCAGCATCTGCTACTGAGTTTCAAGCTTCCACATGTGAGTGTGAGCATTAGAACTGTATTTATTACCCAAAATCAAACTGTTTGAAATGTTAGGACTGCACTTGTTGGAGTCCTGATAAAAGTACAGCTGTAAAAAAACCCAGAAAATGCTATTCTTGCATTTTTCTCAACAAAAATTGTGCATGTGCGTCATGTTTGTACTTGGGTCAGAAACACATTTAAGCTTCGAACCCTGACATTTCTGAAAAGGCAATGCATGGGAGCTGAGAAGAAAAATGCATTTGAATTTTCTGATACTGGTGCTTTGCCAATCCCATCAATTTCCTGAGCTGAGCAGCTCAAGGGCAGAAAGGCCAGTGCGCAACTTACCTGCACTGCTGCAGTTAAACTTTTGAGTACTGACTTGAGTAATCAAATTATTTTAGTTCTTTCAGTAAGTCCTCAAACATATACGTAATTTCCCAGCTACCTGAAAACAAGGAGTAAATAAATCCAGGGAAATCCAGATTTTTCCTCAGACATTTTGAGAACACCAGAGGAAGCTAAAATAATCCAGCTTTTTTGAGGACCACTCATACAGGTCTTGTCTTTGCCTCTCAACTAAAATAGCGAGAAAAATATTAATATTTTGAAGAGAGACATGAATCTTTTAATGAAATGTGCCAAGTGGAAAAACCAGGGTGGTGGAGGATATACGGTTTGCTCTCCATGACTAGAATCTGTATATAAGAGGAGAATGATGGCAATCCACAGCCGTGTTGACAATTCAGACATACAGGAAATACCCTTGTAGGAAACTAATACCATCTGGGTTTGGCCCAAGATGTGTGAATGAGAAATATGTTTCTTGTTGAGAATGCAAAGATAGTTTTGGACATTGCAAAGAAGGAATGCGTTAAGCATGCACAGCTATAAAAATGAAATAGGGTGAGGCACTGCATGCATATGGAGTAATTGGAGGAATATGTTTGTGTGCGTCAATAGCTGATGCAGACATAGAACTTCAGAATTCATTTGTCCTAAGACAACTAGTAAATTGCTATGAAAAACGTCTTCAGTATAATTGGCCAGAAGCTCTCTGAGTAAAGACAGGATTTCAAAAAGCTGATTTGTCCAAGCCCCCGCTTTCCCTGGTGGAAAGAGAGGTTTGCTTGTGATACATGTTGCACTTGCAGGGCAAAAAAGTAAAATAGTTTTGAAATTCTTGAAACATCCAGTTCTCATATTTGTAAAATTGGGAATTTCGATTCTTTCAGTGAGCTGTTTTCAGTCTAGAAATTAGTTTTAGTTAAAAGAATGTCAACACTGAAATGAAATATTTCATTTGGCCCTTTCTGAGAATCCTTCAGTCCACACTTGGTGAGAGTATGTTTTCAAAATCTCAGAATATTCTCACTCCTCTCTATCCTGTTCTTGCATTAACTGTCTGAGATTTTAGTGTCTGTTCTTGGCATAGGAAGGCTCTCTGGTTTCTAACGAAGCCATTGCCAGCATTCTGAGGTTCCTAAGACTCGCTGCCTGCGGGATGGATTTTTGCCTCTCCCTTGACACCCTCATCTACTTGTGAAAGGCCCAGCAGTGCTGATTTTTCTGTTATTTGTGAGGATAATGAATGCCTTGCATGGATAGGAAAAAGTTCCAGGCTCTCTTTTTGGTGCACATTTGCCTTCTTCTCCAGACTAGCCTTTAGTACTATCATCCTTTCTCTAAGTTCAGGCTCTAAATCCTCTTTTAAAAGAAAACTATTGGGAAGATAAAAGGTTTGCTAGTCTTTCATGTCTGTCAAGATTCTAGATTAGCCCTGTTCCAGGTTCAAAGACACTCATTATACAAATTACATGTTCCTTAACTGAGCAATGCTCATATGATGACAATAAACTGTCTGTTACTGCATCTTGGTCTGATTTTCAGCAGATTTTTGACATATCTGAACAGGCTTATTTGTATCACTGTTAAACACTCTTGGAGATATGTACTAATTGTTTTAGTGCTTAGCCAGAAGGCAGAATGCAAAAAACCCCAAAAGACAGAAAATTAAAATGGTAATTTTGGTTGTTTTATTTTCCATTCTTTTTTTAGTACACATTGAACTTGCGTAACACCTGAGGCCTTTTGACAGGATGATCAAAGTCTATTGAACCAAATGTTATTAAGACACTGAAGACACACTGTTATGTGTCTTTGATTGATGGATTACATTCAGGTTGGCATGAGCTATCTGAAGAAGCAGTCAGGCTGAGGTAGGAACTGCAGCGCATTACAGAGTCCACTGCAGCTGCAAGTCTGAGGAGATCATCAGGGTTGAGTTCTCTGCTTGCTGCCTAATGGATGGTAAATCCATTCCTTATTCATGGAAAATGAATTATTGGTACCTGTTTCAGCTTCATTACAGAATGGTGTTAGTAGCCTGATATTAGCTACTGGCACCAAGGTTGTGGAGTTTGATCCCCCTATGGGCCCTCCACTTAAGATCTGGACTCAGTGATCCTTGTGGGTCCTTTCCAACTCAGAATATTCTGTGAAATTCTGTGAAATGAAAATCACAGGACTGTTTGGGTTGGAAGGGACCTTAAAGATCATCTTGTTCCAACACCCCTGCCATGGGCAGAAACACCTTCCACTACACCAGGTTGCTTAAAAGCCACATCCAACCTCTCTTTGAACACTTCCAGGGATGGGGCATCCACAGCTTTCTCTGGGTAACCTGTTCCAATGCCTCCTCATGCTCACAGTAAAGAATTTCTTCCTAATATCCTACCCTCATCCTTTGCTAGGCTGGACACACAAAGCACTGCTTTCATTTGCATCTACAGTGGAACGTGCGCATCAGCCTTTCAGGTGAGAATTTATGACGGTGCAAGGCTTGAATTTTCCAAGCTGTTTATGCTTATGTGTCATGCATATACTCCCTACATAGACTTCCAGCATTTAGGTGAACACAGTTTTCCTTGTCCTTGTACATTAAATTCTCCCCAAATTTAATTCTTTTTTGTAGTCCTAAAGGTGGAACATGAGTGGACATAAACAGTGCTTGATTTGCATATCTTAAGGCTTAAATAAATGGTCTTTGAACAACCTAGAAGAATTTTATTTTATAGTATAGAATAAGTTAATATTGTTATGCCTACAAAATTCAATTCTAACGTTGGGGAGAAAGGGTTTAGAAAACTGTGCACTTCATGTATGTGTCTGTGTTTTTGAAAGAACTCATTACATTACGGTTGTACTACGTATTTTAAATATTGACATTTCTGAGTGGGGTTTAATTTTTATTCTGCCAAGTGCTGTAAATTCCTGTTTTGGATTCTGAGGATTTCAGTGGAGGTGGAAAACCACTAATAAGTTCTTCTTGTTCACGCAGCTTATATTCACTTGCATGTTTTAACTTGAGGCAGACCTTTTCTGTTGATGCTGATAACACTGTTCTGAGTGTAGACCAAACTCTTTCGGAGTAGGGAAGAGTAAAATTTCCTCCAAATAATGGCAATGATAATAACCTTAATATAAAATTTTGTTTCATAAGGCCCTAATTCAGCAAGTATTTAGGCACATGCCCAAACTTCACTTACATTTTTCTAGAGCAAAACAGGATAACATGAGGCAGCCAATTCTCTCTACGTCAGAGTTTACTTGACTTTTGGTGTCAGTAAATGAGATCTGATACAATGGTGATGAGGGCATTTATCAATCAAAAATGCTTCTGATTGAGGAGGAAAAAAAATTACTGAAAAAACCGGAGTATTTTCTCTTAATGAATCTTACCCTGAGATTTCATAAAGATTTTTTTATGGTCTATAGTTAAGGCGGTGGTTATGCAGCTAAAGGCATTATCCTCACATCATTATAATGAAACATAATACTGGTATCCCTCACTTTATTAGCCAGGCTTCATTGGTATCTGACATTATAGATTTCCTATTATAAATCTAAATAAGAACTTACATTGACCTGCATTAGACCAAACATTAAACAATTTATGAAGATTACAACTTTGAAAGGAAGCTTAAAAAAAAAAAAAAGAAAAAAAAAAAGTCTTTTAGACCACCAAGAAAAAACCATAAATTTAAGGAAATATGAGGTTTCTACCATGTGATTTCCCCTACAGAGTTATGCAACAGACTGCTGTTACTTAAAGGTCATACATAAAAAATTTATGGTACATTTTTTAAGAGATCTATGGTGTTTCTATTTATACAACTTATATGTCAACAATTTAAAGGTATAGTATACTAAAATAACAAATTAAAATCTAATCCCTTTGAATCCTTGATAAATCCTTGATAAAAAGAGGTTTAATAAATGCATCTATATTAATTGATGTGGTATGTGTGATGTAATGATTAACTGTTTATTATCCATTACAGATAATTTGCTTACTTTTATCCTGAAAATCACTTGCAAATGGGGTTGATTAGGGGAGCATTCAGTGTTGTGCAGGCCTGTTATGTGGTGGTGTAACTCTCTCCAGAACAACTCTGCAAATCAGAACTAACTTTCTCCCAGTGCTGAGATGAATGATGCCATTGATACTATCTAGACCTCTTGCTTCATGATATCTTTGAATTCAAATGTATATCATTTACCAAATATGCTGTTGGATTTTCTGCAAGTAAAAATTTGTAATACTGTATGAAGGTACCACTCCTTAGTTATTTGCTGAGCTTTATTAACTTGGCACTGGAATGACATGGGAGGAGTTAGACACTTACTCAGCATTAACTGAGGCAACAGCATGACAAAGAAGACTGAGAGGAGGCAATTTTTCAAATCACTAGAACTGCTTTACCAGCACAGTTTGAACTCAGCTGTAGTAGTCACATTGTCAACCTTGCCTTTGCATGCTTAACTCATGTACTTGTGCTTATTTATGTGGAAGTTGAGACTGCAAACGCATCACTTTATGCCAGGAGTCAGAGCCATATACACAGGTCTGGTAGGGATTATTGATGCTAAATTCGTCCCTGAATTTTGCATATTGTGTATTAAATTAATTCAAGACTATGAATTATGTGTTCCATTAGGGCACAGCATTTAAGTACCCTAATGTGTGTAAGCACTTTGACACCATAAATACTGATTTCTTATGAAAACAAGTCTTCATAGATAAACAAAGGTCCTATTACATGAAAGACCTATGAACATGCTCAACAATAAACTCATTAATAATTGCCTTTGAGGTCCAATACAAACATTGTGTTGAATGACAACAGCATTTGGAGAAAGATCCTAATATGGTCACGGAGATTTTTGGTATTGTGGCCTAATCTTGCACTCAGTAAAGGGACTAAGAATGCAGTCTGATGGTGGTAAGTTCCTAAAATTAGAGACGGGAATTCACAAGAGACAGCCTTTGGCTTGCTGTGTCACCCAAGAGGTTTTAGTTATAGAGTCTCTAGTGACTTGAATCATCATCTCTAGTCCCTTGACAATGCTCACAGTATTCCTGTAGGGATGCCCTTTGTGCGAGCTTGAAAAATGTTTCTTGCCTTGCTGTGGGAGATGCTGTTCTATTGGTCTCACTGTCTACTGCTGTCTCCAGCTCTGAAGGTAACACACAAGGCCTGAGCAGTTCTGCAGAGCTGGAGCTGATACAGTACTTCTTGGTAAGAGGTCCTCAGCAAAATGACCCAGTAGACCTCTGTAGAAAGTACTTGTTCAGCCCTGGATTGCTGTGTTTCTTGCTGTAAAATAGAGTTACACTGGTTCAGTGGATTTTGGATGTTTCTGAAGTTGTGGCACCCTATGATTTGTCTTTGCTGACTGAAGAAACATATCGCTATTCCTAAGCTGGTCATCACCCCTTCATCAGCATAATTCATTTCCATAGTAAGAAACAGTTGTAAAGAAATTTGCTTCAACTGCTCCAGCAGAGTTTATAGGGTCGTAGGCCAACCCAAGCAGCAATTAATGTAAAAGAAGATGTGGTCATTTCCTATCTTTTATGAGCATTAAATAATACTTTTTTTTTCTTTTGGACAAAAAATATTTGACATGTCAAAGGAGTAGAATAAGAGCTGATAGTATTTATGGTATTTTAAAATATGAATATCTTTTATAAATACAAAAATCACAAAGTGTTAGAAAAGAATAACAGATACAGCATTTTAAAAGCTGTTTTTCTTTATAACTGTAAGTCTAGAGTTTCAGAGAGAAAACACTAATAAAAATTAGTCAGTCATCATTATGAAGTCATTCTCATAATTTCCCTTGAAGTAAACTGCAAGTACAAATAATATTTGTAATGTCTGACATCATCTATGTAGCTTTCCATATGCTCAGACTTTGGGTTAAATTTAGTGATGTTTCCCATGTTTTAGAGAGAACACCTTCTGGGTGGAATGGATTTCATTAAGAAAATCTCTCTGAAGTTAAGCCGTCTTTGTAACTTGTTTGAAACAAAACAAAACGAAAACCCAAACAGCCCAGGAATAATAGGAGTACGGCAGTAGCAAATAGTAAAAAATGGGACCATCTATAAGAACCAAAGTTTCAATCCTGAGTCCCAATGCTCACATGAAAAAAGGAACGATGCTTTTCAGTGTTGGTCTCTTTAAAAAGAAATAAGCATAATCATAATTGTTTTACATGGGAAACAATATTCCCCTCCTTGTGATATGTGCCCATTTATCACAGCTGACTTGCAAAGGCTTCTTATTCTAAATCACTCAGACTTTAAAAAAAATGTTTCAGAGGAGCCATGGACTCATTTTTTGATGTTTCTCTTTTGAGATGTTAAGCATTTAAGGATTTCTAAAAGTGATTCCTCATTTTTAATGTCTCATTTAAAACAACTAAAAAGTGTATAGGAATCACAGATAGAACAAACAGTATTTCCTCAAAACTAGTCTCATATTGACCAGAAGCAATAACTTTGAAAATCTGAGTCTTATATTTACATTAATTAGAATACTTTCCATTAAGTGATAATTTATACTTATAGAATAGCCAGCCAATGCCTTTCATCTCCTATTTTCTTTTAACTCTAGAGTTTTCTACATTGTTTGGAATGATAGTTTCACTTCATTATCGCTCTCTATTAGTGACAGGAGATATATCAGCACCACAATATTACAATTCTATGCAACACCACATTAACATACACAGAAGATGAGAAAGTTGAATTTCACATGCAACAACCTGGTTCCACACGTGGAATATGAAGTCCTGTTTTTTCTGTGTGTTGCCCACTGTGTCCTTTCCCACATGCAGACCAAGGGTGTCTGAGTCATCTCTCCACTTCCAGAAAGGAGCAAACAAGCAAGAGAGGTGGTGGTGAGACATGATCCCCACTGCCTTCCCCAAACCATCTGTGCCGTTTTGCTCCACAGCATAGCTGGCTCATCAACATCTTTGTCCTTAACATACTTTTGATCTAGACAAATATGTACCAGTTAATTTGTAACAAAATTATCAACTGGAATTATACGTTTCATTTCAAGTCATCTTTCAAAGATATGCAGATGATTTGGACCAATTTTATCCAAAGGCTCCGACGACTTTTTCAGACAATACATTGAATTACTTAATGTAAACTTAAGTGTAGGTAAATATTATTCATTATTCCTGATTTTGTTGTTGTTGTTTTTGTTGGAAAACTTGGGTATCTGTTTTAAGTGATGTCATTATTTACACTTGGTGACTATTGCATTTGAATGGACATCAGCTAAATGTGACAGTTATTCATACTCAAAGAAAAATTTACTAGAGTTGTCAGAATATTTTGATACACTGATTCGTTATTCCTTGATAAATGCCAATATTTTTTACTGCCCTCCCTCCCCCAAAAAGGAATAAGGAATTCACACGTTTGCACTCTATACTTAAACACTGAATGGAATATTTTCTGAAAGAAAAATAGCTAACATAAATATAATTTCTTCTTTAGAAATAGGAGGTATGTAATAATTAGCAGAGTCTCACTAAAGCTACAGAAATTATGTTCCCATAGGAGAAAAAGAACAATAACTTCTGAAAAAAATGACAGTCTAGACACAACTTGCTGTATTTGAGGAATACAAATGTAACTGCTTAAACATATTTAAAAGTGGTTAATTCAACTTCCTCTACAAATTCATAAACTCAGAAATGTTTCCTTGCAATTGTTCTTGGAACTGATAGAGAAAAATCTCTCAGGGACACACGAAATGTAAGAAATGTAATATGGAAATTGCCCTTTCTCACATGAAGATTGAAACAAAGCAGATATTCTCCAGAACACCAGCAGGTTCCCCTGTTCTCAGCCCATATGGGCTCTTCCCACAGTCTCACTGCATGAGGGACTTATGAACTTCATCAGAGCTGACTGTATGGAAGGAATGTGGGCTCAAACACTTGAAGGCATGCCACAGAACTTCAGCAATCCAGTCTCTTGGTAATTACAACTAATATTTCATTAGGTTGTGGAGTTTTCAGCTGCATAGATGTGTGTACACATCTCAGTATGTAGGGTAGCCAGTGCCTGCAATTAAATCACAAGTCTTGTGAAGTATAAGAGGTATATTGAAATCTGAAATTAGTAGAATAAAACATTGCAAGTAGGTTTTCAGCTTTTTTTAAATTTGAAACCTTCAGACTTCTTGATTGCAGGGAGAAGTCTGAGAACATAAATCAAGCTAAAAAGTAAGGAGGAAGTGAATTTCCACTCCCCCTTTCCAAATGGATTTTTTTAAGCACATGGCTTTTAAAGCCAATTCCATGATTTTGGAGTCTGCCTCACGAGTGTGTGAATGGACAGGATTGAAGGTACTTTATATGGCTTATTTAAAAATAACATCCTAACCCAAGCTATAAATCACAATAAGTATTTAATGCCTTATGTATATAATAAATATTCAAGTCTAAGTATCTGGTTACAGCAGTGATTAAGAGTTCTGAAAATCAACCCCTTAAAAGAAGGTCTTCACTGGAAGTAGTGTGAGTGGCGAGGCTTCTTTCACACCCTTCCACGCACATGTGCAGTTCACAGCCACTGAGGCAACAGCATCTGTTATTTCTGAAGCAATTCTTTAGACAGAGAGGAGCCAGGCTGATAAGAAGCTCTAAAACTTACAGTGCTTAAAGCAACTGGATGAGTTCTAAAGTGGGAAGAGGGACAGAAGGATAAGAAAGATACCTCAGGGGAGGCTATCTCTAGATTAAGGTTTTAAAGAGAAAACCTGATCTTCACAGAGTTGGAGAAGAACTACTTCTGACTGGTTAGCCCAGCCAAAGGGAGTGAATAAGGACTACAGACACAGACCCCTGCAGACTTTTTCAAATCCCATTACATTTGCAACAGTACCAGGCAGGGGAGTGACTGGCTGGGGATAGCTTTGCTGAAAGGGACTTTGGGGTCTCGGCAGACAGCAAATTGAACGTAAGCCAGCAGTGTGCCCTGGCAGCAGAGAAAACCAGCTGCATACTGGGCTGTATAATAAGGGCACAGGCAGCAGAGAAACCCATCATCCTCCCTTTACCCCGCACTTACAAGGCTGCACATAAAATACTGCATCTGGATCTATAGTGCTACAATGGTATCACTACACCACAGTGAGTTCGGGGGAGGGTGGCTGGGGCCTGGAGTCTTTGCCCTCTGTGGAGAGGCCACGAGAGCGGGGCTTGCCCAGCCCTGAGAAGAGAAGGCTGTGGAACCTTGTTCTGCAAGTTGGGCACTTAAGTGTGGTAATGAATATAGAGAACGGTATCACTGGTGTAATCATCTTCTATGAGAGTCTATGACTCTTACGCTAGCCTAGGATTTTTTGCAAAACATTTCTGTGGCAGGTATTGTTGGAAAATCCTAACTGATATAAGAAAGTCAGTTCACACATCCCATCTAAAAATCTAAGCTATCAAGCTAATGGTTATGTTGTTATGGAGTTTCTTTTATTTTCTTTTTCTGCCTTTACTAGAATTTCTAATCTTAACCTGAGAAGGTTTCAAAAAAATAGTTTCCTTAAAATTGGAAGAGGAATTCTGCACTTGATTCATGACAGGAACTACAATCTGTAACTTCCACACCCTGAATAACTTCCTTGATCTATACAGAGAAATAAGTCTCTTTTATCAAACACTATTTCATTTCATGCAGTAGCACAGCAGGTCTCTATGAGCAAGGTCCACTGATTTTATATGTGCCTTTGGAGCTGCTTTTCTGAACGTCATCTGTCATTTTATATATTGTGTCCAATATTTTGCAATTTTATAACTGTCCTCAGAAGTATATCTTGACAACTCTTAGTTACTTAGTTGGAAATGCTTACTGCAGCATCCAGCCCCTATATAAATCAGTTTTCAAGTCACCAAGCTTTGCAGCATACCTCGAGTTTCACATAAAAGATTATTATTGAGATGCTCGGTTCTGTTCCACACAGAAAACAAACATAAACTCTGCATTATTTCTGGACAAGGAATCCAACGCAAAGATTAAATGTGATACTGGTATAGGCTGCCACACCAGCAGAAATAGGATCTACCTGAACCCAGTTTTATTGACAGATGAGCCAATTCCCTCTCAGGAGAGCTACATGGCTGCTGTATTTTTTGTAAACAATTGGATAATAAATTATAGTAGTAGAAAAGCTGCAGGCTTTCATTAATTGGTGTTGAATCAAAACTATCAAAGCAGCAGCATGTAACAGACAAGTGATTATGTTGCTCAAATGTCATTCCTTTTAAGTGTGACAATTCAATTGGTTAAACTTTTTCATCAAAGAAAGGAAGAGAATGAAAAGGCAAAATTGCCTTCTTTGAAATTTATTACTTCACCTATTTCTGCTAGATCTTATTTTTAACAAATAAAATATATTTTTAGATGCCATCAAACAAAACCCGTTTTCAACACTATTTTATCCAGTTGTGTCTTGCTGAACTCCTGAGAGTGCTGCAAAGTTAAATAGTGACAGTGTTCATTATCCAAAGTACTTCAAACTGTCTTTCAGATATTGCTTAATACCTGTTATTTTATAGCTGGATAGCTACTGTAAGTTGGCACTTATGCTTCTTCTATATTTTTCAGGATAGAAAAGAATAAGGTGAGAGATCTTTATGTGTTTAAAGAATCTTGATGTTGTATTGAATTTAGTGTGCCATTTCATTATTTAGATTTAGGAAATTTCTCTAGATTTCCTACGAATGCACTCTAATCTTGCATCACCAGCATATTCTGCCAGTTATCATGAGCTTTTCAGAGTAACAGCTGATTCTCCGGAAGCAATACTAGATGACACATTTTAAAATTATTTTTAAAGATATCAGTTATTTATTTCTGCTATTTGTTTTTTGCTCCTAATTTAGCAGTGTACTAGAGATATATCCAGAGGTGTTGGTATAGAGCAGTTCTTCCCTGAATACAGTCAGAACCACAAAAGGACTTTTTTATTATATGACTAGGAATCTCTCATACTACTTTCTTTAGAAACACTATATAAAAACTTCTAGAAATATAAACTAGTTTTTCTTTGTTATCTTACTAATTCTTTGACAGCATTCTGCTTGTGGCAACAAATCAACACATAAACAAGATGCTTTTTTGACCTAATCTTCCTTTAGAGCACTTATTTTTATGGTAATTTATGCTGGTGCTTTCCACGATTTCTCTTCTCCCTCTTTTTTTTTTTCCCCCCCTTCTCATTCTACAGGTGGAGAAATGGCAAATGTTAAACAGGAACTACATGATGTGTCTTTCCCAGTCTCTCTTAAGGAAAGAAATCAAGCTGCAGCTTTTGCTTTTATTGGTCCAGCTAAGTGGCCTCTGCCAAAGACCATCACCTGGCTTTAGGAAATTCCTTTATCACAATGTATTAAAAAAAGTCTCTGTATTTTTCCCTGTTTGTCCTTAAAAATTTCCTCTCAAACCTCAGAATGTTGTTCTACCACAAATATTTATGGGAAACTCCTACTTACTCTGCCAGCGAAACAATGGCAGGATATAACCCTTATTCTGGTGTTCTGAATTTATATTCTGCTCTGTTAGTGTCACTTGAGTTGGATTTCCATTTTATTAAAGTATTATTATTTTTTGGAGGCCTGAACATTCCCTCGTACCTTGCTATATTTCTCACCTTCTTAATTCCTAATTGTTTCAGTATATACACACTTTCTTTGAGTCTAATAAGGTACTTTTAAAGAACCTCCATGTTGCTTCCATGGATTTTAATTTCCTAACTTTCCCCTTCAGGCTATTTCTAACTTCCTCAATATAAAAATCTTCCTTTTTTGAAAAGTACTGTAATATTATTACCTTATGGTAGGTTCCCATGGGAGGATGTTGAGCTTAATTATATTATGTTCACTTTTATTTAGTGGCTCAGCCACGTTAACTTCCTGAATCAACTCATATATTTTGCTCAAGACTTGCATCAAGACTAGATTTGCCCTTTCAGTATTCCAGAATTCTTGTAACAAATGATTGTCTTTGGTGTCTGCACGCTATTCCAGTATTATACTGAGAGGTCTTAAAAATATGTGTCTGTGATATACATGAAAAAGTAATCAGGAAATACTTGTTTATTCAGTGCACTTTTAAGTGTGCCTAAGGTCTAAAGGGCTTAATTGTCAGTGAAGGCAGATGGAGTTTTTTTAATTCAAATATTCCTTCTCTGTGCACGAATCAACCTGTATGTTTGGGAGGTTACACATCTAACTCTGCATATGTTGAAATTCATGTTTGAGTGGCATGAATTCTTGCAGGTCAAATGTCCCACAGTTATTGTAAATCAGCAAATGCCAATTACTGGTTCTCCCATGGCTTGAGAGCCTAAGTCCACTGAAACACAGTTGGTTCCTTAAAAAAACCCCACCTGAAACCCAAACTGTAAATTAAGGAGTCTATGACCTGTAGTAAATAGAAATTGTGATACCTTATAAGTGAAAGCCCGTTATGATGTACAGTAACGTATCTCGAGTAATCAGTTGTTGTGAGGCTGAGATTCAGCTGAAAACAAACTTCAGTAATGAACTATATGGTAGTTCTGAAAAGCAGATTGAAATATGGTTTGTCTTTGAACGAGATCCACTGCTTCTCTGAACTCATAAACATGACTTTGAAAGAATGTACACTGTTTTCCTGATTATAAGTCCCTTCTCTTTTTTTTTCCCATTACTCATTTATTTCAATCCCAGTTTTAAAATCTAGCTCATTAGAAAAGCATTCTCAGTAACAGAAGTCGAAACAAATTTAGACGTGCATCCTTGTTCAGCATAGTGCAAGAGAGCTGTTACTATTACATGAGAACAATAATATTTGTCTGTACTAGACTGAATTTCTTCACTCTTTTAAATCCCAAACTGATTACTTTTAAATCAAACTTTTCTTAAATTTGCCAAGAGAGAAATGTTTCCTTCATTAATGTTATAATTTGTGGTTCACATTTCTAAGGAAAGACAAAAATAATTTCTAAAATAGTGTGTCTTGCTGACATAAACACAGTTAACTTATATTTTTTTTCAGTTTCCAGGATTGTTTCACTTGACCAAAGCAGTAAAAGTATTCTGCTCTTTCCATTTTTCTCGTACTATAAGAACCAAGAAAGCAGGAATTTGTTTAGCTCATTGGCTCCATTTATCCTGAGCCAAGACCATGATCTTGGAAACCCTGTAACTTGGCTGAATACAGTACCAAGTTCTTTGCAAAAAGCCAGTGCAATTAGAACACCACGGCATATGTTCAGTCTCAAAATTAAGACGATAAACTTTCAAACAGCTACAACTAAAACAGAGTATCATGGACCCAGAACTTTAATCAGTCAAACAAAAATCCTAATTCCACTAGTTTTTGATCAAATAAATAATTGTGTAGTTGAGGGCAGCATAAACGAAACACTATTCTACCTTTTCGCAAATGAGCAGAATTCACACAGAGAACAAGGAAACATAATGGAAGGAGTGCAAGTTCTGTGCAGTCCAGCCTCGGGAGCTTCTCTGAATACTCCGGACAGAGTGATACTATAACACCAGCAATACCCTGGACACTTTCTGTTTTATCTCTGGTTACTGTTCAGTGGTAATACACATTTGCTAACCAAACTGGCACATTGCAGAGTCTCTTTGAAAATCCAGTGTTTCAGTTTTGAAGCCGTTTTTCTCCAAAAACCTCTCTTTCACTGCATATCTGGTACATCTAACGCATGAATGAGATATTCTCTTCATTTTCTACGAGAAGATCTGTAATTTCTATTCTGATGATCTATAGCACCTAAGAAAACCAAATAAATCAAATTCAGTACTAAAGATTCTATTTCATTTTGTTTCAATTCACCTAAATTATTCATTGGCTATTGAAGGTACATTTTTTTTTTATGGAACAGAGAATTCCTCAGGCCTTATTAAAAGATTATGTTACCTCTGCTCAGATTAAAAGCAGTGTAATATTTTCTTTCATGCATTTTGTTGGGATTTTTTTGGACCATTCATATTAAGTGGTTTCACGAGTTAGTAGGTTAGTAAGAAGCTAATTAAATTCACTTTCCTTAGTCATTTGGTACTGTTTTTCCTTAGAAATACTTCTGGAAGCTGAAATAGCTACGCAGATAGTAAAATGTAATAAAATTTATACATGTTGATAAAATGTATATGCATTTTATACAAAATAGAGGATTATATGGAATGTAGAGAACGGTGTTTCTTTTGTTGTTTAATTTGTGTCCTATATATTTAACAAACTATTTCAAAAGCAATATTTTCAAAGGACCGTATAATTTGCAAGGAGAATGTACCTTTACAAGAAGTACAAAATGTTGCAAGTCGGAAAATACAGACTCACTAATTTACAGCAAAACCACAGTTTTTAATGCTTCTGCTTCAAGAACTATATGCTTTTAAATTAAATAATCTATCACACTTTTTTTTTTAACCAAGCATTTGTAAGTAAAGAGTTTGATCCAATTTTACCTGTGGCCTTCCCAGCCCCACAGGCCTTTGGAGAAACATGGATACTGTCTGTGAGATAGTTCTGATTTGTCGCAGTGAGGGGAAACTTGCAGAAGGGTAAAACCCAACAGAGGCTGGTTTCTGTTGGGTAGTTCCCTAATATTCCCTACTTTTGGATTTGTCTGTCACTTCAAAATTTTTGTCATGACATTTGGAACTACATTGTATTTGACATGGCAGTGATCTGTAAGTAACTCGAGGCACACTGGAGTAATTTCATAGGTGGCTTGTTAAGTTTTATTTGATCGTACTGCCTCATTTACACACACACATGCTTGTCAGATGAGACCGCTCACTTCTTGCTCTTACCCTCAGAAAGTCACTGTAGCAAGAGTGTCCTGATAATATTGTCCTATCATATCTTGCAAGGCAGTTAAGGGGAAGGGAAATGGTAGCAATAGAAGCTGCCAATGTTTTGTATTGCCTTTCATCTAATCTGAAATTCTACTGATTTGATGAGATCTTGAAAATGCTCAAGGTTTAGTGCAGGCATTAACATTCTTAAACATTGTATGCTACTAGATAAAGGGAGCCAATAGCGCTTAGTCACATCTCCAACTAGGCTTCTGTGTGGTGTACAATATCATTTTACATTCATTACTAACAATTAAGCATTCAGTCTGCTGTGGAAAGGCCTGTGTTTTCTTTAAGGAAGAGCTTGAGTAACTTCTTTTCTTATGTATCTTGATATTAAAAAAACCTTCTTCTCATGCACACTACAGCATGACTCAGATCCGTTCATCTACTAGTGCTTGTGGTGTGCTGTGTCTCTGGGCTCTTAACAGTGATTGAGAATCCAGCTGATAGACATCCACCAAATTTTTAGGAATGTCAAAAATTTAAAAGTTTTTTGTGATTTACACCATCTTTTATTTCTTTTCAAGGCATTTAGTTAGCATAAAGATTATTACATACATTAAAGTTGTTCCAATTCAGTTGTAGGGATTGCAATCCAATGCCAGTGACGATAGATCAAGGTTTTAAAAAGTATCTGCTGTAAATTAAAAACAAATGGTTGAAAGTATTTTGCAGACCTCTCTCCCACAGATTGTATGTCCCATTTTCCAAATTAAATCTAAGAGAGAATATTACTTTATTGAGATTTATGGAATAATTTCTCTAAAAATTCCAGCAATATGAAAATGTAGGCAGACACGGACACTGAAGAAAAATAAGTGTCAGCTAGTAAGTGGTTTCATCTTTCGGAGCTTTTTCTTATTTTGGTAATGGGAAAAATTAGTTCTGACTGCTTTTTAAAGCTAAAATTATATATAAACCATTAATTAGGGGCAGATCATTTGTCCAACTTTTACTGCAAAGGGGATAAAATGTGTGGAAAACATGATAATATACCATTGCTCTATTGGAGGAAGCATTCCTCTCTCAATCCAACTTGCTGATCCTGTCTAAGGAATAGGACTTCAGAGCTTCTGAGAAAACGTGTGTAAGAGGATATAAAGGAAAATTGTTCTGTGGCATCTGAGGGAAGTACATAAGGGAATAGCAGTTGGGCTGTATTAACTATGAAAGTGTATGTGTTACTCAATTTCTCATCTCTTTCAAGACAAAGACATGGCCCATTTTCTGTGTGCCACAGTACAAGGGATGTAATACCACAGGAAATCACATAGTTATGATGGGCAGGAAAGTACACAGAAGTCTCAAGGACACAGTACTGTTTCTGAGAGCTCCATTACTTCATGGGTTCCCTGAAGTATTCTTAAGACCTCAGTATAGATTTTGGGGTGTCCAAGAGCTTAAAGGTATGATGAATCCTGGAGCCTTAGTGGACTGTTAAACCTCCTCCCATTAAAGAAAAACATGTGGTTGAAACCGTGTTGGCTAAAAACCATGGAATTTTCTGCGTAACTTTATTCCTTCTTTGCCATTTTGTGTTGGCTATCATGATCTGCCTGTTATATTTCAGCAAACGCAATAATTTCCTTTTAATTAGATAATTGCCATGTTATTAATTGGTTTTGATCACTTCTAAATTCAGCTTTTGGTTTTAACAAATACACTTTCAGAAGATGATGGATTTTTACATTTTGAAAACCGCTAAATGTTCAAAAAGGATTTGTACACATAACAAAATTAAAGTAGGGATTATCTAGCACTGTGTGTGGGATACAGCTATAATCTATACAGTGCATGGAAAAGAAACTGGCATTCTCAATTGCACTGCACACATCTCAGTAATAACAGGGTATGAGGCATACAATTTCATGGAACACCCACAATGAAAATTATTCTTTCCAAACAGAGAATTGTTTTGGAATAAGTTACGTTAATTGGCACCATGGGATTCCTCCCAAGGAAACATAGAACATTAAAATCCACACATGTGCATGTAAAATGATAAAGTATTATCTTCTTTCCCCTCTCAGCTCCTCAAATCTAAGACACGCTACCCAAAATCAACAGAAACAATTGTTTTGTTGATTCAGATTTCCTTAGAATAAACTGGCAATTCTTCATCTAGTCAGCTTACAGCCTGAGAGTCACTGCACTGTTCCACAGTTGCTAGCTTGGGTATGGTTATCTAGTGGAGTCTCTCTCACACAAAAATAGAGGTCTAGAGCTTTCGGCACACGCTTTTCAGAATTGTAAGAAACTTCATTTTCTGTGCAAGCAACATGGTGCTAAGGTACAGCCTCTTTCAAAGGACTGGTGTGCCCCTATTAGGATTAGAACCAAAATCTGCAAATTGTTAATGAGAAATCCAGGCACATTTCACTGTCATTATACAGCTGGTTAAAATGCTGTACTTTACAGTTGCTGAATACAGTTGAAGTATATTAAGTCCTCACAAAAGTATTATCACCCTCTCAAAAAATTACAAAGAACTTATCACTGAAAAAGAATCACCCTTTTCATGAAAAGGGCTGAATTCTCCTGCAGATTGCTGTGCTGTGTGCACTGTGTTTATTTCATTAATGTTTAAGATAATTATAAATAAGGATATTCTACTTGTTTTATCTTTACAATGTCCTGGCTTTTTCATATTTGGCCATTTGCACACCTTAACTATTCTTTCTTTCCTAGTTTCCTGCTCCAATTGTGTGAAGATATTTAAAGCCAATTAATTGTGATACCTAGTGGGCAGGTCACAGGTGAGGTGTGGCATCAAAAATTATGTCTGTTGTGCCACAGATCTGACTGCTGCTCTTCCAACCCCCATGTCCTATGACCTCACATCACTTCACATGCAAATCCTGTGCTGAAAAATAGTCATCACTTCCCTCTGCAGTCTCCAACAGAAAGACAAGTTCTATATTGTTCGCCTCGTCATTTTTGCAACAACACAGGCAATGCAGCATTTCAACTTCTCACCAAAGGCATCCTGGAGTTTCCCATACCTTAAATGGTCTTACCATTTAATTAGTCTTAGAAGTATAGGACAAGACAGCAAATACAATTTGCACTCAGCATTGGTGGAATTAACTGTAAAATGAATCTTACTCTGTTCATAGTAGGATATATGCCATACTTATGTTCTGTACTCTAATGTTGTTATTCTTCATAGGGAGATGAGAGCTTGGTCTTGTAAAACAATGAGGGTTTACTTTCCAGAGTTTTCAGAGACGATGTTTCTGAGTAACTTTGAAGAATTGCAGTCCCATTGGGTTGACTAAGGAAGAAATTCAGATAGGATCTCACATTTGTTCTCCTAGTCCTAAAGCCTGGAGCGAAGTATATCCTTCCACTGCTCCCCCTTCTCTACATGCATCAAAAGAATCCCTTTTGGGACTAATTAGTCACAAATTTAGGAGCCACTATAAGTTTGGCTTTCTAGGGAGCAGAAGATAACTTTTGCTGAGATTATAAACTAGTGCTAAGTGGTGTAAAACCAAGTTTGCTGTGATGTCAAGGCAAAGAAGTTCAAGAAAGGTTCACTGATTTCACCCTCATCCATGTAAGTTTTCAGAGGAAAACAAATTGAAATTACTGGGCTTGGATGGAAGGATTAGCATGAACTGTGTGAATTGTGGGTCTTCTGTCATTAACATAAATTCCATGGGTATTGATGGACAGTATATATGTTAACTTATGTCTGCCTGTATATCAACATGATGCAAAAACAAATATACATATCCACTGTCAAGAGGAATATCTGAGAAGTTTTATAGGTGATAGAACTGAGCAATTCAGCAAATAATGCAAACAATCTGATTCTATTCACACACTAAGTTTTAAATAGATTCTATCCCTGCTTCATTATATTTTTCTGTAGCAGCACTCCTCACTGCAAAGACAGTACAACCTATTATAAGCTCCTTGAAACAGGCTGTGCCAGTGCTGAAGTTAGTGGTAATTTTAAAACAAATCTTAATTTGATTTTATATTTAATAATCTGAGTAATATTCAAGTGATTAAATGTTATAGAATTGTAGCATCATTAAGGTTGGAAAAGACCTGTAAGATCATCAGATCCAACCATTAACCCAGCACCACTGTGTTTACCACTAAACCATGTCCCCAAGTGTCACACTGACGTGCCTTTTTAACACCACTTTTCTGGGCAGTCTACTCCAATGTCTGGATACAAACATGAAGGCATAGTAGATGTTTCACTACGAACCATGAATTCCTGAAAAAAAAGGTGCCTATAGCAACAAGATGCTCATTTGACCCTGAGTAGCTCTGGAATAACTGGCTCATAGGAGCACAGTTAACCTATTTAATGCCTGACAGTCTGCTTTCAGAGTTTTATACTGAACATACAGATTGCTGTGTTTCACAGCACTTTTCACGGCATCACACAAAATTCCTACTTGAATCACGGGATCACTCGTTAGTAATTAGTTAATTGCAGGACTGAAAGTACTTGTGCTCTGATGTAAAAACTACCAAAACACAGTAACTCACCTTAAGACTATTACTTGGAAATCTTTAATTCCCAAACACTTTGGGAATTAAAACTCAAACAAAACTAGTCTTACTGATTAATTTGAAAGCAAGATGAAATAAAAAGGTAACTATAAGCTTAGGATTTAGGGGAAGTTTCTGTTAAAGTTTAAGTGTGTCTGACAAGGAAAACCACAGTCTCAGAGTAGAGAAGGTGACAGACAACAAGGAGTCTAACTCATGTATTCTTATCAGTAATCTCTGATACCATTTAATTAAGATTTTTCTGTCCCTTTCCCCTTCCCTTCCCTCCCCTGCCCTGCCCTTTCCTTCCTCAGAGAGTTTGCCCTTTATCACAGTATTCCCATGAGATATACTAGGGATATTTTATTACTAGCTAAAAAAAAAATAAATAATAAAATCTCTACACAAGTGCAAGTGGTAATTCCATAATGACAATTTTAAGGATACCCATTTTATAGGGGTTTCTCTTCATGGCACTGTGTGAGGCAAAGGGCAACAGAACGCAGCCGTTCTTGCTCGCTGCACAATTTATGACCCTGCAGCCAGCAGATACACATCACAGCTTAGTCACAATCAGAAAGAAAGAAAAAAAAAGAATCAATAAACTGAAAATAACTTAAGGATCAGAGATGAGAAGCAACTGAACCTGAAGGCCTACTGCAATTCCATAACTAAAGAGCTAATTCAGTTGCTGGATTTATAAGTAGAAAACTACTATCTAACTACAGGGACTTGATTTTACCACTGGCAGCAGTAAGACATAAACTTGGCTACTTTGTACAGTTCAGATGTCCTTAATTTTAAAAGGATTTTGGGAAGTTGAATGATTGTAGGGAAGGACCACAAAAATGATTTAAGGACTAACAGTTGCAGCCCTAGAGCTACTTAGCTTTTCAGAGGGTAGTTTGAAAGGCGATTATAGCATTTAGCTCCCAAGAGAAGTGGCAGACTCTTAATTTTTTGTTGTTGCCAAACCATACCTTGATGCCTTCCCTTCTGAACAATTTATTTTACACCAATATATTTTAGACCAATACATGTTTTTGGGCTCAGGAGACAAGAAAGTGAGTGAAAATTGATGTAATAGATTCTGCTACATTTTATGGTGGCTGCTAGTAATCTAAATGTTTCCAAATCTTAGGAAATAATACAGTTAATAAGATAAAATACAGCCATGAGAGTAAGAAAAGTTGAAAACCTGCTACAGTATTCATTATTTTTCTGTATGTTAGATACAGATGGAGTACAAGGTGACTGATCTTGTAGTAATAACATATCCAGCACTGCTGCATGTCAAGAAATCATTATATCCAAATTTAAAGCATTTAATTATTATGCCTAAATTTTGACAATAGATTCAGGCACATCAGGTCTATTTTTTCTAGATCGTTGATTAAGGTCTCCTTAAATGTCTCTGAAATCAAACTGTTAGTTCAATAGTTTCTCATTCAAACTTTCTACCTCTCTTCTACTTGGCAATAGTTTAAAACAAAAAGAGAATAACACTAGTGAAAATCAGTCTGAAAGAAAAAAGGGGTAATAACATTTTAATTTAAAAAATCATCTTTGCTATATGACTTTGAAGGAAAAACTGTAAAATGTTGCTCTGTAACCAACAGCTGTCTTCACCATGACATAATGGAGCAGTAAATCACCAGAACAAGGCAGCAGACTTTTAGGTTTGGGTTTTTTTGGTAAATTGTTTATTCTTTTCTTCTGAGCACATGCGGCATACTCAGGGTAGTTTGTAATATTAATGGACAAATTAATATTATATTGGGTGGTGGAACCAGTATTTTCTCCACTACACTGGGCTATATATTCCTAAATAACTGAGCCCAGTTACATGTCCTAGATTTGAGTTACAAGTGCATGTCTCACTCATGTCCTTACTCAACTTTGAGGCACGAATGAAACACACAGCTTCTTGGCACCACATGCTGGATATAGGGAAGAAAAGGCTGAGGGTTAACAGGAAAGAGCTGGCCAAGGGCTCAGTCCATCTACACATACTACAGTACTTATGTATCCAGTGTGATGTAAAATGCATTGGAGAAGGCCACAGGTGTTGAATTAGCAAATTCATCAGTAAGATCCATTCATGGCTTCCAATAACGAAGTTGAAAAATAAAAGATCAGAAAAGCACTCCTGCTAACCGTGCTGCCAAATAGTTTTAGAAGTTCGGAAATGTGTAAAGAAAAACTGTTTCTTAAGCTGGGTTTTTTTTTTTTTTTTAAATCTGCAGTAATCTTGCATCTAATTTTCTCTTGAGCAGAACCACCAAGAAGCACAAGTAATCATCATCCGCTCATAAAATCTATCTCTGTTATGAAAGACTTCCACATGCTTGTTCTAATTCCTCCTGAGATACTGGCAGCAGACAAAATTATCACTACTTCTCTTTCATTTGAACTCCTTAAAATTAAGTCAAGTCACTGTCAGTAATTTTACTGCAGTAACAATTTTCAAGGAGAAACCTCAACAACTTCAATAAACATTAAAAGCCAATGGACCAATAAAAGTTACACATCAGGTTGTACTCTTCTTAGTTTCAGTTTATATCCACAGGCCTTCATAGGAGTGACTGACAAGAAGCAACTCAAAACAATCCTGTTTATGTGCAGGACCAGTGAAGAAGCCCTACAGACTTGCTCAAAACAATGTTAGGGGCTCCAAATGAATTTCATCAACACAGGAACCATTAGTTCCATTAAAGATACACAATGGCATCTTTTTAGGAGGGAAACATGACTTATTGCTATACACTGCTGTCACCTCTCTTCCTCTGTTTTTGTAGATTGTTTTCCTACTTATCTCACTGCCAGTGCTGTAATGAGTGAAATATTCTAGTGAGATCCGAACTAAACTCCAGGATTATTTTTATGAAGGAAATATGTCACTTCAGTTTCTTGCTTATATCAGAGCCTCAAGACAGTTTTAAGCTGATCCTTTGGAAAATCATCATGCAAAGGATTTGCTGCTTTGTGACAATATAATGATTTTATCACTGCTAAATTTCCTCTTCATGTTAGAAAAGGAAAAGAAAATCAACTACCACTATTTTATTACACCTATCAACATAAAAAATATAGGGATTGCTGTCCAAAATGGTTTTCAGAGGCATCAATTTGAATTACCTTTCATTCAATCACAGATACATTATCATCATCATCATCGTTAGAATTATTTACTGGATACAACATATCCCTAAAAGTTTGAAAAAATATTTCTACTGTTTTTATTGCCACTAGAGTTATGTATTTGTTTGTATTGTAGATAGAGACAAAAAAACCAAACAAACCAGAAACTGCTATATTCAGACACTTGTATACAAGAGGGAAAATTTTTACTTTTTTTTTTTAAGGGAAAAAGAATTGTTTGCCTTTTGTTACTATCATTTCTCCAAGGCTGGAAAAGAGGTGAATGGTTTTTGTTTACTTCAATGAAGAGTCTTTAAGTTAATTAAAGAATAACATTCTATGGATAATGTTATCATGGAGTCAGAGAATCACAGAATATCCTGAGCTGAAAGGGACCCACAAGGATCCTCAAAGTCCAGCTCCTGGCCCTGCACATGACAGCCCTAAGAGTCACACCATGAGCCCAAGAGTATCATCTGAATGCTTCTTGAACTCTGTCAGGCTTGGAGCTGTGACCACTTCCCTGGGGAGCCTGTTCCAGTGCTTCTCCCTCTGGGGGAAGAACCTTTTCCTGATATCCACGCTAAACCGCCCCTGACACAGCTTCAGCCCATTCCCTCGGATCCTGTCACTGGTCACCACAGAGCAGAGATCAGTGCCTGCCCCTCCTCTTCCCCTCAAGAGGAA
>JAYRBT010000139.1:15223465-15235836 GCA_036023395.1 Myiotriccus ornatus
CTGCCCCAGTGCAGAGCAGAGCGGGACAATCCCCTCCCTCGACTGGCTGGTGATGCTTTGCCTGATGCCCCCCAGGACATGCTTGGCCCTCCTGGTTGCCAGGGCAGTGATGACTCAGATTCAACTTGCTGTCGACCAGGACCCCAGGTCCCTTTCCACAGCATGGAATAGACTAGATATTTGGGTTAACATCTATGAATATGTGTAAATGAATAGAGGACTTGAGAAATGCAGTGACTTACCTTGGCAAAACACTTCACGGGAATACACTGGCCTGAGTTTGATCAGGGACAACTAAAAATTCATTGATTTCATTTTATGTTCTCTACAACACCAGCATATGGGAAGAATCAGACACAATGAGAAAAATACTTACAGTCAAAATTCTGGCACTACACACTTCTCTCGCGTAAGCACAGAGGACACATTCAGTGATCCTTGCACTTTGTGTGTGGATGCAGTGTTTTAGATACTAGTTTGATGGAGTTTTTTTATTGCTGACTGTACACTTTCTGCACTGTCTGCTGGAAAAGCATCTATCCACATAGTATTCTCTATCACTGATTTCTAGTTTTAAAGTATGTAACAGGTAAGTAAAACCAAATACCCTTCAAGTAGTCTGTCAAGTAGTGACAACTGCTACCATTGTCACAGCGATGTCCCATCCTTGTAGGTAAGGTACCATGGACAATGACTGTAGGAATCAGATTGCAAGGGATAAACATAAAAATGTTTTAAGAACCCTTGTTTTAAAACTACCATTTGGATTACATGGGTTTTTTTTTATTCTATTTATTTATTATTTTAAATAATGTACTCATTCCTCAAATTCTTTACTCTTTCTATTTAAGAGCTGGAGTTTTGCTTCTAGGCACATTCCCTTCCTCCTTACCTGCAATGTATATAAAGCCTCTGTTCTTGCCAGCCTGCATTAAACACTACCATACAATTATTGTCAGTCACTGGACTGTTACCTCAGAGAAATGAATTAGACTTCCTAGTTTAGAAACATCAAATTATTTACACAAAATGTTATAGTTGAAACAGATCCAGTTTAGAGCGTGAAATGGTGGATAGGGTAGTAAAGACTAAAAAGATTAGGTTAAAACAGAACTAAAAGTTGAATTTGATCCTGAGGGTACCCATTGAGAGTCATATTAAGCAGGTTATTGCCTATTCAGAAGCATGGAAAATTAGTTTTTCTTTTAGCTTTGTCTCTAAGTTGCAGCTGTAAAAGTCTCCTCAAGAAAGGTTTGTCTGGGACCAACAGCAGTTCTGTGGGAATTTCACTGTCAGTTTTTCGCAAGTACAGGTTATCAGAACTTTTGGTTAAGAAATATGAAACAGCTTTAGACGGATGTTCAAAAACACCCCTGATAAGTCCCTTCTGTTTTGATACCTTGAACATAAGGATTACCTCTAGGGGCAGAAAGGGAAGCATTCAGCAAAACACAGAATCAGTTCTTTTTCTGAAAAAGGTGCAATATATTTCATTTCTCACTCAACACAAACCAAAACCCTCTGAGATTTTCTTGCAGAAAAGACTATCTTAATTTGCTTGTTGCCCTTATAGCTGAAACACAAAATTATCAGTTAGCATGTCCTATGCATTTTAAATGGATATAGTTTGTTATTTAAGATTACTCTGGCAAGAGTATGTCAATACATTTTTCATCCATGAAAGCTTTTTGATATATAGTCCTGACTGTTCTAGGCATAACCTGATTATAGTTTAAATTTTCTTGATATATCTGGATTTTACTTGCATCACCACTCTAAATTGTGACAAGAAAGCAACATGGAACAACACTCGAAGACATTTCCATAGAGAAATATCCCCCAGTAGACTTACGAGTTTTCCATTGGTACTTACCCCATAACTAGATGTTATTTCTTACCTCCACCCTCCAACATATTCCCATCTGTGCCCATTCACCTCTCACTCCCCTCACCATGAAAGTCTCCCTGTTAAACATGATGAAAGCTGTTGCACCAACCCTCCCTCATGTCTGAATTTTGAGGGTCAGTTCCTTTTTATGTGCACCTCAAACACGTGCAGTTTTAAAGCAGCTTCCCACCAAGGGCAGCTTGTGCTACATTTGAGGTTGAGCCAAGAGAGGTCCCCTCTCCCTGGGATCCCTGAACACTTTCAGGCCCCCTCCTGTGTGTGACTCCCATGGGAATGTTGAGCACCCACAGGTCGGGGGGGCCCTAAGCCAAACTTGCTCCCACTGGCATCACTGCAAAACTCGGCTGAATTCAGCACGATGGAAATGAGCCCAAAGGATGAAAATATGAAGATAATGCTGTGGAATGCTGTTGCTGACTGGTTTCATTTGAATTTAAAGTGAGGAAAGGATGAAAGGAAAGAAAAAAATTTGGTAAGAGTTATAAGATGCTATGTTTTGCATTCCTGGTACAAGAAAGTTTTCACTTCCTTGCCAGAAAGAACTGTAGTGTCTCTTGTCATTGCTCTTCTTTATTATTTAAATTAAAGTAATTTCTGAAAAACATTTCTTCCCTTTTCCCCCTTATTCATACTATAATATAAAAAGGTAGAGATAAGTATAAAATCCAACCTTTATTCCACTCTGTACAAGCTTGTGTATATCCAAAAAAGGTTCCTTGAGTATGTCTCCTTCAAGAGTGAAAATCTTCACGTATCCTTCTTTCTCTAGAATGAAGAGGCGATGGGATCCATCCCCACAATGTACTGCTCCAACAGGCTGCCTTAGTCCACTCACAACCTCCTGAATGCAGAAGCAGTTGTGCTTGTGTTTTCTAAAGAAATTCAAAGAAAACATGAGACATTTCTTCTTTTTTGTAACTGTGACACAACAATGTCCCTGAAACATTAAATGTTTGCTCTGCAGTAATATTAAAAAGTTTATAGTAAAAGCAGTTTTATGTATTTAAATATATAATCATATATTCAGAATAAATGAAGGTATGGAAGCATATAATACTAAGAATCAGTCTGAACTCCACTTGACCAAAATTTGGTCTGTATATAAGAAACAGAAAATTAAATAAAGTTAGATCCAATATGTAGAAGAATAGGAGAGAAAAACAAATGGTAAAAGAAGAGAATAATTTAGAAATACAGAATTTCTACCATAAAATAAACACAGTAAATTTCACCACTTTGACAAAATTTGGCTTCTAAAACCCACTTAAAAATAATGACTTACAATGGAATAATCTAATTTAATTATTTTCATGAAGAAAAATACATTAATGAAATAAATTGAAGATCATGAAATGAATATTTTACTAATAAACTTATTGTAGTTGTTTACAATAAAGTCAAGTAATATTACATTCAGGTAGAAATTACTTCCCAGAACTGCGTATAATCCACAGGCTGGATGATAACCAAGATCCACAGGGTGGATCAAACCAGGATTCTAACAGCTTTCCATCCTGGCAAATATCAAATGGTACTGAAATGTTGAAGTTATTGTAACTTTCTCTTTTGACATACACTAGCAGCAGCAAAAGCAAGTCACATCTGGAAAACACAGCTGCTGAACATAAGGACATACTGAGCTGTTTCATCGTGAAAACCACAGGCTTTGCTAGGGTTGTTTTTTTTTTTTTTTCAGATTAAACAGCATTTATCCTTATGAACCTGCTGATCTCTTCCTCTTTGTGATATTCTTCCATGTGGTCCAGGGAGTTAGAGGCCGGCCCTCGCACTTGTTTTCTTGGAAAATCTGGAAAGCACATGCCACCATCTTTTCTTGCATAGTAATAGCAAAACTCATCAGCTGTAGTTTGGAGAAAACCTTAAAAATGCAAAAGAGCAAACAAATATTTAGTGTGTTGTCATGTCTGCAGTTTAGTGTCATCAAACTCATCTTTAAATAGATTACAATGGAAAAAGAGGTCATTTTAAACAAAGCACTTTCTGCAAAAAAAAAAAAAGGCCTGCTCTGAATAAACACAGACTATTACCTTGTACAGTGTATTCGTCTTTATTTGTATTAAACCTGATTTTCAGTGTGCTTATGTGAAAATATCAATTCATTTAAAATGACACAATTCACTCACTAAAAAATTAAGAGACAAAGCTCAGAGTTGAGGCTTCTTCCTGATTTTAACCTATCAATCAAGTGTAGGATCTGCAGTAAAATACCTTGAGTAGCTTCTATGTAACTTTTTTTTAAGTGGCTTGTTGTAGTCAAAATCTCAGTAAAGACTTGAGTAAAAGGCATGAAGTGAAGACTGTGGAGTACTGCCAGCAAAGGGCACCGGCTGGAGAGGTGAGTAATCACTGATCAGGTGAATCTCAGAAAGTCAGAAGTGCTGCTGAAAACTGCACTGTGTTGACATGCAGTTGGCCTCTGATTGACTCCCAGCATTGAAGTGGGTGAGCAGTGTCCCATCATGAGGTCTAGTTCCTCAGGTCCCAGAAAGGGGGATATGCCTCACACTGCACTGGACATGGCTTGTATGAAAAGTGGTCTTTAGCTTTCAGGTTAAAATGGGAACAAGTTCAAAGGCCCAGATAAACAAGAAGTTGGTAAAATGAGAGCCTCTGAGGAAAAACCCTGCCACTACTGCTATTACATTATGTTTAATGACATAAAAAGTATCTCTGTTCACAAACCTACTTCCAGTCATTGCTATTCAGTTTTTATCACGAGTATTAAATCTAAGAAGACAGAGTCTGGCTAGTTATACATGTGCTATGTTTCCAGAACGTGAAGATAATATGTCTTAAGTTGCCTTCATTCTTTTTTCTATTATTGGCAACTGTCTTAGGATGTACCACGGTCCAGGATATAACTCATAGGATACACAGAATTAGCACTTAATTGGAATTAGAGGCCTAATTTATGCATGGCTTTACCACTTGTGAATAATGCAGTAATCCATAGGTCTTGGCCATAAAACCTCTGGCTTATAATGTACAGCAAGAGCTGATCAGGGACAGCTGTGTTACACTGGAAAGTGCCAGTTTCTTTTAAGCAAAGCTTTTTCAGAAACATTATCAGTTTTGACAAAATTTTAGTTCACATGATGTTTCTGGTCCAAAGTCAAACTTCTGGTCTAAATGAGAAAGAAACAGCAAACCTTATATCACTATACTCCAATGTCTTGTAATTAGGGTGTTTCATTAGGAAGAGGAATATTCAGGTCAATGCCCCTCATCTGTCAGGCAAGACTTTGACCCTAAGTCTCCCATTTCCCAAGTAAATGTCCTAACAACAACTTTATTAGCTATCCTGGGGTGGTCTTTCTGTGGCTTTCTTCACGGAAAATTTCGAAAGAGTTCAATTTCTTCCTTATGTGGAATAGGAAAATTTTTTAGATCCCAGAATTTTTGTGGAGTGGAAAGCCGTTCCCACCCAACTATACTTCTTTTCATATACATCTTCCTTTAAAAATATTGGAAAAATAACAAGACAAAGCCTACCTTTGGTTTCTATAAAATAGTATCTGGAAACACATGGTAGTGTGTTGTGGTGTAAAAGTTTAATTACCGTGATTTGGAGCTTCAGTAAATTTCATCTCTGAGGAGGTGGTTTTAATTTATAGTAGTTATTTGGATAAAATGGAAGATATAATTTTAAGTGGAACAACTGAAGAGGAACTCTGATATAATCACGGAGTACTATTCCAAGGCTTGTAGATATAAAGCCAAAATCAAAGGTAATCTAAAATCTTGCTGTTGAATTATTTGACTTAAGAATACAGGGTTTTGTCTTTAATAATTTATTTCTCTAGGCACAGCGGCTCATTAAAAAAAAATGCAACAGCAAATTAGAGGTGTAAGATTACTAAGAATTTCTAGAATTTTCCAAGTATACCATCTACTATTTACTAAAGATAAACTACTCTTTGCTTGAATGTTTTCTTTAGTCAGGAAAGCTGAGAGCATATTGTGATCATGTTGTTCACTCAGTACATGTCCATTTCAAATTACAATCAGATGCAAACTCACTTGACTGGTGCAATGCCTTTTCTTATATATAAGACTAATCCCATTTCCTTATGAAATATTTTATCATGCAGTTCAGTACATGTTGCACTGCAGTTGCCTTTTGCTATTTAGCAAACCCATCAGGAGGTTCCAAGAAAGAATAAGGCTTATGTTCCATTTTCATTAGAAATGCTTGTAAAAAAATGGGGTTAGAATCAAACTGAGAAAAATGTTGCATTACTGGAAGGAATGTAACCTCTGTAAATACAGTTTCACCTGTGTATTAAGGGTGGAATGTTGTTATTTTCTTGTATAAAAACTATAGTAACTTACCAAAACAAAAAAAAAAGAAAACAATTTGCATGTGTTATATATGCTCAATTTAACATACTAACAGATTCACTAAAGACAGTTAGAGAAACATTTGCTTCTACTCCCTATCTGCTTGTAGCCTTTTAATGTCTTCTGTCTTGTGCTTAGATTGTAAGGTCTTTAGTGTAGTTTGCCATTTTGTTCAGCATTTGTACACTGTCCAGAAGAATGGTCCCTGACAAGTGCCCCTAAGCAGTAGAACTGTTTGGAGGGGAAAAGAAAAAAAAAAAAATCTTTTTGCTCAGTCTGAATTTATTCAAATACAGCTCTGTCACTGTCCTCTGTGAGAACTGTGCCTAATAAGTACTGCAACCCTTGGTCGTGTGTGAATTTCTGTACTTACTACTTTATTTTAAAACTCATACACATTATTACAAATTTCCTACCAGCTGTGTACGTGTTGACAGAGCAGTGCCTGTGTTAACAAAGAAAATTGAAATCACAAAGGAAGATTAAACATCATGTTTAAGTGTCAGATTTTGCACGGGCTTGCATTTCTATGCTTTTAAAACTTTCTCTCTTGCAAACAAGAATCAAATGACAGGCTATTCAGTTAAGGCAGTTACAGTGAAGGCTTTCTGTATTCGCCTTTATAAAACACTGTGGGAATAAGTTGCATGATTACAAGCCTTTTCAAAGGAAAACTTCTGCTCTCAGCTGATCTCCACCTTCTCTCTCCACTTGTATTTGCATTCAGTTGTTCCTCACACTGTTACCTCCCTTCCTACCCTACCTTCACCAAATTCCACTTTGCTGGATTCCCTGCTTATCCATTCCCTTGCCTCTCCGCTTTAATATACAACTGCAGTGTCATGGTAGCCCGTGTCCCAGTCTCTACAACAAGTCGAGTTCCTATTCCCTCCCTTCCCTGTTTGCACTGCACACGATTGAGAATCGTCAGCTCATCTGAGTAGACTTACCCTGGCTTTGAGGACATCTGGAAATCAGGCTCACCTGCTCTATTTCTGCTGTGACCTTGAGCACACAGTTCAGTACTGTGTAAAAGAAGCATTTTCCTACTTTGGGTTTACTTTTTTTCCTGATTTGCCCTTTTGACAGCCAGATGTGAATTTGTTCACAAAAAACCCGCATTTGCCTCTCTCTTCTCAACTGCAGTGAAAACCAAATCAAAGACATGATTCCAGACTGTTTGCTTCAAACTGTACTAAGTCCACTGTTAGTTTACATCATTTCCTATTGGTTTTCAAGTGACTAGTGGCCCTTTTCTCATACTCAGATGTTGCATGTACCTGCACATGGGCAGTGCCAGGGCTAATCCCCTTGATAACCTTGTTACCAGTAGCAAAACTGTGAGACACTACTATTTTTTCTGCAGGTTGACTATGTTGACTGTCACTATTAATCAGTCATGTTAGAACTTCTGGAAGTGCTGTGTGAGTTGTAGGATTTCTAAGAATTCCGGCATTTGGGGGTGGGGTGCCCCTGTTTGTTGTTAAAAAAATCCTATCAAGCATCTGTTCCTGTAATGCCTGGATTCAGATCAGGGCCTGGATCTGAATTCACCCACAATCATCTGGAACCCATTCCTTCAAATGAAAATAATGGAGACCAGATAGTTCAAAATCTCTCCCGTGCCCTTGAATGGCACTGTGGCTGTGGCACAGGTTTGTACCTTAGAATATGCCACTTGCACAGGCATGGATCAAGTTTCTGCTTATGCCCAAAGGCAGAATCAGCCAGGCCTTTCTTTACTTGCTATATTAATAATAAATATTAGACAGTCTTCCCTTATGACCTTGTAAAACTTAAAATTCATATTGTTTGAAGATACTTCATTAAATCACTTAACTCCAGTGTCTCCATCACTAATCACCTAAACTGAGGCTTACAGTAAAGATTAGATGAGAAATAATCACAACAGTTACCTGGAATGAAGCAGGAAAGTTCCAGTCTGATAGTCTTTGTGTAACATTACACTCTTCTGCATTTCCACATCATCCTAACAGCTATTTTTATTCTGTTTGAATAAAGAATAGGGTCCTCTTTTTCTCTGAATATTCCTAAAGAAGTCAATGGAAGTTCTGATACAGTCATAACTGGTGGGCAAACTGCTGTCTTCAAAAGAGTTAACAAAGCATCTGCTACAGTTTTCATCTTTGCAAAAACAGACAGAAAAATGAATTTTTGAAGCTAACTCATGAAAAAAACTGATGTATAATTTCTCAGTCTTGGTTAATGTGTAATGCTAAAATTTCAATCCCAGAAAAGATGCTTGCTATCTTAAAATGCTAATAATATTTCTCATTTGTGCAGGGCTTAAGGGATAAAATTATTGTTTTAGTCAGCAATTTCCTTAAACCCCCTTGTGTTGGTGTTCAGAAACAATTAGCACTCCCTAATGGAGGAAGAGTAAT
The DNA here is from genome assembly GCA_036023395.1 of Myiotriccus ornatus. Taxonomy (NCBI): domain Eukaryota; kingdom Metazoa; phylum Chordata; class Aves; order Passeriformes; family Tyrannidae; genus Myiotriccus; species Myiotriccus ornatus. Next base: position 15,232,142 of record JAYRBT010000139.1, read on the forward strand.
TATTCGACTTTTTAACAAATGCACAGTGAATCATTGCCAGAGACCTTGGGTTTGGGGGCCTGTTAATTTTCAACTCTTTGTTTAATCCTCCAGGCTAAGCTGAAAACATAGCTTCCACATTTTCTATTTTTTTCTTTCTTTTGCAATAAATATTATTATGGATACATGAGTCTCACAAGCAAAATAGAAACCCCAAATAAGTTGTGACTGTAATTATTTATATTTCAGAATATGTAAGACTATTAAACTCTACTAAAATCCTGTAGGCAATCTTCTCAAAAGGAGGGACCTGAATCTTAATTATTACCTTTGGGAAATCCTAGAATAGGTATCAGCAACTGTATGTACCAGTCAAGTCACCAAATTAACCCTGTTGGTGGATATAAGTATGCAACAACTTTTTGTTAGTACAACCTACTTTCAGAACAAGTATTTAGAACGATTATTAGCATGTGATTGATGTAGGAAAAATCCTATTTTAACTGATGCTGAAGTATGTAAGCTCTTTTCCTGCAAAGCACAGTGCTCTGCCCAGTGCTAAAGTTATGCTTTCATCTGGTTATCTTTCAAGGCAACCTGGGTGGTCACAAAAAGCACTTGACATCTTGATGCACTTCAGCAGTTTTACATATACACAAACTCTGTAGAAAAATAAATTTGTCATTCGTCACCACATATGTTGATCTGAGGAGCGAGGTTCCTGTGGCTACAGCTCCTGTGCTGCTCAGCCCTTTCTCATTCTCTCTCCCTCCCTCCACCTCCTCCTTCTTTCTCCCTTTCCCTCTTTCACTTTTTTCAATTAAACAAATTGTTTCCCCATAAACACAGAATTTCACAAAACAACTAGGAGAGTCTTGCTCTGCAGAATATGATAATCATTTGCACTAGCTACAAACTCGTGTCAAAAATGTCTTTGTGTGGACTTCTTATAAGGGCCAAACATTTAGAATATCTAATCTGTTATCGCTGTTCAGCAGGCAGTCTTGGCAACTATGATCTATTCTGCTTTGCTTTGGGGAATGTGATAAAGAGCAAGAGACAGCTGGTTTTAGAAAGCCTTAGAAACATCTCTTAGTTTATAAAGACAATAATAATATTTTCATATTTGAATGGGCTGAGATACATGTTAAACCACAGTAAAGGGAAATGTAAGTCAATTCAAAATGTTTTCTCAAGTCAATAAAAGAACACTGCAAAAAAACTCCTGTACTCTTGGGATTTCAGAGAAAACAAGTACACACTGTACACATGCAATTAAAAAACTCTCCTCCAAATCCCATCCACTTAAACTATACCCTTTCTCATACATGTTTATATTATATACACAGAGCTGTGTTCATATGTAAAAAATAACTATTCACAAATTCATTTTTCATCTCATTATCAACTCTTTTTTCAAATCTGTGTTCCTAGTAAAAAAAAAAAAATCCCAATCAATTTAATTATTTTCTCCTGTGTGGCATTGTTTGTAAGTTGTGTTTGGACAGGAAAAAAAGCACAGTTTAAAAATGACAGTCTTAAACATATAAATAATTTACTATTGAGAATACCAAAGATGTTATTTAACTTAATAGCGTATTAAGACACCGTTTCTAAAAGAACCATCTTCTGTGGTTATTTTGTTGATACATTACAAGCGATAGCACACATTTGGTGACTGCCTTAGAAAACGCAGGGCAAATTCTGCTTTTGATTGTGTCCAGCTAACTCTACTGACTACAGTGAGGAAGTGTTAGGTTAGTTAAGAATTTGGTCGTTAACAGCACTCTGGAAGTGATTCAAAGATCACAGAAGTGTATCAAATAGCTCCCTTTGATTTCAATGGGCTTTAAACCCTGTGGAAAAAAACATCAGTTTCTAGGGCAACAAAACTAGAAAAAACACTTTACTCATCAGCTTTTAGAGTCTAAAACAAACAGCCAGGACCTTTTATTTCTTGCATTTTAGCACAATCTATTGTTTAGAATAGCCTTTTGGATGGCCAACTGCTTGTTTGCATGATTTGAATTAACACAATATTATTAAATATTATTAAAGCAAATATTTCAGCAAAGGTAAAAGTTTGAGGTGCCTTTGACAACAATCAAGCCATGTGTGTTTCATGGAGAGTTTAACAGGAGGGTGGCAAGAAAGCACTCAAAATATTTACCTCCTTACATAAGATCCACTCTGAAGACTGAAACATTCTGTCTTGGCTTGGGGAAAAGCCCCTGAATATAAATGGGAATTTTTTCCCAGTTAAAAGCTGGATCTATAACTGCTGAGGCAATATCAACATATTAAAACAGACATCTTTTAGCCCCGTATTTTGTTATAGGTTTTACCTGGTATGTGACTTCTGCAAGTATAAAAGAATTCTTTACAATAGTCTTTGCACAAGTAGGGAAGAGTTAGTTCTCTTTCAGCTGTTTCCCCTTTCTCAGGTGAGTGGAATAGGTTCTGAGCGTGAGGTGAGCAGTGTGCACATTTGATTTCCTCCAGTAGCTTCGCACATTCTGTGTTGTTCGTAACAGAAAGTATCTGCAAGCCACAAACCAGAGACAAATAAACATATGACCTGTTTCTCCATTTTACGCAATGAAAGATTGCATGATCTAATGTAGTAAACAATGCTAATGGGACAAATACAGTTAGTATCAATGCATCATGTTTCAAGCGCAAAAGTTATTACTATGAAATGTGCAATATGCCATTAGTACGGTGAGATTTTAGTTTCTCTGATTTCTTACATATGATTCTATAAGAATCTTATATAAGAATCTATAAGATTTCTTTTCTGAGCTTGCTTCTCAGATAAGAATAATAGCACTCAAGTTATTTTAAAGACTCACGCCTGCCATCTCTTAGTCACATAGGCAACCTCTGAACTAGAGGGATCATGTATATAAGGAGGAGTTACAGCAGCAGACCTTCTATCCACTTCTCTTATAAGGTGTTTAGAGGCGAAAAATTAAAGTTCTACCATCAAAACACATCAGGAAAAACATTTCTAGGTATGTGTAAAATAGGTGTATCTTGAACGACACCACTGCCTGGCTACTGAAATGACTGCTGTGGAATTTGAGCAGGTGCCGTGGATTTTTCATGCTTTAAATGCTGCTCTGCTTTTTGTTCTCTCTAATGTAAACTACTTGTAGGCAGGAAAATCTGTGTGTTTTCAGACATATCTTTCTGTAAGTGAAAAAGTAGAATTTGTAGCATCTCGTTTGCATCAATATTGAATCTGTAACTTTGTCTTGAAAAAAAAGAGCATATATTATATATGCATAGCACTTGAAGAAGCATGAAACCTCGACTGAAGATGTGTTTGAGTAAACACAGGAGCCCAAGGAGCGCAATGTCATCAAATCATGAAAAATAATGGAAACCAGCATAGTTGTCTTCATTAGCTTCTGAATGCAGTGCACTTTGTTAATGTATTGTTAACCACATGGATTGTTTTTTGATCATTCATCCCAATGGTGGGTAGTGGGAAATTCGTTCCCTCCGTTGAAAGTGACTGACTCAGAGCCAATGCAAAAACAAAGCTCAGGTTCTCTCTGGTATTTATTTAACACAATTATAAATACGGACTGTAAGACACTTACATTAAGAAATATTAATGTGGTAAGTAAAGTAAAGTAATGGCCCGCCTTCGCGAACGAAGAGCCGGGGAAGGTCTTTACACCTTCCAGCCTGCGCATTGGATTTTTTAG
>JAYRBT010000139.1:15235936-15283148 GCA_036023395.1 Myiotriccus ornatus
CTAAAAAATCCAATGCGCAGGCTGGAAGGTGTAAAGACCTTCCCCGGCTCTTCGTTCGCGAAGGCGGGCCATTATTAATGTGGTAAATATTTGTAAATAGCACATTTGAAAACACTGCTAGTTTTGCAATAGCTCATATCTCTGAGTTGATTTGTAGAAGGACTTTCCAAATGTCATTCCCTTGCAACGTAACATTAAAAGGGAATTATCTAATTGACTTTTGAAAAAGTAAGTTATTCAATGCAGGAAGACTCCTGATATGTTTGAGTGTGCTGTCTCATACACCTGTTCTCTTCGTGGATGCTGTACTTTGATAACACAGTTCTGAATTCATCTTTTTATTTACGGATCATAACGACATGAATTTCAAAAGCTTGAGAGAAATGCACTTTCCGTTGTTTTCAACAGATGGTTATTCAAAATATTACACAATATATGGCCTGTACATTTTAACAAAATCCTGTTTAAAGTAACCTTGATTTAGAAGGCAAACTCTTCCCAGGAAAATTTAGTCTTACCATACATATATTGCTAAAAGGCCATCTGAAATGTGTACTAAAGTTTAATGTTGTAAGTTGGGACCCTGTTTAGAAGAACACCATTTGGCTTCTATCCTTATTCTGGATATGCTGCCACTGGCATAAAAAAGAATTCCTCCAGATTTGCCAGGATCACTGAATGCATTAAATGTTCTGTTCTTGAGACTATCCGTTCTCACACTATCCTCAGCTTCATAGCACCTGCCATTCAGTAATGTGATTAACATCTGCCCCACATATTGTTAATTATCTGTCTTCAGACGCTTCTTGAGAATATAACTGTCTCACATATTTTGGAAAGGGTTTGTCTTCTCTCTCGCTCTCTAATGATAACTACAATAAACTATAACCAAGGTACATAACAACTAAAACTTTGAGCTTTGCTTACTACTGCCTAGGACTACAGTCCAGGTAGGAAAGAATAGACTTGACATGCTTGCAGTAATCCATGCTGCTGAGGTAATCTTCTCCATGAGCTGGACTTTATTAAGGGATGCTGTGATTCTGATGGGAAGGGGCCTGTAAAATTCAGTCAGGTCATTGTCTGCCAAATAGAACAAAGTCTGAAGCCAACAGGGGATGACTAAAAGCACTATCTATAAATGTTACTTTTAAAGTATGTCACTTCTCTCCTGAAGTAAGGATGAAATGACCCATTTGGGTGTTTCCACCAAAGGAAACTGCACCGTGAGTACAGACCCTTCAAAGTACTTGCCTACATTCAGGAGTATCACCTGGTTTGCAGAAGTCTCATATGTTTTCATCAGGGAGTTCATCTCAGGCAGTAGGCTTCCTTGTGGTAGCAGTGTGATGGTGTGTTTTAGAAGTACAAGTAAACACAAGGTATTACTAGGTAAATATTCAGTGTGCTTATTGAATTAACTCCACAGTGATGCAGATAGAAAACTGTACTTCTACTGGAAGACTCCATAACACATTGTGTACGGGGGGTGGGTGAAGGCAGGGGAGAAATAAATTACAGGATAGCTAATTTACTGTTTCTTGGGGAAAACGTAATTGACGTTGCCTGATGATACAGGCTTGCCAACATTTCAGTCCTCAAAGTTAAGACAAAAGGATCCTAATCCCCCTGAGCAGCTGCTATCCAGGAATTAACCACGGGAATTCACACTCTCATGTAATTTCTGGAATGAATCTTGGTCATCTAATAGCTAATCGGAAGATTAAGGAAAGAGAGCCAATCAATTATCTGGAAATCAAGTACAATGTTACTTAACTTTTAGAATGCTCAAGCAAAATAGGGTGGTAACATTTGCTCTGTGTGAGGTCTGATGTGTAACTCAGTCCTGGCTTGGAGATAGGACAACCTCTCTATTCTGAATTTCAGTAAATCAATAATGTATTTATCCTGGAGTATATTAAAACAGTTTTAAGCAAATTCTGAAATACTTATTTAAATTAAGCTTTTTGGATGTCTACTTTGAAAGTGACCTTAAAGTTGACAATGGCTTTGGTCTTTTGAAGAAATGTAAACTAATTTCCTTCTTCAATTTTTAAAGTCGTATGTGAAACCATCAAACTGCAGTAGTTTAAACTAACTGTGCTCTGGAAAATATGTAAAACTTCCAAACATTTATTGCAACATGCCTAATAATGATTATGCCTGCTGCTGACTAATTTACAACATCTGTAAGATCATCCTTTAATCTCTAGCCACATGAAAGTAAAATGGGTAGACTAAAGGTAAGATAAATCCTGGAATGCACAGGAAAGCATAGCATACTAAAAGGGTTTATCAACAGAAGGAGGAGTGCAAAGAAGAAACCGAAGATGACACAACAGACAGAAAATCTTTATGATTAATAGTCATCTGTTTTGGGTACTCTGTCATATCTAGTTTGAGGAAGGCAGTACAATTTTGATGCTAACAGAAGAAAAAATACTGTGAAATAAGTCACTGCATTAAGCCATATTTGATATACAAGCATTTATGTCTAAAAATCATGTGCTGAGGAGATTGTTCAGCTGTTGAGTTGAACATATGCCTCTTCTGTATTATAGTGCTGGATTATGTCATTAAAGAGTTCGGTTTCAATTTTAGGGTAATATTTAAATAGATCATTGTACTAAGGCAGCTGTTAAAGGGACCCCAAGATGAGTTATTTGTTTAGTTGGATGTGTTCAACAATAGCCTTTGTTCATGAAAGAGCCAGAGCAAACAAATGATTGTAAAAGGGCACACTTGAAAACAATTACTTTTCACCCATTCCTTGACAGCCTTGGCTGTGAAACCATCCAAGGTAGAGAGGACTTCTTTGCCTGTCAGGCTGCAAGCAAACTTTTAGAAAAACTGATATTACAATGTTTGACTGGGATGTAGTAGCCCTTCAAAAGCAAGGGGATATTGCAGAAAATAAAAGACAGAGTAAAATGTCAACAGGACGCAAATATTGTACTTGAGCCAGGGCAATGTTGTATCTGCTTATTACAGAAGCTTCATTTTTCTTCCCAAAGCTGCAGGCACTGGTGTTTTCATTATAAGCATAGATCAATACTTTGATCAAAAATTCTTGAAGACCCAGCATCTTTGAGAAGAAGCTCTTATGAGAATGTCTACTGAGCATGCTCAATTAATTAATTTTTTTTTCTTTTAAGATAGTAGCATTCAAGTTTCTCTTAATGGCATAGCCACTCCATCATATACCTACATGATGGAGTTTAAAAAAGCTGGGTTTAGAACTGTAGTAGAACACAGTTTAAAAATGTGCTGTTAGAAAAGTTACATTCAAATGTATTCCATAATACTTTGCCATGTCTTTTACAAAATGACCACCTCATTGTGTCAAGTGTAAATCACATATATTTTGACCTTTTTTCCAAATATATATTGGTATGATAAAGCAGATTTATGAGGTTCATAAGTATTAATCTTTAGTTAAAATGTCTGATTTTACAACCCTGTAAAATAATATTCCTTAAAAAGTGTAATCTGTATTAAAAACAAACAAACAAAAAAAACCAAAAAAACAAAAAACAAGCCATAAAAAACCCCAAACCTCAACGCCCAAACAAACAGGTTCAACAGCTCAGAAATAGGTACTGGGGCATATATGATCACTTCCTCACACTTATGTCAGATTTTTAGTACCGTGAGTTAAAAAGAAAAGCCTACACTTAAAAGGAATTAAAAGATGTTATAAAGGAATAGTAAGAAGACACTAAATGCTTCAACTGCCTGGAGATGGAAAACGAACCAAAATTGAACTTCCAGTTTACTGCATTCAACCAATTACCACAAGGGTCTCCAAGCATTGAATAATCTCAGAAGCATATATGCCACCGAGACATTGTAAACAGGGTGAATTAAGGACATATTTTCCAGTCCTGATTCTTTTTTTTTCCTTCTATTTTTTTTTCTTTCTCTTTTTCTCAGCTAGATCTTTCAGGTTATCTGTGTGTGTTTAGTTTATAGCTTAATTCAATGACATTGTCTCTAGACAACATGAAGAAATATATCTGTCTTGAATCTCAAACTGCTGCTGCATATGGTATGAATAAAGAGAGATCTGCAGCTGAAAACCTGCAGTAAGACAGTTCTCACTCATCTGGGAATAGAGGGGGTAGGACAAATGCTCTCTCAAAAGGCATGAACATTTGGACAGAGCTGGGGACTGAAGGAGAATGATGTTCTCCAGTTTCACCCATTAGTGAACCAACTAACAAACACAATGGTGTTGTTGTTATTCTTTTGCCATAAGCAACAGGACTCTGTGTGTGGGCAGCAGTTTAGTGGGGAGGAGGATAAGTCGACCCCTTTTTGTCCTATTGATTTTTTCCTATTTGCATGACTTGAGCAAATTAAATGATGCAATATGGCTTTTTGTTACAAAACAAAGTGAGAGATACCACCCAGACACATATGTTGATTCGTAGAAGCTGTTTACATGAGAATGGAGTGAAATCTACCGTGAACTGAGCATAAAAATTCGATTCAGGCTGGGTATTTTTTTTTATTATGCTTGGGCCAGCAAGACTGAAACACAAGTTTTCCAAGAGTGTCTCAGACCTTGACAACTACAGAGTTGTAACTGAGGAATTCTTAATTAAACCTAAACCAGGATGAAACGGGGGGGGGGGAGAAAGAAAGAACGAAAAGGAATAATAATAATTAGAAAAAAAAAAGACACCTTATTGTTTATTTCACGTGCAGTGACATTATTCAGCAACTTCCCTCCCTGTGCATACCCCTGGATGGAGCACTGGCTATCACAGCAGAGCTTATCAAACAGAGTCCTGCCGGATTAGGTACCCACGCGTTTGAAAATCTAAGCAACAGGCTGATGAGCAGAATTCAACTTGCTAAAGGATGTAGAAAACTTGACGATTTTAAGAAATTGGTGAGCAGAGGAGGTGCTTCCCTTCACATGACCGTAGCCTGAAATTGGGCAGAGAGGCTGCCAGGTAATGTGAAAAGGCAGTGTCTCAGGGCACCTGGTGCGAGGCGCTGGTCCTGAGCGAGAGCCGTGAGACCGGGGTCCTGCGGCGGAGACTTCGGGGGTCTTTCGCCGCTGGTACCTGTAACTGTGAGTAGCACCCAGGCCGCGAGGCGGCTGGAGATCACGGAGTGTTGCTACACCGGCACCAGCCTCAATCCAAAACCCCTCCTAACTTTGTTCCTGCGGAGCAAACTGGACACGATTCTTCACCCCAGAAAAAAAGAGCCAAGCAGGACGGCACCGCCGGGCGAAGGCAGAGCCCCCGCCGCTGCCGCTGCCCGGGCAGCGGTCGGAGCCCGCCTGGCTCCTCCTGTTCTTCCCCGCAGCCGCGCCCGGGCAGCGGTACCTGCGGGCGGCCCGGCCCCGATGCACCGGGACGGGGCCGGGGCCACCACCAGAAACTCCGGCGCTGCGGACAAGAAGTAACTCGCTGGCAGAGCCGCCGGTCGGCACCGCGCTCCCCCCGCGGGGCGCCCGTCCCCTCCAGGGCGCAGACCTGCCGCGCTCCCCGCGCCTCCCGACGAAGCAGCCCCGTTCCAGGACTACGTCCCTGCCGCGCCCTCGCTCCCCGAGCAGGAACGGTCGCCCCCCCGCCGCGGCATCGCCCCCACCCGCGTGGGAAACGCGGCAGGTTTGCGGTCGGTGCGCGGCTCCACGCAGAAATAGGGAAGCAACTCCCAAAACCTCCCCCCACCCAAAGCCCAAGCGCAGCCCCAGGCTGTGCCTACCTTCGCCTCGGCGTGCGGCAGCCCCTGCGGCTCGGAGCGGGAGCAGCAGGACAGGCGTGGGTAGAGGCCGCGGCACATCGCCTCCACGCTGCCCGGGGCCTCCGGGGATAGCACCCGCCGGTCCCGCTTCTTCAGCCGCCGCGGCGGGGTCCCGTTGAGGCACCTTCTCCTCCGGGCGCCACTCTCCCCAAACTTGGCATCCCCCTCGAAGAAGCACAGAACCACGGCCACCAGCAGCAGCTTAAACGGCAGCATCTTGAGCATCATGCCTGAGGGAGCGTGTGAATGCACCCAAACCGGGGGTGGAGGGGGTGGGGGTGGGTGGGGGAGAAGGAAGGAGGGGAATCCCACTGACTTTTCTTTGCACTTCAGATCAGGAAACCACCTCCCTCCCCCAGAAGGGGAAAGTCTGGAGGAGAATAATAACAGTAGCGGTTAAAAAGCCAACGGAGGAACAGCACCTCGGCCACCCCTCGCTTCTTCCAAAAAGGCGGACGGACGCGAAGAGGCAGGAGCGGGGGACCGAGCCCCCGGTGGGAGGATGCTCGAAGCCGGCGAAGTTGTGCGAGCGGAACAGGTTTTAGCAGCTGCCGCTGCCGCGCCGAGGCACCGAGGCTCGGGGCGGGCCGGGCAGCGGGCGGCGGCAGCAGCAACCCTTCACTTGTCGTCCCATAGGAAGGGTGTCCCTGCGGCGGGACTGCGGCGGCGGCCGGGCCGGGCGATGCCCCCTCCGCTGCTGCTGCTGCTGCCGGCGGCGGCTGCGGCTCGCTCGGGCTCTCATGTTTCGCTCCCTCTTTTCTTCTTCTTTTTAAGCGGCGCGCGGGGAGGTGCTGCCACCGCGCGCCCTGCACGTCACCCGGCGGCATCCACCAGCCGCGCGTGCCGCCCGCCGGGAAGCGGGAGCGGCGGAGGGGCCGCGCCCGCCGGGAGGGAGCGGCGTGGGGGCGCGGCGGGGGCGCGGGGCAGGCGGCACGCCCCGCCCCGCCGAGATATTGTCCCCCACCCAACGTGGGGGCTCCGGCGGCCCCCTCTCGTCCCCCCCCTCCCCCCCACGGTGGAACGGGAGCTGGGCCTTCCGGAGGGAGGAGGAGGCGGGCGCCTTTCCGCTGCCCTTTCTCGGCGGGAACCGGTGGAGCCGCGTCGGTGCCTGGTGGAAGGCGAGCGTTTTAGGTGGGTCCTGCGCCCTCGACGGCCGAGGCGCCCGGGGCAGGGTTCCCTCGGCGCTCGGCTCTGCGTGTGCTCGCCCGTGCCCGCCCATTGTCCCTATAACTCATCCCCGAACGCCAGGGAAGGTTCCAGAGGCATGGGGCCAAGTGCGGGGCGGGCATCGACGGCGGGAGGTGCCCTCAGCTCCCGGTGGCTTTTTCCTGTGGAGCTGCGGAGTCGTTACTGCCACCGGAGTTGCCGTGGGTTCTCAGACCCCTCGGTGTCTGGGAGCGCGATGACCCTCATGGCTTCGTTCTGACCGTGATAACCACAGTACAACCTGTTGGTAATGGTGGCGTGGAGGCCGTTCCTAAAAGTGGGAGGGAGCCGGATGTGGAGGGGTGAGCATCGTCCTGGTGTGCCGAGATCGAGACACCTGAGCGTGGGAAGAGTGGGATGAGCCGAGTACTTTGCTTGGCGGCAAGAGAGCATCTGCTTGACCAGAAGCTACCCAGAAAGGGAAAGGCCAGCCCAATGTGAGCAGGAGTGAAATGGATGTGGGAAGAAAAAAGATGAAAGCCCAGAGAACCCGAGCCCACGGCACATGCCGAGAAGGCTGAGAGGAGGTGCTGCAGAGCCCCACCAGGTGGGAAGAGGGAGCTGGAGGAGAGGAAGGAGGGGAGGCCCTCAGAGGCAGCTGAAGCGCGAGTGCAGCTACTGCCACTGCCTTGGGGGTAAAGGGCAGCTGAATAAATAGAGGTGTATTTAGATGAAAAATTGGCTTGTACCCAAAGAGCCCCCTTAGGAGGTAGAAAGGGAAAGAAGTATTGCGTGGAGTTCCTGATGTATACTAGCATTTCTAAACTAACTAGGCCCTGTTCCTGTCCACCGCCCATTTGTTTTTCACCAAACAAAACGAGTGTCTTCATATTTACATTTAAACTCCTAAACAATCCACACTGAACTAAATAGGAATTTGGCATAGATAAATGGGACACCAGTTAGAGTCTTCATGTCTACTCAATAATTTTTCTCCTCAAGTGCATTTTTGGAGGTTAGTGGTTCCTTTAACTCACGACTACCCCTTGTCTTGACTCTCATTTGACTAACAGTGCTCCCAACCAAGGCCCATCCGCGTGAGTGAGGGCAGCCTGTGGTGCAGCTTGGGTCCCAGCCCTCATGTTAATGAGTGAAATAAGAGCGTATTCTGGTGATACGGCATCCTTCTTTGTAGTTTTAGAGAAAAGTACTGCCTTGCAATACATGAACTTGTTCCATGAGCAACCTGACATGGCAGAACTGTGGCAATGTAGTTCTACAACAGCTATGCCTTTGTCATTGGTTTGAGTTATTACATAGATTATTTTAAAATATAAATTTTATTATTTTAAAATATTAAATAAAAGTGATTCTGGTGTACGTCAGAGTAACTATCAGAAAGAAGTCACTTTTATTCCCAAGCAGACTGCTTACGGAGGGTTACTTTGGCAGAACTGTAGTGGCCTAAGGACACAGCTGGAGGTCTGTATGCCTCTTTCCCTGTGTAGGCAGGTGCTCATACTTTTTCAGCAGATTGTGTACTATATCTCCCTTGCTGGAGCAGGAGACTAGAACTCGGTGGAGGGAAGCGAGTGTGGGGCAGATACCCTCTTGAAAAAACAAATATTCAGTGAAAATGTCTGTTGAGCGGTTGTGGCCTGGTCTTGGCAGTTCCCATCTCTCTGAAGGAGAGAGGAAGTGAGGAATATAAATCTGTATGATCAAAGTAATGCAGCTATTAGTTAATAACTTTTCTTCCTTCTTCCAAGTGCTGCCTGCATAAATATCCATTTCTATGTATACCTGTGTGAATTCTCTTGAGGAGGTGAGTTTGAGGTGCATTAATTAGATAGAGAATGACTTCTCAAAATGGGATTTAGATCAAGCTGCCAAATTAAGAAAGAACTGGCAGTTTGTGAGAGTCCATTTCTACACAGAAATTTTACATAGATCTATGATGGAGACATTTCCCAGAAATTCTATGAAATGTACTGCTGACCTTCTATAATATCAAGTGCTCAAAACTTCGAGCTCTGTAGTGATAGAGTGATGTAAAGATGTATAAGCAAGACTTGAAGGTTGAATGTTCTTTAAAACCCCTGAATAGAAATTGCTCTTTCTTGGGGTTTTGTGCAAGAAGACCTGATTTAATCTCATGTTCCTTTCCACACTTTAAAAGCACATGTTGGCTTCTTTTTTAACAAAGTACTTTTCTCGAGCTGGTTGATACAGGGTTTTATTTATAAACCTTTTTAATAATGGAAAGTTAAGGTCAGTATTAGTTTATGCCAGTTCAGGGTGTCAGCTTCAGGTGACTTCCAGCTTCTGATAAACAGGGAATACTTATGTAGTAAAAATATATACATAGGAAATATAGATAATAAACACATCAGTTTTTTTAAGGCAACCTGGCTTCTGTCATACAAAGCTCATTACTAGAAATGATTAGACATGGTGATGCCGTAAGTGAGCTGAATAAATTCTGTTATTTGTTCAGATGTACGTGAGAATCACTGGGTTACAATGCAATTACATGTGAAAGGGTTAGAAAGTTTTAAAAAAGGAAGCTGTTGCTGACACAGTATTTGAATGTAGATAGATTTTCTTCTAGTTTTGCCTGTGAGATAAACAGAGTGTGCTTATTTATGCCATTACTTTAATTATCTGTATTATTATCTGTATCATGAGTCCCTGTATTGTATGGATTAAGTGTGTCAGAATGCCCTTCCAAGAGTGTGAGGATAATTGTGTCATGTACCTGAACTTATTATCTCTGAGATTATTTTATGTCATACATATTTTGCAAGGGAATTGCACCAAGAAACCTTTAAGGTTTAAGGTTTGAAGACCAGTTTAATATCTTTATTGATGGTCTGGATGAGGGGATTGATGAAATGCATGCACCCTTAGTAGTGAAGAGATGACACCAAGTTGGGTGGGAGTGTTGATCTGCGGGAGGGCAGGAGGGCTCTGCAGAGGGATCTGGACAAGCTGGATCAATGGGCTAAGGCTGGTTGTGTGAAGTTCAACAAGGCCAAGTGCCGGGTCCTGCACTTGGGTCTCAACAGCCCCACACAGCTCTACAGGCTGGGGGAAGAGAGGTTTGAAAAGTGGCCCAACACTGGTTGACAACTGCTGAAAATGAGCCAGTGTGTGTGCCCAGGTGTCCAAGAAGGCCAATGGCATCCTGGCCTGGATCAGAAAGAGTGTGGCCAGCAGGACCAGGGCAGTGATTGTTCCCCTGTACCCAGCACTGGTGAGGCTACACCTTGAGTGCTGTGTCCAGTTTTGGGCCCCTCACTACAAGAAAGACATTCAGGTGCTGGAGTGAGTCCAGGGAAGGGCAACGGAGCTGGTGAGAATCTGGAGAGTAAGTCATGTGAGGAGCAGCTGAGGGAGCTGGGGTTGTTTAACCTGGAGAAAAGGAGGCTCAGGGGTGACCTTATTGCTCTCTACAACTACCTGAAAGGAGATGCAGCAAGGGTGGGAGTCGGCCTCTTTTCCTAGGCAGCTGATGACGAGACAAGAGGACATAGCCTCAAGCTGTGCCAGGGGAGGTTGAGGAAGAATTTTTTCACTAAAAGAGTGGTTAAGCATTGGAATGGACTGCCCAGGGAGGTGGTGGAGTCACCATCTCTTGCGGTGTTCAAGAAATGACTGGATGTGGCACTTAGTGCTATTGGTTTAGTTGGCATCGAGGTGTTTGGTCACAGGTTGGACTCAGTGATCTTGGAGGTCTTTTCCAACCTTAATGATTCTGTGATTCTAAGTCAGTAATTCCCGGGTAGTTTGAATAGAAGAGGAAATGGGTAGTTATGTGTAGCAGCTAGAGTCAGTTTTGGGGAATACAGTTATCACAGGAGTTTGAAGATAGGAGCAGAAGCTGAGCAAAGTGATCCCATGACACCAGATTTGATGGAAACAAACGGTAACATCAAATTATTCCTAAACTCACAACAGATGTTGTCTGATGGCACAGCTTTACATACTCTTGTGTTCACAGGAGAACTTTACATGTGGTCACCTCACTTTCACAGCTAAGCCCGTGTAGTATGAGGTGTATCTTCTCAGCAGTGATATCAGGACTAAATTCCAACCTTCCACACTGGTGGCAAATACCTGGTATGCCGTGAGGATGAATATTGCAGTGCTGGAACAGGCTAGGAGACAAACCATCACTCACCATGGTCTGCATCTGAGAAATTATGGTATTTACGGTACTAGTAGAGGAACATCAGCTCTCTATGTCAAGGACAGTTAACTAGATGAAGCAGGTGGACTTCAGTTCTTGGGAGAGTGACTGCTCTTGTATTAGCTGGCATTGGAGTTGAACTTCTGAAACACACTTTTCTCTAACCATTATTTTGTAAAGAGAAAAAGCTTTTTTCTTTTATTTCAGAACCGCTTCCTTGTCAGATGAAATGAGAGTGGAATCTCGCCATACCTTATCACCATTACACTTTTCACTGAGTCTATTATACTTGTTATTTTGAGCTCTCTCTATAAACTGTGGGATGTGTTGAGAAGTCAATGATTCGACTTTATTTCTTAGTGTTAGGTAGTTCTGTGAGGAGCAGGGAATTGGGTCCCTTCCAGCTTGAGATATTCTAAAATTCTGTGTTCTTGTTGGGGTCACTCTGTATTCTAGACAAGTGAGAAACACTTCATCATGGATTCTCCACTGTAGATGCTGAAAATTAGAGTTCCATTTCCAGATTCAATGCTGAAAAAAAAAATCCAAATTAAAGGCTTTTTAAAATTATTTTTCATCTAGAAAGGATAACAGAAAAATCTTTCGAAATGTCACAGTCACAGAGTTAAATTATTTTGAAACAACACCAAGCTTGAGAGTCCAAGCTCTAAGACTTTTGCTTCAGCTGCGGCTCCTGAAACTCAGAGTTCTCGACTCCCTGTTTTCTGTCAGCTAGATGGACAGAGACACAGGAATCTGGAGATTTGGAATGAGAACTTGGGCAGGAATCTCAAGGTTTGGCAGTCTGGGCTCTTGTGCTTCTGGCTTTTTTTGGGTAAAAGCCCAAGTGTCCTGAGAGTCCCATTAGAAGTGAAGCTGAGAGTTTTTTCTGGCTTTCAGCTGCATCACTGGGGCTGGGGTTCCTGTGGCTTCAGGCAGAGAACTGAAATATCAGGAAACTGACTCTGGGACAGTCTTTATGGCAGGAGTTCCCCACAGCTGTGAACTCCACAAGCTCATGCGCTGTAGCAACTCATTTGGTAACGAAGAAGGAAAACTGCTGGAATGGTTTCACTAAAGCATCTTGTGGTTAGTCAGGAGTTTATAAAACCATTATATTTTTGCTTATGTTTCTGTTTGTGATGTAACAGAATTTTTTCAGTTGGTCAAAACATTTCTGGTTGGTTCTATCCACCATATACTATAGCCCACATCGTTTCATGGGGTTGAGAATAACATGTTGCTTGTCTTTGCATACCACAAATACAAGGTGTGAAAGCTGGTATAACATGAATGAACAGGACTTGTTAGGATTTTTTTGGGGGGAAAATAGGTGCCCAAACAGTCACAGACAGGTTTTTAGGGTATGTCTTTACCACAGAGTTCCCCAGGGCTCTTAGAAGTCTTCTAAACCAGTTCAGCTGAAGCCACCTGGACCATTTGGGTCTGTAAACTAATATGTCTACTCTCTAAACATGACTTCAGAAAAATCTGATTCCCCTCTTTGTACAAAAGCAGCATTGGGCTGATGTTAACTCCACTTGATTGGCCCATCAGGGAGTAAGAACTGCAGATTGTTTTAGCAGATCACGTCAGCTGCTAACACAAACCTTCAATTACATGTGTTCAATTTTGCGATGTAGGCTGGTCTAACTAGAAGGCAGATAAAGCAAACCATTTTTGTGAGGGAATGAAGACTCAAGAGGCCCTCTTGCCTATAGTCTGCATGCTTTCACTACCTGCTGTAATTCACCTCAACGGCGGATCTCTAATTATGCGTGCTACAAAGAGACAAAAGAAGCTGCTGTGGGAAAAATCTTTCTTTCCTCCCAGGGACTGTAGTAATCCCACTCTGTACTGCAGTTTACCAGCCACGTGTATGCTGCCCCTTGCACCAGGGTTCGAAGTATCCGTAACTTGCTGTAGGAACAGTTTGCATAAGATGCCATCAAGGAAACTTGGAAATGTTTGTAATAGTTATCAAAGGAATAAAGGTCTTTCTGAATAAGCGATATTGTGCATGCCAGAATTAAATAATGGATGGGAATGTTTGTGCCTAGTATTCTTTGTTGCCTGCTGAGTATGGGGATGGAAATTATAGCCCGGCAGTGTTAAAACTAAGCGATCATGAAGCTCTGCTCTGAGGTGCTCAGGGACTGGGATGTCAGGCAGGATTCTGCAGATTTTCCCTGTGTTGATGCAGTGCACGTGCATTTCACTTTTTTACATACATCAGTGTGAGTCAATTCCTATTTGATATAGAAGCTTGGAGAAATTCCTGAAAGTGGTTTTCACAGGTAAGGAACCATGTACAGCATTGCTGCATATAGAGATGTGGGCTACATTAACTGTGCTATTTAAGGATAGTTTCCGAACAGCAAAAAAGCTTTTCTCACACAGGTGGAAAATAGCAATAGAGACAGCACCCATTGTTACATATTTCTCTGGAACAGCATGTGTCTAATTCATATGTGTAATGCAGCTTTCAGAAGGATGCTTCTAATTCAGTACCGAAATTTCTCTTTTGGAAAGTAGGGAGCTCATCTTGGTGTTTGCTCCTCAGTGCATTGTTCACACAACTACTTGGTGCTCTGGCACATGGGAAGGTACTGGTGTATCTGACACTCTGCTCAGACATGTGCTAACAGCGTGCTCAGAATCTGCCATTCTGCCATGTTAAATGATTGGGAATGGTGCTGAAGGCTGCCTCAGGCTTCTGGCATCACACATCCCTCTGCAGGGTCATGTGCCCTGCTAGGCTGTGTTCTCTGTGCAGTGTAATCCATACATCAGGCCATCCTTCCTAAGTGTCCATTTAGCCTCCGCTAACCTGTGGTTACAAATTTTACCCTCTCTTTTCTTAACTTTTTCTATCTTGTTTCCCTGAAGGGGCGTTGGGAACACTGTGTTAGCAGCCTAAATCCTGGCCAGATGAGATCAGTCTGGAGAGGATTAAAGCTATAGCCTGTCCCAGCTATGTAAAGAAAAAGCTGGAGGAAGCAGGTGATTTTGTAAAAAGCTAATTCTTATAGAGGGTGCTCTTCAGGGTATTTAGTGATATTGAAGTCACTGAGTTTGACCTGCTTGCTCTGCCTCACACTCACATGATGCACAGCAAATTTCAAGCATATGGATTTTTGGTTATTTACAACAGTGAAGCTTTAACTAAAAAACAGTGCTCAACTTCACAGTAATTAAAATGGAATGTAGGCACTAGTTTGGCTAGTAGTTTAGGCTGTGGTCATAAAGCTGCTTTATCTGCATAGAGCACTGTCTACCCATCAGGTTTTGGGACTCCCTGGTTCTGCAGGCTGATAATATTGTGCCAGGAACATGGTCTTCAAAGACAGATTGGACTGTGTAAGTTCTTCTAAACCTTGAGATGAAAAGTCCATTAACTTTGGTGAGAAATAAACCTGAGTAGGTGGTAGGTTCACACACAGGTGGCAATGTCTGAATAATTTCTTTCATTTGACTGTAATATGTATGAACAAAGAAGATCCTTGGATAAAGATGTAAACTGATGTGGATGCCAGATGAACTTTGACTGAACTTAAGGCTGAACCTTATTTTAAAAAATAAATATATTACCCAGGATAAGGAGAGATAATAGCAGATGCTGCAGATGCTGGAACCATCTGTTCCTGGACAGCTCTAATAGAAAAGTTCTTCTAGTCTACTGTATGTTTCCCTGTTAGATAGTAGTGTTCTCCCTATCAATGTGGTCTGCCTGTGGTAGGATATGAACAATAATGGCCTTGATCTCCAGGTGAGTTGTCCTTAATCCCAGAACTTTTATATGCAGCCTGGCTTCTGCAGCATTTGAAATTCTGCATATAATAAAGTGATTGGGTTAAGCATTCCATCCTAACCTTAAGGCATGTATTACAATCACTATCAAATGAACTTTAAAGATGAGCTGTACTGGTCCATGTAATTTGTTACAGATGTGAGGGAATCCCTAATTTCCCAAGGAATGGTCGCTGCAGACTAGGTATTGTCTGAATGAGGTAAACAGACTGCACTTAACTGTTACTGCAGAGATTCAGTTCTAATTTTGGCAAAAACATGGTTTGAAGTAGTCACTATTCCAGCTTTTTAACCTTTCCTACTCCCCATATAATTTTTTAGAGTAGGGCTTAAATGATTATTTAGAACAGAATCATAACATTCCAGGGATGGTACAAAATGAGAGACTACTTTCTACATTTGGAGTAAGACTAGTAGATATAGATCACCACTTAGATATTAAGTGTTGACTGTCATAATGGACAATAATCAGGATCAATTTTTCAAGACCCATCCACTGGAATAATGATACTTAATGATTTTTAATATGGAAATACATTGTTTGCAGGACAATATGCGTGTCATGGACTAGTTGTTGAATTTTGCTAGCAAATCAGTCAAGTATGAGTGGAAGTCAAATGAGTTTCTCCTGCCACTCAACATTTTTTTTGAAACTCAAGGGTCAGTTGCATGTTCATGAGGAAATTCTTTGTTCCAGCAGTCATTTTTTTCTAATATGAAGTCTGAGATGCCAGCGCTGTACTTTTGTGGAACTGTTTATCATAAACTTATCTGAATATATGTAAGGAAGGAAGGCTCTGAGGACATTTGAATCTTGTGCCTCTGGCAGCTTGAAGGAGCAGAGGGACTGTGTGGGTTGTTCTCTCTGGATCTGTGTTTTTTATAGAACCTCACACCAAACATTCAGTTCTTATGGGAGGCTTATGTATCGCTCTACCAAGCGTGGCTTTCCAAAGGGTTTGAACTTTAACATCAAGGGAGCTTGTATGTCTCAGGAGTAGGTAATCTGTACAGACAAAACTTTGGGAAACACTTCTAAGTGACAGCTGTATGCTCCCTGAGAGTGCTGTTGTACCAAGAAATCAGTGAACTAGTCTTGAAGTCTGCAGAGTGAAATTGTTTTGACACAGCTGAGTGGCCAGGTAATAATAAATTTTCCAGTTTTTTTGGATAGGAGACAGAGATTTAAAGTTTTAATACTAATTTTTAACTTGCTGTTAAAAATGTTATTTCAAGCAGATAATATAGTAATTATAAGTTATTTGTCTTTCTGCTTTCCTATAAGGAGGGAGTCATATAGGACATAAATAGGACACCTCTAGCAAAAGAAACAGGAAACAGTCCTGTGCTTCTTTCTTACTGATCCTTAATTTGGAGGTTTCTCAAATAGGAATCCATACTTTTATCTTGAGATCCATCTACCTACACCTATTAAGATGAGATGGAATTCTGAAAAGATATAACATTTAAATGGATTAATCATGATTTTTTTACATCCTTCCACAAAACAGGCAGCAGTTCACTCACTGACAGATAGAGCTAAATAAAGATCCTTTTATTTGAAGAAAATAAAAGTTTATGAATAAAAATAAAATGAAATAGTAGTGAAAAAAATATTAAAGAAAAGAACTACAATTAGTGATAAAATAGACAAGGAAAAGTGAATAATGAAATCAAAGTTCTTTCAGATATGCTTTATCCTCTCCATTGTGGCTTGATCCAAGAGCCCATTCAACAGGTTCCCCTGAATTTCATATCATAAAATCATAGAATGGTTTGGGTTGGGAGGGACCTTAAAGATCATCTCGTTCCACCCCCTGCCATGGGCAGGGGACACCTTGCACTAGACCAGGTTCCTTAAAGCCCCATCCAACCTGGCCTTGAACACTTCCAGGGATGGGGCATCCACGGCTTCTCTGGGCAACCTGTTCCACGGCCTCACCACCCTCACAGTGAAGAATTTCTTCCTAATATCCAATCTAAATCTGTCCTCTGTCAGTTTAAAGTCATAACCCCTTGTTCTGTCTTGATCCTCCCCTTAATATGTAGATCCTTCTCTCCTGGACCTGAGCTTCAGCTGATACTTTATTTCTCATGAGTGCAAAGATGCTAGCTAGCTACATATACAGTATTTGTTAACTTACCTATGTTTATTTTTATACTCATTAAAATTACATTAATATGGAATATTTTCAATCTTGTGTTGATAGGACAATAAAATGGGTTCACGTACCTCTTAACTTCTGAGAATTGAGGAAGCTATGGTTTCTGGTTAGCCCTGAAACAGAAACAGTTGCAATGTAGACCAATTCTTATTAGAGAAAACACGTATTTTTAAATCTTTCTTAGAGAAAGATGTCCATTTCAGTGCCCTTACCTGTACAAAGCTTGTTTGAGGAATATTGTGGAAATGCAAAGCACTTCTGAAGTGCTAAGTACTGTTTATAATAGGAAATCTTTCTTGCACTCCCAAACCCAAGATCTTTGCAGTAATTTATTTAAGCAGGCTGTGCTGTAACTTTCTGTAGTGTTTAAATAAGAATAATGTTTTATTGCTTCATTTGGCCTGTAAAGTATAGTCATTGAGTATGACAATCCACAAAATAAAAAATTATTATATGTGATAAACGTGCATTTTTCATTGGTATCAAGTGCTCTGAACAACTGTTTTAACATAAAGCAACAAAAAATGAGAGATCTTGTGCTTTGTCATACAGGTTTAGTGCTTTATGAGTCTGCAGATTTATAAACATTTCGGAGTATTTATTATTGTCCTGATGGAAAAGAACTGAGGGTCTGTTGCATCAATATATTTCAGAAGCACAGGAATACTCAACTATTCCCATTTAAATGAATGATAAGTATTCCTTCTTTTTCACAGTTATAGATTTACATTTTCAAAACATGTAAAATACTCTGTAGTTTCAGTTTCTTGAATTTGTTTTGTTTATGGAAATACAGCTTTGCAAAGAGCCGTATTGGTTGATGCTGTGATTTGTTTACATATCTTTAGAAAGGAGACAATTGGAAATGATGATATCACTGTTTTACAGGTAGCCAACACCCTTGGCTGTGTGAATTTTGGCTGAGATGGTGATGAGTGGTGCAACCCAAGTATGATTCTACCGCCAACTCCATCGATGTTTCATACTGAGAATGGGTAATTAGTTTTCACTAAATACTTTGGTTGACACTAAAAAATATGAGTATTGCTACAGAGTACTACTTGCAGGAGCTATATTGAGGTTTTGCTACAATGTGAATAAAAATTAATTTTATTTTCACATGATGTCGTGGTTAAAGTGGTGTTTGAGTCACCTGTCTTTTGGAAATTTACTTACTACAGTGATGGTACTGGTATGAGACACATAATGAAGTAGGAAGCCGAACACAGTTATTTTAAGAATCTTTGTTATGTAAGTTAGTTCACTGTAACTCTAGTCTTTTGTTTAAGCCCATTGCAAATTAATTTTCCATGTGCATTTTAAATGTATTTGTATGTTACCTGGCACAGTGGCGATCTGCATTTTGATTTTGCCATCTAATTCATATTGCAGTAGTCTATAGATTAATATTAGAGTAAGTTTTAAATAAACTAAGGAAATATGGAGATTGTAGAAGGAACATTTATTAGGATACTGTTGTATATGGAAAAAATGCATTCTTCCTTCTATTATTAAATTAAACATCTCTGGGCAGTAATTGAGACTTGTTGTACTCTAGTGTGTACTGTAAGCTATAGATAATATTCAGAATGGTAATTTCCTGGTTTTGTCTTACGAATAATTATATTTAAATGAACAAAGATTGCATCTTATTTTAAAAAGAAAGGAAAATCTCAGATTAATAGGTCTATTCATTTGCTTATTGTTGTTTAGGTTTTAATGTAAATTTTAAATTTGGGAAAGGAAAACATAGGCCATTGCTCTTTAAGAGACTGAAAATTTCCAAGTTACAGAAAATTTGAAAAGTTCTAAGGGACAGATTTTTGTCCTTGATGTCTGAGGCATGGAAATTCTCTGATGGGACTTTCCGTGATCCTTTTATGGCCATGATCAGATCTCAGTCCTAAAAGAGAAGAGGAGGCTTATCAGCTGTTTGAAACTGTTACATCTCTTGTTGATTTCAGTTACAGTCATTTCTAGCTACAGGTCTGCCCCAAAGTCTTTCTGTAAAGACCCTTCTGTGTTATTTTCTTTGAAGGGCAAAAAAACATACCCAAAAATCAGCGACAAAATGTCTTTTGCTCCATCTTGTGCATTATCGCTTTAGTGGCACTTCAGTAGCAAAAGAAAGGAAGGTGGCCTGCCAATTAGAGCAGGATGCAGTTTCCTTTCACCCTCTGAAATGGTCTTATGAAGTCCTCCTTGTTAGTCAGCCTGTCTTGTATTGAATTAGTCTTCTCCCCATTACTTTACATTACAAATATAGAAATACTGCTAGTAGTTATAAGGCAGAGTGATCCAGAAAAATATAGTACAATTTTCAGGTTATGCTTGGAGCAATGGGACTGAAAAAAGAGATAAAAAAGACCTACTGCTGTTTCATCTGTTAATTTAAGAGGTTTGGTAGACAAGCACAATCACTGGGACATCCTTTCTATGATGCCACTTTAGAGACAGCTGCCTCAAAGTTATTGAGTTAGAGATGGTATGGAAACACCTAAGATTCTGACCGTGTTGCTGGCCTTAATTGTAGGGAGAGTTCAAAAGAACTCTGGAGTGATACTTCTTCAGTTTACTGTCCTGTATGCTTTGCATTCCATATGTCCTGCAGGAAGGGAATGTCTCTTTTTTGTTATTGTTTTGTTGTTGTTTCCCTCTCCAGCCCCATGTCCCCCCAGAATCAAGTGTTATTCAGTGGAATTCACCTTGCAGAAGAGCAAGACTTTCCAAGGCTCCCAGTCTGCTGCACAAACACGGGCTGCTTATATTGTTTTGGTTAACAGTTCAAGTATCCTAGCAAGTCCTACTTAATAAGCTATCTGATAATGCTTGATTGTGCTTCACTGTGTTTAAATTTCTTGGGGAACTGTTTAGATGACGAAAGTGCTCCAGTGCCTGCACTTGTGTAAAACTCCAAAATTATAAAACACAGCCTTTAGTGTCTCAAGGTTTCAGATGAGTGAAATACCAAAAGGAATTGCATATTAAAGTATTTTACTCAGTATCTCAATACTAGCATACATGATACATTGTGTAAATAAAATCTGTTTATGCTTTACTTTCTGTGTTACGTTTTGTTGGTTTAAGTGTAAAATAGAATAGTCAGAAAGCAATTTCCTAGGTCTTCGCAGTACCAGAACCTACAGAAGGAAAAGATCATGTGTAGATGGTCCAGTTTTTATCTTTGCAGTAGGGGATTGTGCCTTGTACTTTTTGAGAGATTCTTCTGACGTGTTCAGCTTTAAAAAGTACTATCAAATTGTAGGTGGTGCTATTTCACTTTGACATTACATTTCCATTGAATAATGTCTTTTGAAAATAATATGTTCTCACAGACCGAAGTGTCTTATATTTATCTGGAAAAAAGATCTGCATTAAATCTTAACTGATCCTGAATAACTAGTAAAGTATTCTTGTTGTTATTATGCAGTAACTTTCTGCTATCTAATTGCTCATGCTTTTGCAGTACAAATCACAGAATACAAACTTCCATCATGTACTTGGTGTGAGCCTTAATATCTCAAAGCTATTACTTAAAGGGAAAAAAATTTCAAGCTGCACACCATAGGTGCAGCACACATTCCTTTGCCTCACACTGAAGATACCTAGGTGTGGTTCTAGCATTGTTATAGCTGTGGTTGTTTAAGGTTTTTTGCTTAAATATAGCTCTTCCTTTCCCCTTTGCCCTGGAATTATTTTCACTATTCAGTGTTTTTACTTAAATTCATAATTTTGATAATTCTAACTGGATGATTCTGTTTCATTTACTTATGGCACTTCATGTGAAACAGTTGTGCCTTCATTTCCTGTTTATTTTTAGTTGCTAATTTTCAGACATTTTCCATCCTCTTGGGTTTTTTAAAATCCTGTTTGGTACAAACCAGGGTGGTCCAACTGGCAGCCCAAGGAACAGTTCCATCTGGCCTGCTGCATTTGCCAAGGAGGAGCTAGGAAATGTCTGTAAGGGCATGCACTGCCCTCATAAGCAAGTGTTATCTGTTGCTCAGATATATAACCATGCTTAAAGCCCAACTGTTGTGCCATGTCCACCAAGAAAAAGAGACTGGCACTAGACATCTCTTTTCCTGAGCACGGCCAGGTGTCTGGAGGGGCTAGTTGCCCTGTCAAAACAGTCTTCAGAGAGGATGCTACAAGTAGAACCTAGCACCTGTCCCTAAAAGAACTAGGCCACAGTCATTTTTCCTGGTTACATTGATAAATTAATAGATGAACTGAGCCCTGGGACAGTTGGAGCTAGTTAGACGTCTAATATCAACTTCAACGAGGCTGATGTTATTAATTCAGGGTTTTATTTCAGGCTTTGCATCTGCCAAGTGCCCTCTGTCAAGTCGCTCTGTCGTTTTTAACTTAGGCAAGATGGGCATGATGGCAGTAACCAAGCTCTGTGCAGCGAGAGCACCATAAGAACCAAGTATGTTTTGTCAAACTGACAGTAGAATTTCAAAGGATTTCATTTGGCTTCTTTGCACTTTTCTTTTTGTTGGAGAATATTCTACATTCACATGCACATGAGCGCCTCACTTAGAATCAGTGCATCTGCCAACATGCATTTTCTCATAAGAAATCATCTCAAAAGCTGAACTTGTCCCATGTACTCCATTATGTTGTACAAGAATAGCCTTTTTGTAGCAAAATGAGCCCAACTAAGTATGAGGTTTAACCAGTGCCTCATAAAACAATAATATCACATCTTTTGATGTGTATTCCATTTCCATTAAAAATATTTATAATGTTGAGCAAGAATGGGGCAGACTACAGCTTGGCAAAAGGCTGAAATAAGCAATCAGGAGGAATATACCCAAATGTAAAATGTACCTTTACTGTTACTGTATATCATTGAGTGATGACAGCAGAGCTCTGCTAGTTTTATTATCTTTATTCAATATACTGTAGCACATAGAGGTATCAAGGAGAATGTAGCCGAAAAACCCCAACATAATATCACATTTTAGTTTTATGCTGATGAGTTTTAGCATCCTGCTTTCCTTTTAAATTATAGAGGAACACCAGTTTAATATTCATAACTTACAACTCCTTTCCTGTTTAGAGAGTACAGCAGCTCAACTGCTCTAGTTACTCTGTGCTCATTTATTTTAAAGTATTTATTCTGTTTATTGTCCTACGCTGGTCTGTAGTGTTCCCCATTATACCATACATCTCCAGTTTTAGTTAAAAACACCCCTTATTTCTGATACAGATCATCTCACCAGGGCTTTTGTTTCTTGGTCCTGATTAATCTTGTTTTCTGTCTCCTCTTTGCCTGTTCTTTCGTACTGTCTACTCTTTATGGTATCTATAGCTAAAGTGTTTTCCCCAAGTCTTTCTTTCCTTTTCCTTCCTTTCTCCTTTCATGCTAAGCTCTCTTTTTCGCAGTGCTTCATACCTGTTTTCCTTTGGTGTGCCTCCCCTGCACAGTTTCTCCCCATATCCTTCAGTCTGTCATTTCCTTTCTCCTTCTGCTCTGTTCACTTTCCTGCATTATCCTACACCCCTCTTTGTTTTCCCTTGTCTTCCCTAACCTTGCCTTACGTCTGGGCGATGACTGATGATGACAGAAAAGAGGAAGGGAAGAAAACATCTGAAGTAATTAAGACATATGCTAACTTTCAGAGAAGACTTTTGTTCAGGAATAAATAATTAAAGCATCTAATAGGAACAACAACAAAATACCCTGATTATTTATGGGTAATTATTCATTAGTGAAACTGAATTTTACCTGAAAATTACAGTCAGCCATGTTGTAGAAGGACTGTGTGACAGCATATTTTAAAATAGATTAAGTAGAGGCAAAACATAGTTACAAATATTACATATATTTAACAAACCTTTGTAGGGTGCATGTCCTTGGAAATGTTCCTGGAGAAAGAAATAGCACTGAAGGATAAAGAGAGTTAGTGAAAGAAATAGATACATAAATAAGATGATGAAACTTAACCATACATGAAGTATGAAAAGATGGTGAATCAGAGGCAGTAAAGATTTGCAGGAAGTATTTGGTGCAGTTTGAAAACCAGAAAAAAGCAGCACAGAACTGATAACAAGCAGTTACTATTCTGTTACACACGATGGAAAAAACAGGTTCAGTGGAAATGGCAGCAGAACCAACTTTCTGAGGGTACCAGACACACACTGTTCATTAAGGCAATTTCAAGCAGGGTGCAAAATTTTCTTGAGAAGACAGTGAAGTGCTAAAGAAGCTCATGGGTTTGAAAAAGGGTATAGTTCACACTGTTTAAATTCTTCATTGCTTGGATGGCAGGAAGTGCTCAACTAGAGGAACTAAGGTCTTAGTCACCCACTGAGCAGTGGTTTGCAAAATTTTTGCACCTTACTGGTGGTAGTACCCAAAGTCTGTGTCTACATTTATTTTCTCAGTTGTTATCCTGATTTAGTGAAATCATAGCCACAGGCAGAATCGAGTCAGTCACTGGCATAGCTGGAGTAACAGTCCTATAAAAAACTTCACAAGCTTTTCTATTGCAATATGTGTAAGAACTCAAGTTCCAAAATAAAAGATCATTTTAGCAGCTTTGTCAGCTTTTCTAAAATGCTAGTCACCCCTCATTGGCTCTCAAAGATTATGAGTGGGTGTTGTGTGTTATAACAGTATACTGTATGCTGAAAACCGGTGAATCCTCTGTAGTTTCCCAGCACAGTGAATAATCGGATATCTTAACCTTTGTGGCTGAAACATTTTTCTGCTTAAAAGCCGCATTTCCTGGAAGTATTAGACTAGGAAATGGTATCACACACTTGAGTACCGTGAGTTTTGTTAAATTAAAGTTGACGGAAGCATATTCTTAACTAAAACATCAACAAGGTATGCAGCATTTTAAGGAAATTAGATTAGGGATGGCCAGCATGGCTTCACCAAGGGCAAATATTCACCCAGGGCCTATTGTACAGGACTGATTGTGCAGCCTTCAGTGGCCGGATAACTGTGTCAGTGAACAAGGGAAGAACGATCAGTGCCATCTACTGGACTTTTGTAAGGCCTTTGATGTGGTCCCCCACAACGTTCTTGCCTCAAAATTGGAGAGATATTGATTTGATGGAAGGACTATTAGAAGGATAAGAGTTACAGTCAGTGGCTCAGTGTCCAGGGGGAAACCAGTGGTGTCCCTCAAGGGTCCGTACTGGGACTAGTACTGTTTAAGATCTTCATTAATGGCATAGACAGGGGAACTGAGTGCACCCTCAGCAGCTCTCTGGGATGACACCAGGCTGAATGCTGCAGTTGATAAGTTTGAGGAAAAGGATGTTTCCTGGAAGGATCTCATCATAGTGGAAGGTTGCGCCCATAGGAACCTCATGAAGTTCAGCAAAACCAAGTGCAAGGTCTTGCCCCTGGCGGGGGTCTGGCTCTGGTATCAGTACAGAGTGCATGATGAACAGATTGAGAGCAGCCCTGCGGAGAAGGACTTGGGGATGCTGGTGGATGAAAAATGATACATGACCCATCAGTGTGTGCCCGCAGCCCAGAAAGCTGATTGTATCCTGGACTGCTTAAAGAGAAGCATAGCCAGTAACTGTCTCCCTCTGCTCCAATCTTGTGAGACCTCACCTGGAGTAGTGCACCCAGTTCTGGGGTACCCAGTACAAGAAGGACATGAACATGTTAAAAACAGTCCAAAGAAGGGCTGTAAAAATTATCAAAGGGCCGGAACACCTCCATACAAAGACAGTCTGAGAGAGTTGTGGTTATTCAGCATGGAGAAGGGTCCAGGGAGCTCCTGCTGTGGCCTTTCAGGACTTTAGGGGGCTTTATAAGAAAGACAGAGAGACTTTTTACGAGAACATGTAGTGACAGGACAAGGGGTTATGGTTTTAAACTTAAAGAGGGTAGGTTTAGATTGGACATAAGGAAGAAATTACTTGCTATGAAGGTAGTGAGGCACTGAAATAGGTAGCCTAGAGAAGTGGTGGATGCCCCATCCCCAGAAGTATTCAAGGCCAGGTTGGAGGGAGCTCTGAGCAACCTGGTCTAGTGGAAGGTGTCCCTGTCCATGACAGGGGGTTTGGAACTGGATGATCTTTATGGTCCCTTCCAACCCAAACCATTCCATGATTCTATGATCTATTGAAAGATATATGTGCCTGTGGCAAGGGGGTTGGAACTAGTTCTTCTTTAAAAGATCCCTTCAAACTTGAACTGTTTTATGGTTCTATGAATACTTAACTTACAAAGTCAGATAGAAAAGAGGACAGCATAAAATACTGTAGCCTATGCTTGCTGTGTCCATGGTGAATGCACATAAAAGATGAAGAGTAAAAAATGTTCTACCTGCTAATTTTTTTCAACTGTTGTCTCAAGGAAGAGAAAAATAAAGTAGATAAAAATGTTCTCTTTATTGAAAAACAAAGGACCATTTTATTTGGGACTAGATTGCGTGTTAGAGGTTCATTACAGTTGTGTTATTTTGACATGTGAATTATTAACTTTTACAGCAATTTAATGACAATAAGGGAGAAATAACAGGCAATACTGAATGGCTATGGGCACTCAATCTCCAATTTTGTCACTTCCAGTGGGCATAGACTGTCTCAGTATCAGAGTGAACCATGCACATATAATCCTTATTACTATAATGCATATACCTAAACAATTTTCACAACCAGCTAATCTGTTCAAGTCAATAGCCATTTGACAGAAAAGGAAAAAACTTGCCTTAGCTTCCAAGCCATAGTGTTTAGGACAAATGGGACAGAGAGTGGTTAGAACAGGCCTTTGATTTCCACACTATTCTGTTCCCTCCTTGTTGAGCATTAACTTTTCTTTGAGGGCATACAGGGGAGTGAAGTTTACCTCAGCATAGTGTTGTAATCTTTTTTTTCTTTTACAGATAATGAAGTCAGAGAAGATGAGCACAATGTAGACTTGTCCTTTTTTTTTTTTTTTAAATACTGATTCTATTACATAGTCATAATTGCAGAAAGAAATGAAGGGGATTTTCTCCCCCAAGTGAAGCACATGTGTTATTGAGCCAAGTCTGAGATCTTTGTAGGGAATGCCTATTTATGGTGTTTTGCAGCTGCACTGAAGGAAATATTCTCTTCAGATTACGTTGAGTGGCTCCACAGTATACAACGTTTGTGGTCTCTCCATTGAGCCAAGAGCCATGTAAGCATCATTTGCACAGGCTGGACTTTAAGAATCTGATCCTCAGACATGAAGACAGTCCTTCATCAGTTTAATATTCAGGACTCTTTGCAATATTTTCTCCTGTCTGAGACGCATGGTTTTCTAAATCAGTTGCTGGTTGTGCTTTTCAAGTTAAGTCCTGTGAGATAATGACATGAAATTGCCACTCTCCAAAAGAGGCAGAATTGTATCTCCAAATATATTCAAGGTGGAAGTAAGACATGTTGTAGTTTTATGTTCTGGTGCAACACATCACAGTGGAGGGCAAAGAGTTAAAAGTTCATCTGCTTCCCAACTAAATGTGCAGAAAAGCAGACACTCTTCTCTTGGCTACTTCTGAACTCACATGGATGCTGGGGATGTTTTAGTCCTTTTGGGTTCCTGTAGCCCTACATCCTAGTTCCTAGCATGCACCTCTTATTTACAAGAATATCAACAATTTCTGGGCAATAAGTTTATTTTAGTTAATTCAGGAATCTTTTATCTTAATAGCCATATTAAGCAGTAGGGTGTTTTGTCCCAGAGGGCACAGTGTCATCCAGGCAAGCTTGTCTATCCGTATATGGTGCTGTGTTGCTCCAGTTAAATATACCTCTGTTAAGCTGACAACACAGCATAACTTCGTGGTTGCATAATCAATGTTTTCCTCTTTTGCTTTGTTTGTGACCTCTAGCCAAACCCTGCTTTGAGTAACTAATTTCCATGTGGGATTTTCTATGCAATTACCACTATATTAAATGAATTTCCTGCGAGCAAGAAATAATTTATTTTGTGAAATTAGCTCCTTTCTATGTCCCCACAGAAATATCTGTATATTTGAAACACTGAGAAAGCAAATCCTGTTTTGTCTGCAGAAATATAGGAGACTTTAGGCCTAATTGCTCCTGTGGTTCTGATGTGCTTATAGAGCTTGAAGTGTGAAAAACACAGATCTTCTTGACTTATGTCAGTGTTGTAAGAATTCAGGTCTTCTGGCAGACTTCAGAGGCAGAACATAGTTCCAATAGAGCAGTCTTCCATTGCATTAGTGAGACCTTGCTCTCTCTTCCCTCACCTCTATCTTGACATAGTCTGCTCCCTCAAGGGCTACAGTGCTGTTCCTTCCCTCAGGGTCTCCTCCTATTCAGCTCAACAGAGACTTTTAAATTCACACTCAGAAGAGAAGACCAGTCTTTGATTTTGCTTCATTCCAGGGTACTGTCTGCCTTTTAGAGCAAATGAGGCAGAAGTCTAATGACAATGTCCTCATTCAAAGCCTAAGTCTTAATTGTTCCCTAAACACTATACTTCGTAACTATTGAATGAGGCAGGGATCCCAAATTCATGTAAGAAAAATTGAAATAGAATAATTTTGCACACAGGAAGCAATTAAAGATTGCACAGGTGAACTTAATGCTGATATGTTTTAAACTTTGAATAAGACTTTGCAGCATGTGTCAAATTTTATCCAGATTTTTCATGTACCATCCTATCTGACAAGGTAAAATACACTAAAGGAAATAAGACCTTCCCGAAAAACAGAATTTGTTCTTAGGTAGAGCTACACAGACTGCAGTCTTGATATTAAATAGAGATTTTACAGACCTGTAGCACAGGCTTTTGTGTGTCTACAAATGAAGTATATGGCAACAACCATAAGTTACCATCTCCTTTGAGGGTTGACCACAGCATGAGCATGGAGAAGACTCATACAGTTTAGCAGTGACTTTCACAGCAATATACCTACAGCAGAGGAATATTAAAAACTGAGAACTGTGTGACCTCTTCCGGGTTCTTGTGGGAAGTAGTTGTACTTAGTAGTACTAAGTTGGAATTAGTGGTACTAATTAATTTTTTTCATACTTTTCCCAACAGTTAGCCCCTTCTGCCTTTCTCCTGTCCAGTCTTCCCATACACTTTTCACTCACTTTTTTTATGAGCACTCTGCCTTCCAACCTAAGTGATTCTTTCTCTGAGCTCTGTGTATAACAAGAACGTTGAGAACACAGGAAGACTGTTTGCCTCTTTTCTGTTCCAGTGCCCAGTGCCATAATTGTTTCTGGCAGCCATGAGGAGCGGTTGCAAGGAAAAGCTCTGTTCAGTCTGGAAGACAAAATGCGAGAACAGACTCTGTAAAGAATGTTGCTTGATACCCTCTAGCAAGCTTTCATCGAGCATGTGCAAACTCCTGATTTTTCTCAGAAGTTTAGAGCTTGTCCTCACAAGCTGAGACTGTATAGTGACAGTGAAAAGGACCCTGCCAAATTTAAGTCCTTTCTTCAAAGAAGGAAGATTGAAGACCCTTTCAGTGAAACAGCTATAAGAATTTTTTAACACAAGCAGAAGTGTATAAGTAAGCCACTTTATTGGTTCTTTTAGAGATATGGGATTAAATCTAATAAATCAAAGTGTGTAACTACACAGAGGTTTAGAAGACTCCTAGATACAGCATTATTTGCCTAACATCACAGAAAGTCCCAGATTCATCTGAAAAGCAGGTGTTTCTAGAAAAAAAAACTCTATTGGGGGAGCAGAGTAATCACTGGGAGTTTTAAAATGTGTATCTGACTGTCTACATGAAATAAAGGTTGTCAGGCCAGCTCTCCCTCTGGTGTAAAAGTAACATAGTTCTGCTGAAGCCTAGCTGACACTGGGTCTCATTGCAGGAAAGAAATCAAAAAGGAATGACTTACCCCGCTGTTCAATAAATACAACTGTAAATGAATTCTTACGTAGCAATGGGACCGCTTTGCATTCCTTGAAAACTCTTTGGCAATTCATAATGTGGTCAGCTTCAGTATCTGCAGAGAATATGTTAGATCTTGAGTATAAAGCCCCTCTTTCCTCAAGTAGCCATGTAGCACTTAAATGATTTGTTAATCCCTTCCATGGTTGGCGGCTGCTCTGAAAGCCACCTTTTATAGCCAGGTTTATTGACAAATGGTACAAGAGAATTTCAGAGAGAACAGAAGTGCAAGCCCCTGCCTATCTGATTAATAGC
Source organism: Myiotriccus ornatus (assembly GCA_036023395.1). Taxonomy (NCBI): domain Eukaryota; kingdom Metazoa; phylum Chordata; class Aves; order Passeriformes; family Tyrannidae; genus Myiotriccus; species Myiotriccus ornatus. Next base: position 15,265,156 of record JAYRBT010000139.1, read on the forward strand.
TGGGGAGAATGAAAGGGCAAATTAACAATCTAATATCTTCTTCTGGCCATTCTGAAACCACCCTGTCATTCAAGAAGAGACAACAAACAAGAGCCCTGCCTAAGGCAGGCTGAAATGTCAAGACCACTACCTCATCTTCTGTTCCTTCTGGGAACAGTACAGCATTACAGTAGCCCTAAAATGTATGAAGGGTGGGAAGTGAAGACTACTGAACTCTGCCACAGTATGATCCAGGTTTTTTTCCTCACGCCCATGCAAATTGCATCCAAATGTTTATTATAACCTCCTTTTGTTTGACTATTCCTTTTCCCCACAGTGTCATATTCTTTTCTCTCTGGACTCCAAGTTCAGTCAGCTCAGTCTGTAAACGGTTCAGGAAGTAATTTGAAAGATATGTGCTCATTACTACCATGTAAATTAGCTCACAGCTCTCTCTCCAGATAATTCAGATAATCAGGTACCTCCCTTTCTCAGGTCCTAAAGGAAAGGTATTGTTTTAAATTGTCTATCATTAGGATGTTTATTTAGTTTCTGTTTGATTTGTGTATGTTTTTAGTGAATTAAACACTCTTGATTTGAAGAGAAATTTTAACTGGATGGAATTAAAGCCATATTCTGAAGACTAGCAGCAGCAGCAGCAATCTGTGAATTACTGATATATACATTTAATATCCCCCTTGAGAGTAGGAAAGTTCTTCAAATGTTGAAACGGGCTTAAATAATTTAAACTCATATGAGTGGTGAAAATTCCTTGGATAATAATATAAGCCTGATCTCTTTACTTCCAATTTAATTTAGAATATTTGGAATAGTTATTGATAGTGTGTTGATTTATTGCAGTATCTTATTTAATGGAATGGTTTGCATCCTTACACTCACACCTTAGAACTGACTAGATTAATATTCACAAGTTGCTTAAAACAAATATATTTTTATCAAGCAGATTACTATGTTTCTTCCCATGCCGGGTTTTGCTTGGTGAAGTAAGAGCAAGCAAAATGCCTGGCTATTTTTCCTCTTTGTTTCTGTAAAAGCTGTTAGGGAAGGATAATTTTTTCCCCCTGAAAATGCTAATTCATGAACACTTTTACTAGGAGTGAAAAGAAAAAAATGAATGAAAAATATGAGAAATAAAGGGGACACTGAGATTGGGTTGCAGAAGGCTGAGTTTCAAATCCCTTCTCTGACATTAAAATAAAGACACTGACAACAATGCCTTTTGGCTGTTCTGGACTCTGTTTTCTTTGCTTTTATGTAGGGAAACTTTGAAAATTCTGGGGTTAATTCTAATGTGGGGAAGAAATATTTTTGAGATTTCAAAATTTCACAGAAAAATACTATTTACCACCCACCTAGAATGTCAAGAAATAGCATGAAGCAAAATAATTGTCAGCAGCAATAATTTGAAGTAATTTCTTGTCCGGGTTTGTGATTTCAAGTTCTTACTCACAAAATAGGTTTTTGATAGGCTGGTGCTTCTGATTGCTTTATAGAAATGGGGCTGTTTAGTCCAATGATAATGGAGTCTTTAGGAATAAGAAATTTAACATGAAAACTGTTAGGTAGTACAGACAGTATATTAAGCTTTCATCTCTTTTTTTCCTTAGACCCATCTATTTTCTATGTGTAATTTGAAGACCTAATATTTATGTACTTCAGTATGTGTTGAACATTGCTATCTGCTTCCTTGCAGAAAGAAATGAGTGGCACTGTGTCTCACAGCCATTTGATTCAGATGGTTTATATTCATTTCAAGGCCTGCAGTAGCTTGGTTTAGGACTTCAAACTTTGCACTCCCCCTTTCAGACTCCTTGTCTTTCTTCGCATCCTCCTCCTTTAGCCAAGCAGAGGTCGAGTCCTTCTGTTCTCTTACACAGACAAGCTACAGAGCTGTAAGTTTGCTTTATAGTGAATATTGTTAGGAGGACTTCTACAGAGTCTCTTCTTCTCCTGTTTTCTTATACAGCCAAAACCAACTTTTCCTTTCTTTATAAAGCAGTTGTTCACCTTTACTATGAACACAATCACGTGTAATATTTATAAAGGGTCACCACAAAATAAAACTGTTTTATTCCTTGAGATTTTGTATTTCCTTGTATTTTACCATTCAAAGGAAAAGATTTGAGATAACTGCCCCAATTTTAATGATGATTACCCAATAATGCACTAGTGTTAGAGTTGCACAGTAAGAGAAAAGTAATTCTTAGTGTGTTTAAAAACCTTAATTGCATATGAGATGAGGATTACATACTAGTATGATGTCAGGATTGCATACTAGGTATCTCCAAGGGAAAAAGAAATCCACTTTTCAAGTTTATAGTGAGAGCAACATGGCAAGTGCTGCCAAATCAAGAAGTCTTGTAGAACTCAGGCAGGACCAGAGATGTATAAATGTAATCTGCACATCTAGTACAATGTAGAAGTACCCAAATACCTTCATAAATAAGGAAGTTTAACCACTGGCAGCAATCTCGCTGGGGAAACATGCAAGTTTTCCAAAGTAAATAAGCTGATATGTTCCTCCATGACCATGCAGCAGGATGTTTTCTTGTATTTGGCTTAAAGTGAGCTTGGATGTCTCTGCACTCTGGTCTTTTGTACAGACCTTTCTATGATGTAAATTAGTGATGGCATAAAATGCCATGTTACTTTATTGCTTTGTAAAAAATAATGCATTAGAAGATTACCTTCAGAAAAGGTATAGTAAATAAGTACTTCTAAAACAAAGCATAATTTATTGCATGTTTTGATGAGCAATCAGGAACACTTTAAAAAAACAGAGTTAATCAGGTGCAGAAGGAGTAAGATAAAACAATTCTCATGAGTCCCTCAAAAGGCATAGCTAGGAGAAAGCTTCTAGCTTGCAGGATTCTCTACCTTTTCAGTTATCAAAGAGAGGCAAAATCAAATTCAACTCCTGGGAATGGTGGCTTTTGACATTCAAATGTTTTGAAGCTTCTGCCCTGTAAGCCTATATTTTTCTTCTCATTTGTGTTGCTAAAAATATTGTATGGTAGGGTCACTTGTTGCTAACTACTTTGAGAACCATTTTTTGTGTCTTACAATGTCATACATGATTTATGTCACAGTCTTTAGTTAGCTACTTAAGGCTGCTTAGTACCAAAATGCCTTTTAATAAATATGACAGAGACTTATCACCTTCTGACAGGCAGCATGTGTCACTGAAATAAAGGCAGTCATACAATGGCTTTAAAAGAGGAGCGTCACAGCTCAACAAGCAGCTTTTATGTACCTTTTTGTCAGATTCCCTCCGGGAGTAAGGGGTAAGTTTAGTTTATTGTCTTAGTTTAGCTTTCAGTTTAGTGCTAAACTGAAATTTTCTGGCAGCAAGCTTGAATAGCATCTTGGTAAGATAATCTTCCAGAAAACACAGTAGAACAAATGCAGTCAAACATGGCCTTACACAAAATGTAGTAGACATAAATTGCTTTGTGCACTGTCTTTGTTATAATGTTTGAGTGTACAGGTACCTGTACATATATAACTGCACGTATAAAACCTGATGTATGAGTGGCAGTATTCATCTGTATGAAAAGAAAGCAGTAATTTACTGGGAAATCAATATGCATCAGAAATAACCACATTGAAAATCATAGTAGTGTTAAAGCAGTGTGAGAAGTGCTCATATCAAGAGCATTGATCAAATTCAGTTTTGTTGTAAAATAAATTGCATGCAAGCACAGCCACATAAACACACAACCTGTATTAAAAGAACACTGTTAGTGTTGTCAGGTTCAGAAGTCAAATAATAGGACTTAATATATTAGCATGACCCATGCAGCCCGATTTGAGCTTTTGTGTACACACTATATTTAATAACATGATCTCCAACATTTTGTTCAACAGTGCTTGGAACAGACAAACACATCCTAAGGCGTAGCTTCTGTTTATAGGATTGCACATCACTGAAGCTGCAGAGTTCCACCTGTGACAAAATCAAGTTTTCAGTTGTGTTCTTCTTTAAATATAATAGTCTTGAACTGAACTCCTGCTTTGCACACATATATTCCTGAGCTGTTTCAAACTGGATTGGATCTAGGTCCAGTCATTGAAGCAAATCAAGGAGTCTGTTTTGCTTGTGCTGTTTGTTACTCCCATGGAAACAGAGACGAGGAGGTGCCTTGGTGGAATGAATTTGAGGAAAAGGCAGATATTAATAAATAAGGAAAAGAAATTGGTACAAGAACAGGAGAGGAGTGGACAGTGGGGATAACAGAGCTGCTATAAGGGGGAATGAATGAGAAAACAACTGGGAGGTTTTGATGGAGTAAACTTAGTCCCTCATATGTTTACATTTAATTATGAGATTACATTGTTTTTCCACAGAATTCCTACCTCACGCAGGATGCACTTAATGAGCAGCTATTAAATACACTGCTTTGCCTTATCATGCATGGCCCCAAGCCCTACTTATTGCAGACATTTTAAATGCTCATTCAAAGGTGGAATTATTCTTTTTTTTCTGATATTTTTGTGAAGCCTCTGTGACTCTTTCACTTTTTAAGTATGGTTGTACCAACAGGAGGGTTGTACCAACAACACTTATTCCAGTGTTTCCTAAATTTTCAATGCTTAAAGTTGTAGCCTTAATATATACATTTTTGATGTGTAAAATTACACACATACATACACATATATATATGTATATAATGCAGTGTGAGTGAACAGACCGATGTGTAAGTGTTACTGAAGGACATAAAGCTGCTTAAAATTCTGTTTTATAAGGACAGAAAGTTACGTGAGGGCATGAAGAACTCTGGAAATGACTGGCAGTAAAAGAAAACGAAGATACTCCTTACTATTTTTAACCATTGTGTTACATCATGTAGTTCTGCAGCAGATTAGTCATCACACTGAAAGGCTGAAAGAAGTAACAGTGAGAAGGACTTGGTGGACTCTGAATGTCTCTGAGGTAATTCAGTAGAGAGTGACAAATGACTTCTGGCATTTTAAGGTGAAGTGGAAAAACAAAAGCCAGAATACCTGACTCTTTCCTGTTTTGTGTTTTTTTTTTTTTTTTTTTGTTTGTTTGTTTGTTTGTTTTTTTTTTGTTTTGTTTTTTTTGTGGTTTTTTTTTTTTTTTTTGTTTTCATTTATTTTCCTTGGAGTTTTCTTTTTAATTCCTGATTGGAATATGCTGGTATCAGTGCAGGATTTAGAGGGCTCTTCAGAAATTAAATAGGGTTGGAGCATTTCGGTAATGGTAAAGTAGTTTAGTGATTTTAAATATTTTAGGTAGTGTGGCCTAGAGGGTCCATGGGAGAAATAAACAAGACAGAGTTCTTACTGGAATAGCTGGGAATATGATATCTGAGAGAAGGAAGATAATTATTTCTTGATCATTAATACAGGGGGACAACCTTCTCCCTATGTAATAGCTGATAATAGTCAGCTATTCTTTGAGAAAACTTGCTTTGATTTTTCAGCGCAGCTCTGCAATAACATTTTGCAGAGCTGACTTAAAGTTATTGACTGGGTAAAACTGGTGGAATCCCAGGAAATGCTCTACGTTGAGCACTGTATTGTTAAGATGAAAGGGATAAAGATGAGAGCTTGTACCTGTTTCTTTTCTTTATAGAAGCAAAATAGTTTCAGCAGATATGAATTGACATTTCTAGAAAATTACTACCTTGTGTCCTACTCAGGTACATTACTTGATGTCTTTCTTGTTTCACATATGCAACACCTATTTATGTTTACCTGTTAGGATCTTTAATGGGGCTAAAAATTACAGGAACAAATAAAACAAAGCATATGAGCAGTGAGGAAGTAGATGAAACTTGTACATGAATATATTAATTCTTGCTGGACTGATCAAAATAATACATTTCCAATTTTTTAAAAAATATATAACTCGTATGTGTATAGTAACAGTAAAAATATTTTTTAGGGGGCTTGGCTTGACATAAGATGTGGATAAAATTTATTTAACATTTTCATTGTGTGATGAAATGGCAATCCAGGCATTTTTGTTAAGTAAGGTTTAATAACAAGGTAAAAATGTTAGCATTTGTGAAGCAGAAAAAAACAGCTGAGGAGCAAAAATTTATCTAAAAGGTCCCTTTTTCAGTAAGATCCTAAGGTAATGAACAATGTAGAATATGTAGTATGCATTTTAACAAACAAGTGATACAGTGCTTCATAATGTCATGTGAGTTTCTAGTTTGGACATATTCACTGTGTCACATTAACAACTATTTAATTGACCATTCAGTATTCCAAGTGCTGTTTTGTTTGGATCACTGTTCGCTCCCTTTTTGTTTATTATCCTCTCTATTGAAGGAGATGGTGATCAGTATGTTCAGCAAAGCTACATGTGATTTTAGGGCTGCAGTTTCACAATTGGTGCAAACCAGTTTAAGTCTATTCTGCTACTGTCCCACCACTTCTCCGCTCCAGGCAATGGGTTATAATGCCTTTCTTTTGCTGGCACCAGCATTCATGCAGCTGGGTAAGTGACTGGATCAGAGAACTGAACTGCCTGAAAACTAATTAATTAATTTTGATAGTTTTCAGCTGAATAGAGTCAATCCATCTGATCCCAGCAATCCAGTGCTGGCATAAAGGAAGGGCCAAGAGCTTAATGAAATTGGGAGAACTTTCTGTTTTGGTGGAAATGTGGATGTGGATTGTGAAAGGAACTACTTGTGAAACTGTGCCTGAATTGTGATGAACATCATGGTCTAGAGAGGATGGAGAAATAAAAAATGAACTAACAAGTTGTAAATGGGTACAGCATAATCAGTGGAAGTGCTTGTAGGAAAGAGGAAATTCAATTTTGAAGTTTATACAATGTATCATGGAGTGAAGGGGGAATATTTCTTCTCTGTGGGCCTAATCCAGCTCTCTAAAGAGTCCATCAAAAAACTGTCATGTTTTTAAATATAAGATGGGACAATTCCTGTTTCGTGCTAACATGAGTCAAATTTAATGGCTAAATGAAAAATAGTAGTGACAAGTTTGCCAAGGAAAAAAATCTTTCCTGAATAACCATAAACCTGTGAAGTGATTAAATACAGTTATTTGAAACAATGTATTAACAAAACGTTTCATAAATTTGGAACATAGTATGACTTGCTGTTTGAAAAAAATATTTTAAAAGTTTATTTTATTTGGTTACTAATAAGCATGAAAGTTATACAGTGTTACTACTGTGTCCTGGTCAATATATGCTGTAATTCTCTTAAATTCCGATTTCTGATGCAAATGGTTTGTTTTGCTTTTCATTGATACTTACTTTAAAATTAGTTCCTTAGTCATAATGAAAGTACTTGCTGAGATGAATGTAATATAAATGGTATTACAAGTAGTTAATTTCTACATTGAATGTATCTACATGGACATAAAGCGATTGTAGTATTTTTTAATTCATCCCAGAAAACTGCAACTTACTTCTAAACACCAAATTTCCAGAAACCTCAGAGAGTGCAGTAAATAGACTAGGCTAGAGAAATGTTTTACAAGATAATGTTATGTATTTTCAGTAGAGATGGGTAAGTAATTTGTTTTCCTGGAAAATGTTCTTGAAATTAATATTAAAATTCTCTCATTTAGCTAGTTACGTGAAGATCAGTTGCTAAGTCTTGCTGTCCAAGTCATTGGCCTATTTTTCTTCTCTTCTCCTTAATCCCACCTCCCAAGGATGCAGTACTCATCAAATTCAGACAGCCATCCACATAGATTTATAAAGTCCTCTGGCCTTCTAAGTTGCTTTTCTCGCATTCATATGATTCTCCCCTGCCAACTTAGCCTTCTGTCCTCCGCCCATCCCTGTTTTGATTCATTTCCCTCATGCCGCTTGCCTAAATGTTGCCCAACCCATGTGGAAAGTCCTTAATTCTTGTCAAGACAGGGTCATGACTAGCCCACCCAGGAAGATCAGAACCAGGGCTCTGAAACTGGGAACAAGGCTTACCCACTTTGTAATATAAAACCCATTATTCCCTCATGCTCATCCAGGCCTTTGGGTTAGCAGACAGTTTGAGCAGAGGCACAGAAGGCATATGTTAGGAGAGATGGGATAGACAGGGAAATAGCAACAGACTTATCAGGGACATGAGGGGAGCGATGCAAAGGGCAAGTGATGTGGTAAGACTGACTATGAGACTCTATACAAGAGCAACTAAACTGGTGTTAGAGGTATGAGGCAGGAAGGGTCAGTGGGTCAACAGTGCAGGGGAAAGAAGTCTTGGTAAGTCAGCCAGTATGTTTTCCCTTGGTTAAGTCTGGACATTTGGAGGAGCTGGGGAAACAAGCTTGGCAGACGACCAGCAGGCCACCTACTCCAGCTTTCTGACCCCATGGGGGAGGCATAAATTGAAAAGAATTACTGAGCAGACTGAAGCTAAGCAGGGCTTAGTTGTGGAACAGGCCCACCCTCAGTTCTGTGATGCCTTTGGCCACCTCCATCCAAGTCTTTGATGAGTATTGCTCTTGGTCCACTGGATTCTTTAACTGCACAGCCTATTAGTCCCTTGACCAATCCAGGGCCAGTAGGATACTTGGAGAATTAAAAAGGCTAGTAAGTAGTAAGAGGAACAAATCAAGTTCATTGGGGATTTGGAAAACTGACTGCACCAGAATTTTCAGGAAAGACAACATTTTGAGGATGGTACGGACATGTAGCAGGACTTGATTAAATATTAAAAAACTGCGTTAATTCCAGCTGTGCCTTCACCACATGTCAGTGGACATATGGTATGAATATAATCACCATCCTTAATTCCAACCTCTATTTTACATACCTGTGTCAAGTTTCTGGGATCTGGGTACAATCTTGTTCAGCCTGACCTTGAGATGTGATTCAGACAAGGACAGTTCTCTAATAGCTGGCATCTCTTTTAGTGCTCTTCAAGCAGCAGACATTTCTAACTATTCTGCTACCCTATCTGCTCTCCGGTAGCAAAAAATGTTATGCCTAGCAGTGTCATTTCTTAGGCACATTTTACCAGGCTACAGCCTCTATGGCTTATCCTAAAGATAGTCTGAAAATACCATCGACCAGAACTATTCCTCACAGTACTTGATGGACTCGGATCTCAGAGGTCTTTTCCAACCCTTTTCTGTGATCATGTCCCTTCCAACCCAAACCGTTCTGTGATTCTATATGACTTGCTGGAATGCTGTGCACAGATCAGGGCAACAGTGGGAGTTCTCCTTCTTTGCTGGCCAAGTCAGGACTGTGCTACCTGCAGCTGGCTGTGCTGCTGCCCCTACCTGAACTGGCATGTGCTGCTGCCCAGGGTAACAGGAGATGCTCAGGTGGGGAGAGGGGAACCACCAAATAGATGAAGGTGGGATTTGTGACAGCAACTTGTGTTGGCTTGTGTCTGGTGCCTTTGAAGTCAGAGAAAGGCCTTGTTGGGAGGGGAGAGGTAGTCAAGACTTCGGAAAATCTGACCCTAAAGAGTCAGGTAAAGGCTGTGAGATGTTCAAGGCCAAGCTGGATGGGGCTCTGAGCAGCCTGGTTGGGTGGGGGGGATGTTGGAACTCAATGATCTTTGGGTTCCCTTCCAACCCAAACCATCCTATGATTCTATGATTTACGGTAAGCTGCAACACTTACATTTCTGGAAATGAGCAGGAAGAGGCAATGGTTGTGCTGAGGAAGCTGTCATGATTTGTTAATTTAAATATCTTTGGATTACATAACATAGGCCAAACTATGTGGCTACCTACACCTATGTTGTTTTTGCAGATATTTCTGCTATTACCTGAGGGAAGGCGTGTAAAACATGGGAAACACTCAGATCTATATCCTCAATCATTCTTTTCTGCAGGCTTCAATTATGTAGTATGAAGAGTCTCCTTTCTGAAGTCTAGTCATCACAGTGGGCTCTACACAGTGCTGCAGATTTCTGTTTCAAAGGCAGTTACCTCATTCTACACAGGCTGTGCTGTTTACTCCTTTCTAGAGTATTATGTCCTGTGGCATCTGGTCAAGTAAAATAAGATCCTGTGACACCTTTTGAAGTTCTTAACCTTTCTAATAGGTGCCATGAAGTGTGGAATTAACTGGACCATCTGACCTTAAATATTTGGCTATCCTACATGATTTTTGTGACCTGGAGTAATCAGAAAAGCTTATATGACTATCAAGTGAACTAACCTCAGTTTGCTGTCATTGCTGTTCAACAAACTCCTTTATAGACATTTATTTTGGTCATCTTATCTGTGCTTGTTGTGGAGTATATTCTTAGGAGTTTGTTAGAAGTTTATTTCAAGAAATCTCTTAGGAGAATGATGCCACGTACATCAGAGATCTGGTTGTTTCCTCTCAGAGCTCACTACCTAATCCACCCAGTTCATACGGAATTACTGCAGGCAACGAACAGCAGGAACCGAAGGAAGACAAGGATGTACAAAGGAACTGTACACTGTGCAGATGTAGAGAAAGGCTGGGGAGAAGAAAGTGTGTCCCCAGCTCTGCTCAGAAGCAGAGCTAGGCTATGACTCTTTGAGGTGAGCAGTGAAACAGTCTGCAAGTCGGGCTGGTGGTGATTCATCTTGGAATAGGAAGAGTGGGAAATAAATTGTGAATGGAGAAAACAGCACAATTAAGAAATGGCCTACTGTCTTCTTCTGAAAGTCTGTCAAGCCCTGTCAAGTTGAAGACGCTTGTTCTAGGCTGTACCTGTAAAGTGTAGTGAGAGAGGTATTGAGGGAATTGTGCCTCACTGCTGCCCTAACACCTGAGCATAGAGAGAGAGAATCCTGATGTGGCTGCATTCGGTAGATTTGGCATGTCATGCAAAGTAACTATCTTAAAACATGAGCACATATTTAGAGAAAATGGTTTGTAACACTTGACCAACACTAACAATTGAACGTAGACGTTAATCATAACACACAGTACCTAATGATGAGCAGAATCTAAAGAGGAAGGAACAGAAGGTTGATATGGCAATGTCTGATGGAGCAGAATACATGAAAGGTGAAAATATCAAGAAGAAAATAAAATGCTTAAGAATTAGGAGAAATCCTATTGCTTCCATCTACTCGTGATAGAGGATAAGTGAAAGGGGAAAAGCAGTGCTGAATGGACAAGTGCTGGATGAGTTAAAGGGATTACTTTGTTCAGAATTAGTTTGTCATTTACCTGGAACTTCTCTGTTTATATCACAGAATACACTGGTACTGTTTTAATTTTTATGTGGAAAAGTAATTCTTGTTTCTTTTGGCTGAAATTGAACTGATGGAAATTACTGGTTGTAATGTCACGCAGTTAATAATTACTGGTGTGGATGATGGGACAACTTTTCTCCAGTGTTCAGGAGCTTGATGTAGAGTCATGTCAAACAGTAATACATCTTGAAACCATTCCTCTATTCATGACTAGCAGGCTTGATTATTTTCAGTAAGACACTTTTTCAAGCACTAGAATTGCAACATCCAGGACTTTTTAATATTTTACTCTAAATGTTCATGTTACAATTTTTATGTAAATTGGAGTATAGAAAGTGACTTACAATTTCTGTTTCCTTTATTTCACTAAGAATGTTATTTTAGTGTGAAGGTTAAAATTTTTAGTACTTGCTTTCAGAAAGAGTATTCTATGATAAGCCAAACTATTTAAGATAGTTTGAGACACTATTTCAATTGACAAAAATTAGGATAAATGTTTATTTGGCTACATTATAAACAAATGGGCTTGTTCCTCTACAAACTGTGGCAAGACATAAACTGACCATACCATGTCTTTGACATCAGTGAATGCTGGAGTTCTATTTTACTCCTAACCCTGAAAACTTACCATGGATTTTTAGAACATGAGCATTTAAACACGAAGGACATGATTTCTTTGAAATACAGCATGTACTTTTGTAGAAGGCAAGTTGGAATTAAAATCAGTTGTTCCCTTGAGTGATGACATTCAACCGCATCATTATCTGATTGTGCTCCTACAATTTTAGTCTTTAGTCCAAATAGGAGCATTTGCACCCATGTGTTTCCAGTATGCAGCCTGGTGCTTACTTCAACAAATTTAATTTAAAAGCATGGAAAAAAAAAAAGAAAAAAAAAAGAGAAGAAAGACATTTCTGCAAATGTGCTGAGTATTTTTTACGATTTTTTATTAACAGCAATATATAGCCACAGGAGTGACTCTTTGTGTGAATTATAATTTTGTATGACATTGTCTTAGCCTCTTCATATCTGGTAGTATTTTGGAGCTATCTATGAGGGAGCTAGGAATAGTTTTCTGAAGGTGCTGAATGTCGTTAGTTCACATTAGAAAAGCTGGCCCAAAAGCATGTGCAACCTCTGAGCTCAAATAGAAGTATACACACTTTAAAGACCTGCCAGAGTAGATGAAGGGTAGACTTCAGCAACACATGCTGTGTGTATCAAAATATGGAAGAAATCCAGTGGAAAGTTAGTGTTCTTCATTTTGGAAAAAAGTTACTTGACTAGTCCCTAAAGAAGGACAAATTTATATTTTAAGATGAATTTACTGCACCAAATGTTTTCAGGTGACAAGTGACACTCATTTGCAAATAATGACTGAGGTTATTAAATATTTTTACTTGACTTTAGAAGAAGAAATATTAGTATGTCTCAACTGTTATCAGTATATTTGCAATGCAGTTGTGGAGAGACCAATCAAGTGTAATTTTTGTTTTATTGATGTTTTCTGGTGACAGGAAAACATTCAACAAATGTGTAAGTATTGTATTGGAAGGAAGTGGGGAGAGTGTAACTTTTGATATCTGCCTCTATGACTGATACAAAGTAAATAAAGTGCTTAGAAACATGACAGCTCATGTGAAACCCATCATGTTTGCTCAAAAACATTTAAATGAAATGTAATATTTCATTTTAAGATAAGCAGGAAAAGTCTTGTAATTTTCATTTGCATTTAAACACTAAACCGTGTTTCCTACATTCTGATGTCTTAAATTTTCTAGTTTTCTCCCTTAACGCTTTTTGTTTTTCTGGGGATACTTTATTGAAAAATGTCTTGATAGTTTATTCTCATTGTATTTAGTACACTAGTGGTTTCAATGTTTTATAGTATTCTGTAATAACTGTTTTTTTGAAAAAAAGTAATATTTGCTTAGAAGAAGTATCATTGAAAGAATGTATTTTAGAAGAAAAATTAAAGGATATGTCAGCTGCACTATTTCTTACAGTCACATTTAAAGATTTTTTTATAGGCTGTTGGAAATACAGTACTAAAATACATAAACAATTAATAAAATGTGGAACGTACCATGAATGCACATCAGTGAAACTCTGTAAAATGTTAGACTGAATTATATTTGTGCAGCTTGATGTGGCTTTTGATTTGGAAATCAAGCATCAGTTTTCTAGTTTTGACTGAAATAAGGACCACCCTAAAGCTTGATGGAAATAAATTCCTTAGGAGGTTCTATTTATCACTTTGTTATAAATTTGACAGCTAAAAAGACATAACAAAATAGGCAAATTGGAGGTGAAATAAATGTTATATTAAACCAAACAATTTGGGGTATTGAATTAATCTATAACAGCTGATTCTTTGGGGAGACAGAAAGTTACTTAAAAATAGTTCTGAAAAATTGTCAATCTTAACCAGGACACATGGTACTAGGAGATGCAGGGTTTTACTACAACAAATTTTAGTAAATTTTTCATAATGAAACGCTCCTGGAGAGACAAATACAGTTAGTAACTTAAAGCCATTAATATTTCCCAGCATACATGACTCTCTTCATTTGTTTCCTTGTGTTGATACAGAAGATACTCTATTAGTAACTACCTTGTAGAAAAAAAAATTATCTCAGTATGTTTAGTACCCTCTTATTAAGAAGAGTTTTGAAATACTGAGCCAGTTGCCATCAGGCAGTCTTTAGATTAGCAATTGATACAGAGTGTGATGTTAATCTCTGTTGGAATGCCTTTATAATGAATAATTGCAGTCTGGAAAAACATTATTAAAATTATGGTATCACTCTGTCTAAATATCATGGCTATGTTGGTAATAAATTGTTCCAGCTTTTGTAACAGTTTGTCTAATGGATGACCACTGTCAAAAAAGGATGACCATCTGCTCTTGCTGATGCATACTGTTGTTCCTAGAAGCACATTGTGAAAGCATTGAATATTAATAGGAAAGTACTTTTTTAAAATGAAACTTTACATCTTGTTTCCCTGTGTCAGCACAGTTTGGTAGATCTGAATATCTTGCAGTGATCATCAGTGTGTTTTTGTATTTGGACTAACACTTTGTATTTATTTTTTGTCATGTCAGGGAGACGAAACAAGGTTTTCCCCCGGCTTTACTGCTGACAAAGCAGTAATGTAACAGGCAACTTGAAAGAATGCATGCAAATGAGGAAAAGCACATAGTTCAGGTCCTCTGATCTTGTTCTGATCCTCAGAGAGGTCCAAGAGATGGAGAAATTCTTGTTCTTCATTGCTGAAGAAAGAGCAAGAGAAAATACTGCATCCGTGCTGCTTTCAGCTTGCAGTGTGGACTTACTGTATTTTCTTCTTCCTTCCCTTGCTCTTCTTTCAGAAGTGTATCACTGTTCATGACAACATTCTCTCCTGTTATCTGACAGTTCCTAGTTAGAATGATTTTCCTCTGTCCACCAACCCGTTTTCAAACATGTGTGAAATATTTAAATGGGCGTTCCATGTAGAAGTATTTAAGTTTCAGAGTTATTTTTAGTGTTTCTTGGCTCTACCTGGACACTGTGTTTTTCTACTGTGCGCTTTGTTAAGTACAGTCATATCTTGCACAAAGCTATTTTTAATAGCTTTCTCTTTAGTATTCATTAAAGGGATTTCGTAGTTCAACAAGTAAGAAGAAATAAAGTTGGAAGAAACAAAGACAGTTGTATTTACACGTTGCCACCTACATATCTGAAATAACGGCATTATAAGTGTTGTTTGATGAAATACCTTCTGAAGTGCCAGACACAGTAAGAATGGTCATAGGAACAGGCTGCTTCAACAGATAGAGTCATGGTCAATATGGTAATGATCCTGAGTGTGAAGAATGATAACAGATAAGGTTCTAGGCCTACAAAGAGACAAGTTGCTGCTTACTTGTCAGAGACAGATAGATAGACAATGGTGATCAGCTTTGCAATGTCCCTAAGAGACATACATGGAAAGGTTTAGGAGTTTGAATTTTAAAACTCCCTTGAATTATCTGATTAATACATTCAGTACAGGAACCTTTTGATGCAAACACTCCTGTTTACTCTAGTGGCTTCACATTTACGTACAGGGCTATCTAATTCCAAATCACCTCACAGAAAGAAACCTCACAGAAAACAATTGCACTCGGTCAGATATTGCTCTGGAGGAAGGTGTAATATAAGGAGATAGTACTGCTGGGGACAGGTTATTGTGAGAATAATGCATCTCCTGAGATGCATGGTAAATAGTGTGGTGAGATGACAGGCATTTTACAACCTACTCTTACAGCAGCTTGCAGTCATAATTTTTGTGACATTTCACGGCCTTAATAAAATGGCAGGATTAAGCTCTTAACCATGCTTTTCATTTCTTTCTGTATTTTAAAAGCAAAGTGACACACATAGCAATATGTTCAAGTTACTTATATGAACAACATCAATCCCATCAGTTAAAATTCTGTGCAATGAAGGAACAACCAT
The DNA here is from genome assembly GCA_036023395.1 of Myiotriccus ornatus. NCBI lineage: Eukaryota > Metazoa > Chordata > Aves > Passeriformes > Tyrannidae > Myiotriccus > Myiotriccus ornatus. The sequence goes on from JAYRBT010000139.1 coordinate 15,280,785, forward strand.
AACTTATCTATTTTTAATGTGTAATAGCATGAGAACTGGTAATTGTTTATTCTTATGAGAACTGGTAATTGTTTATTCTTATGTGTAAACTTATGCTTGGAAAAAAAGGAGTTATAATTATACTACAGTGATTTAAAAATTGTTCCAAGGTTTATGTTCACTGAAGTTACAGAACATTTTCAATGAAGTCATTAGTTTTTTGAATTTGCAGTCAGTTCATCCCTGGAGTACCCTGCGTGTATCACTTTTTATTCCAGTGACAAAACATTATTTAATAGTTTATATCAGCAGTAAGTTAAGCTCCTATATAGTTGCACTGCACTGACTGATGGCTGTTGTCCAGATAAACCTAGCAAAGGTATGAGGATGAGCTCTCCTCCTCAGCCAAGTTAAGGATGAGCTCTGCTCCTCAGCCAAGTTAGGAAGTCAGTTTATTTGCTAAATCTGATCATTATTTGCCTTTCCTACAACTCCCCTAGAACTTTAATTTTTTAAATTGTAGACTTAGAAATAAAACTGAAAGCAATTCAATGAATTTAATGTTTGGATTCAATGGACTTAGAGGAGTTTTTCCAGCCTAAATGATATTAGGATTCTATGAATCCTTTTGTTACCAGCTTCTTAAGGATAATCCTTGATCATTGCCAAAAGCAAGATAGTGAGATTAGTCCCATCAAGCAAATTTTCATCTTTTGATAAAGCAAATGAAATCACAGGCTAAGAAATACTGATTTAGAAAAGTCATTAAATGTTGGATCCATGTCAGTTGGATCTATGTTAACAGATTTGTATTTATTGGGAAGCAATTACATGAACAATCCCATTATTTATTATTTCTGCCTCTTTAAAATTCTGACTAGCCTGCAAACTTCCTTCTTGGAAATCCTAATTATACAGTTATTCAGTCTGTTTATAACGTGTTTTCAATTTTCACTACATATTCTACTGTCAGAAAATCATGCCATTTGGTTTTATGGAAATACTTAAATCACAACAGCAAGCTACTGCACTGGAACTCTGGCTTTTGGAGATGAGGATGAGCTGGTGAAATTGTTCTCTTCGAAGTGGGACATTCAGAAGAATTTCCATAATAGATGAGTTAAGTCAGTGTAGAGAGCGTCTGAAATTCCACTGTATTATAGCAGCATTTGTAAAACAGTAGGAATGTATAAAAGTGCTGAAGAGTAGTGCTCAGATACTGACCTAAATCAAGGCTTTGATTCATTTATTGACAAATTAAATATATCTTTATGACTCAGAATTTATTAAGCTATTCCTGGCATTTTAACATAATAGTTTTTCAGATATAAGTTATCAGATCAATCTTTGGGTGTATTTTTCATATTTACATTTAGAAGGCTAATTTTTGCTCACACTAAGTTTCAATGGAAACCCCTAAAGAAATCCTTCTGGTTTTTATTGCAAACCAATCTGAGAGCTAATAAATTAGCATGTGTAGCAATGCAATATTGACAATGTCATTAAAATAAGGCCTTAAAAAAGGATACCTATAGACAAGGGCTAGGCTTGACTACTCTCCCAAAATCCCATCAGCTACTGCCACTGTTGAAAACAGAAGAGGAGGCCAGATGGACTATTCTCTGACCCAGTAAGGATCATTTCCTTATGGTCTTATGGTGTTACCTGTTCACTTCAGTTATTACAAATACACTGGACACTGTATTTTACTTCACAGATAGGAAAATTTGCATAGATAGGAAGCTTGCATATGAAATATCAGGAAGTGATTAATTAGCTTTATGTGAAAATCTTGAGTCTGTAGGGGTTCGTGTATATTTTTCTGCTTCGTTAAATTTACTCACACATTTCACGTGCTCCTCTTGTGCAGAGTGACAGTAACTTTATCACTCTTAAGAAATTTCAAGTGAGATTCCTGTCTTAAACATACTATGGAAGCTAGACAACAAAACTGCTTTTTGAACTTACGACATACTTTCTGTCCTGTGTGCACTGTCCAGCAATGCAAAATGCTGTGATGTAAAGTATTACCATTTATTTTGCTATTACCCAGTCAGGAAAATACGTGGTGGATTGCTGTTGTACAGCACTGTGAGACTCTAGGCAAAATTGTGACAACCCATACTCTGTGGATCCGACAGCGAAGATTTTCTGTTTGAACATTCAGTCATTTCCTCATTAGACAATGTGAAGAGCTCATCATCTCTAGTGGTGTTAGTTATATGGCTCTGCTGTCTCAGAGGCACAGCAGGCAATATTTACCTCATTTTCTACCTTGGGGATTTTCATCATTGAGAATCATGTCGTGATCATCATGGCTAGGCTTCGCGAACGAAGATTCTAGGAGGGCTCTACCCACGCTTGGGCTCTACCCACGCTTGCTAC